>JAMXBD010001159.1:0-463289 GCA_024138025.1 Combretum micranthum
TAATCTTGCATCTTAAATGCATAAGTAATAGACAAAGAATGTTAAGAGAACCCTGGACATCAATTCTATAATTTTTGTGCAAGTATAGCTAATTTGATCATTAAGAACAAATAAAATATGGAATTTTGTTTCTCTAATCTCTACAATTAAATCAAATGAAGAGGGATGATTAAGTATCTATAGGCATTGAACTCATGGCAATTGTTAGACCATCTTAGTGATTGAAGAATGAAATGAAAACAATCTTATTTCATGGACATGCTAAGGACTAAGGCTAATAGCCTTTGTTTCAAGTGCATGAGCCTATATGTGAAAGGCTAGAGATAAATGAGCTTATTCAAGTCCAATAATCTCTATTCCAAACCCACCAGGTTAATCTCCCCAAGCTATCATAGTTATAGATCGGACTATTTCGACTCTATCTCCTAGCCCAACAAAGCCCAAACCAATAACGGGCTTAACTAAATATACATATAACAATTGAAACCTTCCACAATTTCTTTTAAATTTCACTTAATTTATGGAGTAGTTAATGTGTGTGTTAATTGGCTTGTAACTTTAAATAAGGCTTAGAGATGTTGTATTTTTTGGGTTTTAAAACCTTCATTTCAGCTATTGAAGATTTCTATGGATTAAAACTCTAATTCTCCATACTCTTTTTGAGTTATGAAATAAAAATTTTCTTATAGGAATAAAACTAAAAATGAAAATTGTTGCTAAAATTTACACTGTTAAAAATAAGATTCAACAAGATGTTACCTGACTTTTAATTTTCCAATCTAGTAATGACTCTTGATTAGTTATATTATAAACACTATTCCTCAATCACACTCAATTCCCCCAACACCCCCAAACCCCCCCCCCCCCAAAAAAAAAAAAAAAAAGAAAGAAAAACCAATCACTTACAAAAGCTCATAAATTAGCAAGTCATCATACTTGTTTTTTCCTTTGTTGTATGTGTGTGTATATATAATATATATATATTATATACATGTCATGAATGTTATTCTCTAAATAAAGTTTTGATGATAACAAAATAAGTTAAAAGAAAACTAATTAAATTATCAAGTGTGCAAATTTTAATGAAAAAGATGAAAAAATGAATAGTATCAGTTTACCTAGAGGATTGTTCAAAAGGTTTAGTGATAAGTATGTTAAACTAAAAATATAACCATAAAAAACTTCAGAAAGGTAGAAGTATATCAGATTTAAGATCACAATTCTAGCACGGATTGTTCATAGTTTGTTATAAATCAAGTTATAACGTGTTTTCAAGGCCCAACTCTAAAAGATGAATGCATTTGGGCAATGTATTCATATTTTCCACTAATTAGGATTACAATCCATGGGGATTAAATCAATATGATCAAGTTCATCAAAGTTTACACTATTCATGAGGATTTCTACAGATTCGAGAATTCTATATTCAAATAATAGCTACTGCATTTTTATGTCAGTTTTATGAAGTGTTGATGTAAGTGACCCAAATTCTTCAACGCTGGAAGTTTTGAGCTGTATGCTAGTAGCTTTAGCATTTACAAGGCCGGCATTTGAATTTTGCTTCAATGTTCAAATAATTACCGAGAGCAAATTTTTTCGATAGGTCGACTCTATACCACCAGCCTACATAGTAACACTGCAAGTGTTGGATATATAAGCTGCTGGCCTAAACTACTAACTTTTCAGATTTTGACTTTTGAGTCAGCCTCCACGCAAAATATATGTGTGACTTTATTGTTTCTTAGGGTATATGAGTTTTGTGAGATTTGCAATCACTTGTATACATTCTCTTGTAATTCCTTCTTTAACACTAATGGATTTCACTCTCTCCTTTGTTTGTGGTTTTTCCCACAAGGGTTCCACATAAAATCTTGTGTGTTCTTTATTTTCTTGTTATTTGTTTTGCCATTGTTTGTATTATTTGTTTGATCTGATTATAACATGAAAACTTCAACTAACTTTTATGATCTAATCAAAGGAAAAAAAATTGAAGATAAGCATGACTTGAACCTTTCTATTTTCAAAGGATACTGAGTGGACTGTTGAAAATAAGCTTACACAAGTTTTGGGATAGATTTGCACAAGTTCTTCAAGATAAATAAAAGACAGTTTTAAAGATAAGCATCAATTTGTAACGTTCAAATTTGAATACAACCAACTTCAATATAATAAGATCAAGATATCAACTAAGATATTAGAGGAGAAATCTATCTTGACAACCTGCAACAAACAAATAATGACCATTAGAGATGTGAAGCGTATATATCCAAAGAATTCAAATTAGAAAAGATGTAGACATGCTGAAAAAGAAAGCTAAGAGACGTTCTTGAAAAACTTACTTGCAAACTCTGATATGATTTCATGCACGCATATACTTGCTACAAATTTATTTGATCTTTCCTATTTATTTGTTTAATGGAGGAACTGTAGTGTGTCTTTTTTTTTATTTATATTACAAGTAGAAGCTCTATAATCAGTATTAGCTAAGATGAAGCTAAAGAGGCTCAATAGAGTGGAACTATGAACTAATTGTAAACAAGTTTTAATTAGATTAGTGGAACATACCCATGCGGATTATAGGGTCCCCAGCTTTAGGCTGGAAGAGAGGATTGACACACAAGGCACAACCTTTATATATCGTTGACTTAACTATTCTTTCGTACTCTTTTAATTTTCTATAAGTTTTGTTTTATTTAATTGTTTAACTTGTTCTCACGTTTTAATTAAAGGAGATAAATATATTTTTGAAGGTTGAAAGTTTAATTATTATAATCAATTCAAACACCATTCTTGATTATAAGAGAGGGACCAGCAATGAATTATAATGTGCATAAAAAGTATAATAGAGAAAGCATATTATAACTATAGGGTAAATTATTACATCAAAAGGCATCAATATTTTGAGGTAAATTCATTTAAGGTATCAACATTTAAAGTGGTTAAAAGAGGAATCAACTTTTTGCAGAATAATTCAAAAAGTTGTCACGCCTCAAATAGGGTCTATAGCACCAATAGTTCTATCATGTATAACACTTAAGTACTATATGCAAAAACTATTCATAACCAAGTAAGTTTCCAACAAAATTTTAAATTCAGAAGTCCTTAATTAGATCTAATAATTAATTGAACTACAACGGAAAATAAGGATAAAATAGTCTCTCAACAATATAAAGAAAATTCTCACAATAAAAGCATTAACTCTCATACAATAACATTATAATACCCAATGTATCTAAACTTCCAGCTCGACCAGTCTTTCACCAATATCCAGCCTATAAACCATGCTACCATAGCATCCAAATCAATCATCTTCATAATCTAAAAAAGAAGGAATGAATTGTAGATTGGTACAACAACAACATAAGCATATACAATATGATCACATGCACTTACTTTAGTGCAAATTAAATAACCAACCATTTAGATCTTTAATTTAGATATAGTGAAACAATAATGAAGCACTCACTCTTGCAATATGCTATGGGAATGTAGGGGTCTTAACTAGTAACAACTACTTAGGGGGTTGATATAAACAGTCCAAATACCTATACCTCCTAAAAGAAATTCTAATAAGTGGTCCCATCTAAGGGTCATAGTCTTTACTCATCTCTACTTATCACAATCCATAATATAATGTAGCTCAATCGATCTCATTAACGTGAGTCATATATATTACTTTTCTCTTATCTAGATATATATTAGCCTGCTACTGTTTGCCCTATCAGCTACCTACTGAGCAATCACCGATGGCCTAAGCACCTAACTACTGTGTTAGTATTTCCACGTAAGGTTATCGCTCCCCGAACCGAATTAAACGACACAAGAACACTCAAACAATTACTTAGGTCATCTTTAAGTATTAATTCATTTTAAGGTGTCTAACTTAAGAAGCAACACCCAAGTCATTGCGTACCTAAATCTAAGTAAGAATTCTACCATAAAACGGATGATAAGAAATCCTAAAAATAAGAATCTATATAAGGAAATTGTCGTAAATAAGCTTTAAATCACCAACTCAATCATTCTTTCTCGTTAGATAAATTATTAATCAATTTTGAAGTTATATATATTATTAATTCTGATTGAGGCCTCACCTAATTCCTTTTTAAATATTAATTCATAAATTAAAATCAAGTTCTAAAGTAAATTTAATTTTAAATTATTTTTTATATTATGTTCATTTTATACTTACCCTAAATACCTAGACTCATTATATAGATATTAGGTCCTTAAGATGAAATTCTTAGGAACATAACTTATAATTAATCTAAATAACTTTTATTAAGTAAAATATCTCATTTGTGGTGTAATTAGTCTGTTCATATCCTTAATAATCTAATTTTTCCTAAAAGTACTCCAAGGAACCTATATTACTTCCTAATAGGTATATATCGTCTTATAATGTATTATTTATTCCTATTTTATTAAATAATTTCCTAAAATCAAATTATTTAATTATTCATCTTAAAATTCATATTTTAATATGAAAATATATCATTTACATTCATATTTATGTCATTAGCATTAAATTCATTTTATTTCGAACATTTCATTTTCCATTAAATACCGCACGCATCCTAATTTAATTAGACCAGTTCATCAACTTTTATTTTATTAGAATTAAACTACCTAATCCATTTTTTTCAAATGTTTAGAAGTTAATTTGGCCTAAGATAATTACTTAACCAGGGTTTAAAATTCAATTACATCTAATATGGTTAGAAACAAGGAACAACACTGACAACTAACTAGATTTTGCTATATTAAGGATGATTCCGACTAGTTCTTGGCTGGTTCTCTACACCACATTAAAATATACTTCTTAAGCTTTTGAAAAATTATAATCTCACCCCAAAAGGAAAAGAAAAAGCAACCAGTTCAATCCCTTACATCCACGCTACTGCTACTAGCTGAAACACTGTTTTGCCCTTTTTTGCTATTTTATGCTTTAATTTTTAAAAATAGTAAATGTATTTTGAAAAGTCACAAAAATTTCCTTTTTAAATATGAACACATTACACTACCATTCCTATGAATTTCATCCAAAACTAAATACATTTGTTATTTTATTTATATTTTACATCTCTAACATTTAGATAATTTCTAGCCTGTGTTCACAACAACAATCATTAATCATCCATCATTTAGTCATCAAATCATCAATCCACAAGTGAAATCTATCATCACATCATGAAATCCTAAATCATAAATGATTAATCACATAAACGTAATAAAAAGTAAGGTAAAGATTAAATTACTTACCAAGAATGAAGAACACACAAGCACAAACTACCACCACCACCACTACAAAGGCAAGCTTGTTGAAGAAACTTCTCACACTCCTTCCAAATCCTTCTTGATTCTTGTTTATTTCTATGATTAATTATTATATTAGTACCGTAGATTTAAGGATTTAGAGAGATTAGGATATGATTTTACTTTTCTCTTCTTTGAATCTTGTCGAGGAAGTTTGCTAATTCCTAATTAAGAGAAAGAGAGAGAGTTTTTCTTCTTAAGAAAGTTTGACAAGAGTTTTAAAGAGAATTGATATCTTCAAGAAATCTAGTAATGTGACAAATGAGAGGAGAAAGAAAAATTAAGGCTTTTATATGTGGGTGTTGAGTCTTAAATGTATAATTTTTACGTTTAGGGTAGAAAAGACAATCATGCACTTAAGATTTGTATTAGCTTAGGTATATTCAAGCTTAATGACCTCCTTGCCCTTCCTTATAATTTGTAGCCATGCAATTTAATTTATTATCCTTATTTTATATTTTATTTTTTTAATTTAATTAAATTCTAATTTTTTATTATTTATTTCTTCTAAATAATTCTTCATTATTTTTAATTAAAATTTTTATTGTTCCATATTAAATTATTATCCATTTTTTAAATCACTATTATTATTATTATTATTATTATTATTATTATTATTATTATATTATTAAACCTTGTATTAATTTTTTGGGATATTTCATAAAGTATTCTTAACTGACTGTTGAGGAAAATTAAAGAAAATTAATTAAAAACAAAATCAAATTTTGATTCCTCAAGTGAATTCCTAAATGTTGATACCTCTTATTTAATTCACTTTGTGAAAATTTTCTTTTTAGCTACTCAAAATATTGATAATTCAAATGAATCTATCATCAAACATTGATATAATTTGCTCATAAGTTTTATGTATTTTCCTAATCAAAAGAGATATAGATAACTTATGCATAACAATCACCTCTTAAATTACTTGTATAATTGTCTTGTGTTAAGATGGAAAAATAATCCAACATGTTACTTCATATAAAAAGGGCAATAACTTCTCTATTTAAGATGGAAAAATAAGTCAATAGCTGTAGCCGATCTAGGTTGTCATCCTTGAGGTATTGTACAGCTAGACAAATAGGCTTTGGCCCATGGGCTGGCCTGTTTAACTAGTTTTAAAAACAGGTTAGGGTCAACTTTTTTAACCCGTTTAAAAGTGGGCCAATTTTACCCAGCCCATTTAATCTGTAAGCTAAAGTGGGTTGCCCCGCTAGTAACGTTAGCCCACTTTATTAAAAAAATAAAAAATATATAGAGGAAATATCTATTAATGCAGCATTGTTCTTGTATCTTTTATACTTGATATTCAACTCATATGTTAATTATAACAAAGAATGACAAATTGATGCACATGTATCATAACATTTCTTTAAAGTATATTATTATTATTTTTAATTGAAATATAATATCTAATAAGGTATTTTAGAAAACTTATTTTTATATAAAAAGTAATTAAAATAATAATTAAATTAACCATTAATATACATATACAACCCTATAAAACTCATTTTTTTATTATATATATCTTATTTAATTGGTATAAATAAGTTAAATAGGTCAACTTGGCCCATTTAACCACGAAATATAGAAGTGGGTTAAAAGGGTTCAAAAGTAGGCTGATCTGTTTAACCCACTTTAGGTTGAGTTAGAGCTAAGAAATTTTGGTCTGTTTAACCCACGGGCCAAAATAGGTCGGGCCGGGTTCGCCGTTTAATCCACTTGTCCACCTCTAATACCGAGCTCGATTCTCTACGTTAATGGATTGTAATGGTCTTATATAGCTGCGTTATGATAGCCTTTATGGCCTATGAAAAAAAAAAGGGAAAAAAAAACATTTTTTATTATTATGTGTGTGTGTGATAATTGATAAGAAAGACAACTCCATGACCTATATTTTATTTTAACAAATACGTATGCTTTATTTTATTATTCTCTATTGATTTTAGTTGTAATCTTGGATACACACATCAACTTATATCAACTTCTAATTGATCATATTAATGAAATAATATAATATGAATATAAAAAATTATAGAAAATAACGTAAAAAAATAGAAAGGCAATTTTTTTCTGCCCTTTCAGCCTTGTTTTATTCGTCGACAAGCTATCACCTACACCGACGAATGAGTGTCGTCCCCCCTACTTCGTCCACATCAAACATACTTCACGACTTACAGCCACCAAACAAACTTGGCTTGCCAGTAGACAAACTCGACAAACCCAGCAGCCACTTCACTAGTTTCATCCAAATCGAAAAAAACACACCCATATGGTGTCAATTCCTGAGCCTACCACCTCCAACTTGATCCGTTGTTATCAACTTACACGAACTCTTTTCCCATTTCCTTCCATTTTTATGGTTTTTTTATTCTAATTTTTAAATAATTTTCATCTATATTTAATGATGCTTGTTGAATGATAGTATTCTATTAAATTTTTTATAATAGATCAATAAAAGTTAGTATATATCCTTGACTAATATTAAAATACACGTCACGGGTTTGTTAAAAAAGAAAAAAAGAAATATATACATATACATATATATCGTGAGTTTACAAAACAAAATGTAGGGAATTTTTTTTTCCCTCAAAATTTTTTTCCCAAAAGAAAAACGAATTATAGTTTTGTGAATATTGTGGTTATTAGAAACAATAGACATATGTTTCACAATGGATGCTGAAGCCTGAAGGTAACTTCCTTTGATCCTGTAGGCACTTGGTATAGTCTTCTTTTATTGATTTTTTTTTTTTTTCAATGAATGGGGCACATTTAGTGTCCGCATTATCCTTTGTTAATTTAAAAAAATATATATTATTGAATGAATAATTTAGAAAAGATTAATAAATTGACCCTCTTATTTTTATAAGAGGATTGTTAGTTGTTATATTATAATTTTTCTCCTTATGTTTACCAATTAGCTAATTTTAGTTCATGGAAGAATGATTATATTGACTTAGGTGCATCGCCCGCTACTACTCATTAAAAATATAATATATTCTTAAAATACGTTCAAACGACGGATTTGAAAAGCTAATATTTCGGATCATGAGCTTAATTTTCAACTTAATTTGATGCGTCAAAGTAATGGAATTCCCTTTAATAATGGGACGGCTAAAAACTATACCATCTGGTATCTGTCCCCTTCAAGTACAAGTGTGACAGCAACCGAGGTAGAGAAAAGAAGACAATCATCAAAAAGAAGAGAGGTGATTGAATTCGAAAGTTTCAATTATTCTTTTCCCTTTAATTATTGTGTGTTATCCGTAATTTAATTAGAAAGTTTTAATTATTGTATTCCATCAAATAATTATAAATTATCTCTTTTTTTTTTTTTTTGCTTTAATTATCTCTAATTTAAGGATGTAAATGAGCGAATTTTAAACAAATGAAATAAAACTTGAGGCCATCCCACAATTCTATGGGGTTTCTCTAAACCTATTATAAACCCCATAATAATGCTTTATCATTATACCCATCACCCACCCCAATAGCAATTTTGCAAACCAATAACTCGTCTTGCCTCATTTTGGATATTTGCAACTTTGCTGATAATATGCATTTTCTAGGCTTTCTGATTTTCAATTATTTATAATGAGGAATATATGTGTATATATAAATATATGTATGTATACATAAGGTCATCTCCTTTCCACATTACAAATATAAAATAACATAAATTTTGGAACTAATGATAGAATTTTGTGTGATAAAAGAATGTAAATGAGCAAATGTGAATGAGACAAATAACAATATACACAATTGAAATATATTATATGATTGTAGGATAATTATTATTTTTGAAAAAAATAAAAATTTATCATATTATCTTCAGGGTTAAGTTTTCCCATCAAATCATATATAAAAACTTGTAACATGACTCAAAACCTTGTAGTATTTCCCAACAATACCCAATTCTATCCAAAAATTCTATGGAGATCTATCGAATCAGATCTATCTAATTGCATCCTTCCCTTAATCGTTCAAATTTAATATTAACATGAAAAGAAACAAAAAAGGCATTCACAAAGCGTCAATTTTGTAATATGTAAACTTTTTGCATTAAAATCACGTCAATATGGAGTGACTAAATACGTGGCCCCCGACGGTATGTTTTCTCAAGTTTTGGGGATAAATGTATTAGAAACACCAAGCATGTTTTCGTTGTTTTAATTTGATTCTTGTTTTATATATATATATATATATATATTTTTATATTTGAAACTAGATACCCGCTTATTGCAGTGGTCGTCAAAATCAAATAGTTTTACTCTTCCTTTTTAATTCAACGAAATAATAAAAGCATACGTATTGCATACAGTTGCTTTTGTATTTTTGTATCATAAGTTGATAAATTTTACATATGTATACATACTATTAATAATTAAAACATATGCCTTTGCAAATTAAAGTTATCTTGTTTTGTATTTGAAGCTATTATTTATTATCCATATGCAAATTATTTTTTTAAATTGTATATTTTTTTCCAATCACATTGTAATCTAGCGGCATCTGTCCTAGTTTCAAAAGTGAAAGGTAGCAACTCATTGTAAT
This sequence comes from Combretum micranthum, assembly GCA_024138025.1. Taxonomy (NCBI): domain Eukaryota; kingdom Viridiplantae; phylum Streptophyta; class Magnoliopsida; order Myrtales; family Combretaceae; genus Combretum; species Combretum micranthum. The sequence continues at coordinate 9,871 of JAMXBD010001159.1, forward strand.
ATCCAAAAATCATATTTCCTTTTATTGCATATATATATATATATATATTATGTACGCATGCATGTGTAAGATCATTTAATTGAGTTTTTTTACCTGAATTAATGCCATGAAATTCTTAGACCAGTAGCAGACCTAAGGAGGAGACCTGGCCTATTAGGTTGATTATAGAGATTGATTAACCAATTCATTCATTCTTACACACAAAAATGGGTATGGAGAAGGTCATCTGCTTGTAAAAAACCTTTCAGCCTTGCTAATAAGTCTTGGACATTATCATTACTAAAACATAGAGAAGTGATAAGTAGCAATAGCTTTGAAAGTTGGCCAATTTTAAAAGTTATAGAAAGGTAAATAGAACATGCATTTAGAGTTAAGCAGGTTATGCATTTCCTTGGACAACTTCATTCATGTTATTATTGCCTCTATTGTCTTTTAAAGGAAAAATGTCAAATTTGTTAACTAAATTTCACATAAAATTTTTTTTATTGAATTTTAAAATAATTAATTTAATGTCCAATTAAACTTTTCTATAAAACTAAACACATAATATGCCTAGTGTCATTGACGAGGCTCTAGCAGGGTTTTTTTTTTTTTTATGTTGGAAATTTCCATCTTTTGAATACATTAGACTGCGGTAATTAAGGTAAGGATAATAAATTGAATGATGTAATTGTACGCTAAGTTAATAAATCTGTGCATCTGTAGAGTTAGATTAACAAGTATAATAAGAGAAAATAATATTTCCCTACTTCTTTTATTTGTACGTCTCTCACAATCATTACTAAAACTTTGGATTTGGCATTTTGCATGCGATTTTTGCCACTAAAAATAAAAGAAGTCAATAATGAACCTAACAATAATTTGGAAGAACAAAATTAGAGAGGTCCGGTAATGCCTGCCTAACCTAAAAGGAAATAGTGAAAGCTTGATTTTGATACTCTTTATATATATATTATAATATATATATATATATATGTAAAAAAAAGAATCAAGTATAAAGGATGATGTTTCATCGCGAGCATTTTCAAGTCATTATCCATCTAAAATTAATCTTCTATAAGCAAACTCCGTCTACCTTGATAAAACGACAAGGCTCGAGGAATGAGTCCTCCCTAAAAATTTAATGATCGAATCTGACCCCGATAAGAAGGTTTTTGTTTTATTGTCTCTTTTTCCCTCCTCTCCTTATCCTTTCAAGTCCCGGCTCTTCTAAACAAGCTTCAACTGCTTGTCCGATAAAAGGTCACTCCTTTTCTCTCTCTTGCACTTATTCCGGTTCGTGAACTTCCGTCTAGCCTTAATTAAATTTGGATGAACCAAGGCAGAGTATCACAATCTAGGCAATAATAAAAACGTTGGTAAGCGTTTGTCTGTATGTGAAAATTATTTAGAAGTATCGAAAAAAAGTTGTGTTTTCGAAAGAAAAAAAATGTGAAAAATAATGGTTTCCTCGACCTTTAATTAGGATTTAAGGATAGTTAAATTTAATATTTAATTTATGTTGAGGATTAATTGGGGTTTTAGTGTAGTGAAATAAAGGTTGTGAAAACTTATGTGTCACATCCAAAAAATGTAACAACTCGAAACTTCACCTATCTAACTATTATCCACTTTGGCAAAATCACGTCAAAAATATAACAAATCGAAGCTCCGTCTACAAATGTATTGTTTGTTTTTGGCAAAATATCACATGGGTTTGTCCTTCAGTGCCAACCACTTCCCAAAAGGACACTTATTCTAAAAGTGTTCCTAATAAGTTTTGTTAACTTTAAAATTCTTATAAACTTCAAGTCATTACACCAAAATGTACCTCATAATTAGAGTTTCATAACCTTTGATTTAAGGGATATCACATTCTCTCCCACTTATAGAGCCGACATTATGTCAATCTCATTACATGGTATAAAACCACACAAGGTAGGGAGAACCCTAGAGGTGCTCCTTATAGGCTGAAAAGGTACCCCAACTCTAAGGTACTTCACCATGTACAGTACTTAGCTTCCTCAATTCTAAGTTAGTGAACCACTCTAATACCACCTATAACGACTTAGGACTCTCCCCATCAAAGTATTGTCTATGATAAGTGTTCTAAGACTTTATAATTGTGCTTTATTGATCATATTTTGTATGATATTTTATTGATATACTCAAGAAAAGGATACTTATTTGATAAATTATTTATTTCAGAGATAAATTAGAATAATTGAGTTTTCCAGGATTTATGATGAAACAAGCAAAGATTTGATAAAGCAGAAGTTATTCTTGAAAAGTTAGAAGTATAACACAACGAATATATAATCGAGGTACATTTAATGGAGCACAAGTTGAAGAAAAAGAAGAATTTCCATATACACGACCCATATACAGGGGTAGTGTACGTTGGGGTGTGTACGATTTAAGTGTCAATTTTGTGCGGTGTTTCTAGGTGTACATGACCCATCCTACGGGTCGTGTATAGGTCATGTTTGATGACAGCCCAATATATATGCATCATGTTTCATCATTTAAGTAATCCGAACCATCATATTTCACTCATAATCCTAAAAGGACAGATTTTGGGAGGTTTTCAAGGGAAAACAACAACACAAACATTTGGAGATTCACAACAATTGTTCCAAGACTTTTATCAATCATGAGATCTCTAAACTCTTCTAGAATTTCTATTTTTGTTGTTTATCATATGAAAGAGTAGATTTGTATGTCTTAAGTTTTGTAAAACCTTAACCTATGTTCTGAATCTTTATTAATTGATGAAAGTTTTTGTGTTGAATTCATTCATGTTATTTAAATTATCTTGTGATAATTTCTGGCCAAAATTGTTACATGTCTTATTCTTGTTGATTAAAAAGCAATTTCAATCAATAGGATAGATCATCCATAAATGATGGAATTTGCATATTTTACCTAGACATAGGGAGACTTCGAATTTCTACAATAGATTGTTAATCTTTAATTAGGGTTTATGAGTTTCATGCAATTTTACGTTGGCGTTAGTGAAGGAAGACATTCCCACTTTCTTATGTAAAATTAGGAATCAATTAACTTAAATAGAGTAAATGATTTAATCAAAAAACCCTGCAGTTCAAGACTTAACTGATTATTAGTTAATCCCATCATAAGAAGTAAGGGTTAGGGTAGATCAAAACTAAGGGCATTGTTGTGAATTGATGTTAAAACCAAGAAAAGCACTCATACATTTTTAATTTAGGGTTTATTAGTGATAGTTTAATTAACCATTAGAATTAGCATAAACAATTTGATAATTTAGGCTAAATAGTAGTGAAAGGGAAATACTAGTACTTGCCCATAGATTCTTAGGACGATATCTGACTTAAATTCTATATTACACGATAGTTGCGCTGCCTTTATGTGGATTTAGGATTCATAGGATTTATAACTTATAAGCTTGGTGATCACACACATATCACTTTAGCGAAGTGTCACATGAGTTTATCCTTAGTATCAACTATCTCCCATGACGTTGCCCATCATAAAAGTGTTCCTTACTGAATACGCTTAACTTTAAAGTTCTAATGAATTCCAAGCCAATACACCAAAAGATACATCAATTATTAAAGTTTCACCCCACCTTTTATTTGAGGGATATCACAAGAAAAAGGGGTCTACAGTGTTAATAGTTTGGCCATAAATAACACTTAAACATTATATACAAAGACTATCATTAATAAACTGTTTGAATATCTTGGTTTGGTATCATTCTAACTTTATTTTCAAATCAAACCGATACTGACCCGACATAGATATGATACCAATAAAAGAAATGAAAATTTTATTTATACTGATCAAACTAAATCGATACTAATTCAATACCGATAAGTTATCAATACATATCTGATACAAATAAAAATTTAACAATCCAAACAGGCCTTAAGTGAGTTTCTAGCCAATTTTAGACTAAGAAATCTCTTGATTATGTTTTGTAATAAAGTTTTGTAAAAGATTTAAATACAATTAGTATCTGAAAATTCTCTTAACAAATAATTAATACTTACAAGGGGAGAGTAATATCAGCCATCATGTCTACAACTCGAACTCATCTAACAACTCCTCAATACCAACCTCATATCCTAAGTAATTATAGCAGTCATCAATAAAGCCATCATCCCCACCTAAAAAATAAATGAATGAGTTGAAAAATAGTGCAACAACAATGTAAGCACACACGATGTGACCACACGCACATAGCTTAAATGGAAATTCAAAAACTAACAATTGAGACTATAATATATTTTATTTTATTTTTTATATATTTTATTTACTCATTGTTCATCAAATTAACTTATAGTTAAAATTATTATATCTAATTATAATTATTTTTAATTTTTTATAAAATTATAGTCACAAACAAGTTTTCATAATCAAGGTTCACTCAACAAGATATAGTAAGTTATTACAAGTTCAAATCAACTTTGATTCAAATCCTTAATACTAAATTTGAAGCTTTATGTTTATGATATTAACTTCATGTTGATTCCATGTTAATCCGTGAGATATAAATAGGTAAGTTTCCGAAATACCCTAAATCCTTAAATAAGCTAAAAATTGAATTTAGATAGATGAAATAAATCAAACAAATTATAAGATGTAATTAGATAAGTTGACATAATTAAATTATTAGTAGATTAAGTTGAAATTGAGATTTGAATATCCTTTCATGATCAATTCCTAAACCCTTAAGCTTTAGTTTAAATTCCAAATCCTAAATCCCTACAAGTTTTGAGTTCATTTGCCTATTTAAAAATATTAGTTCTTAAACCTGAACTCAAACTAAATATCAATTTCTTACAAATTAAACTCCTAAACCAAATCTCTATTCCAAGTTATTCATTTCTAACATATATATTCTCAAGTTATTTCCTAAACACTTTCAGAACTAAAAATAATTATTTGAAAGTTTTAAACTTGAAACCCCTACCCATAAATATCTTTAAATTATTTTAACCTTATCCTTGTTCTTTCTTTTGCATTATATTTTTGTAGTTTTCCCTTTTTTTTTCTTCTTTACATTTCTTCTTTCCTCTTCTCTTGCTCTCTTTTCTTCTCTTAAATCAAACCACAAATCTCATATTCAACAAGATCATAGGAGAAATTGAAGATGGAAAAAAAGATTGAAGTAGAGAATTGAACTACAAGAAGCCACATCAATCCAAGTAATAGTAGTAGTGAAGATTTAGTTGGCTAAACATGTAAGTTAGTTTATTTTCTTATTTTGATTATTGTTTATGCATGAAAATATTGAATTAGAGCTAAATAGATATAGATCTTAGGATAGAATTGATAAGTTGGTAATATATGAACATATATACTAAAACATGGATATGTATATGTATGTATAGATTAAATGTTTGATGAAATGATTTTAAAAAAAAATATGATATAGAAATATATGTAGAAGTGTTTATATTTAAGATTATGCATGGGTATACTAATAATAAGATGTCTTTATTAATATATATTGAAAACAAGTTGTTAAAATTAGAGTAAAAGACAAAGGAAATATGTAACTTGATCCCCTCGTGCATCATGGAAGTAATACTATTAGTGATGCAAGTGGAAAGAAAAACCAAGGATATGACAAGGTCTTTGATCTCCTCTTATCAAAATATAAAGGATGATAATAGGCATGATATTGCTTATGATCTACATTACGGCCATGATCAAGGGTGTGATCCTTGATCACGAGCGTGATGAGGCTAGTGATCTAGATCACGGCCCCCAATCATGAGTGTGATCTATCCATCAGTGTTGTTTATAAAAAAAAAAAATGGAGAGAGAGAGAGAGAGGTATAGATGAATGATAGTTAATTTATATAATTAAGAGTGAGTTAAAAGAATTTATAGATAAGTTGACATAATTAAATTATTAGTAGATTAAGTTGAAATTGAGATTTTGAATATCCTTTCATGATCAATTCCTAAACCCCTAAACTTTAGTTTAAATTCCAATTCTTAAATCTCTATAAGTTTTAAGTTCATTTGTCTATTTAAAAATATCAATTTTTAAACCTAAACTCAAACTAAATATCAATTTTTTATAAATTAAACTCCTAAACTAAATCTCTATTCCAAGATATTCATTTCTAACATATATATTTTCAAATTATTTCCTAAACACTTTTAGAACTAAAAATAATTATCTAAAAGGTTTAAATCTGAATCCCCTACTCATAAATATCTTTAAATTATTTTAACATTATCCTTTTCCTTCCTTTTCTATTATATTTTTGCTTCCTTCCCTTTCCTTTTTCTTCTTCTTTATGTTTCTTGTTTCATCTTCTCTTGCTCTCTTTTCTTCTCTTAAAATCAAACCACACATCTAAATTTCAATAAGATCATAGGAGAAATTGAAGATGGAAAACAAATTTTAAGTAGAGAATTTAACTACAAGAAGCCACGTCAAGCCAAGTAGTAGTAGTAATGAAGATTTAGTTGGTTAAACATGTAAGTTAGTTTATTTTCTTATTTTGATTGCTGTTTATGCATGAAAATATTGAATTAGAGCTAGGTAGATGTAGATCTTACGATAGAACTGACAAGTTAGTAATATATGAACATATATGCTAAAACATGGATATGTATATTCATGTATAGATTAAGTGTTTGATGAAATGATTTAAGAAAATATGATATACAAATTTATGTAGCAGTGTTTATAATTTAGATTATACATGAGTATACTAATAATAAGATATTTTTGTTATACATGTTGAAAACAAGTAGTAAAAATTAGAGTAAAAAATAAAGAAAAAACAAACTTGATCCCCCTATGCATCATGGGCGTGATATGGCTAGTGATATAAGTGAAAAGAAAAATCAAGGGTGATTATGGGAGTGACAAGGTCCATGATCTCCTCTGATCAAAATATAAAGGATAATAATGGGCGTAATATTGCCTGTGATCCACATCATGACCATGATCAAGAGAGTGATCCTTGATCACGAGCATGATGAGGCTAGTGATCTAGATCACGGCCCCCATCATGAGAGTGATCTAGATCATGGCCCCCATCACGGGCGATCTGTCCCTCAGTAGCGTTTATTAAAAAAAAAAACAGAGAGAGAGAGAGAGGGAGGGAGGGAGAGGTAAAATGAAATAGATGAATGATAGTTAATTTATATGATTAAGGTAAAATTGAAAACAAGTTATTAAAATTAGAGTAAAAGACAAAGGAAATACGTAACTTCATCCCCTTGTGAATCACGAGCGTGATACGGCCAGTGATAGAAGCGAAAAGAAAAATCAAGGGTGATAACGGGTGTGACATGGTCTGTGATCTCCTCTGATTAAAATATAAACGATGATAATGGGTGTGATATTGCTCGTGATCCACATCATGGCCTAGATCACAGTTGTGATCGAGGGCATGATTCTTAATCATGGGCATGATGAAGGCAGTGATCTAGATTATGGCTCCCATCACGGGCGTGATCTGTCCCCTAGTACTGCTTATATATACATATATATATATAGAGAGAGAGAGAGAGATAAAATGAAATAGACGAATGATAGTTAAAATGTTATTATAGTTAATTTATATAATTAAGAGTGAGTTGAAAGAATTTATAGATTAATAACTAATTGGATTAAATATAGAAGTTAAGTATAAAATAAACTTAGTTAATAATCTTAAGTTCAACATGGCTTAATAAACTTTAAATGAGCTAAAATGAATTCGATCGATTAAGTTTAATCAATTTAACTTAGTAATTGAATTAAATGATTAATTCTAATAAAATTAGCTAAGATTAAGATAATATATGTTTAATATCTAGTAATTTGGCTTAGCTTAATGTATAGGCTTAAACCATAAATAGCATAGGGAATATATTATTTCAAATGTTTGTTTGTTAAGAAATATGAGTGTTTTTAATATGAATGCTTTGATGATATTTTTATAATAAATGATTATAAACAAAGAGAAAAGAAATAATTTGACAAATAATAAAGAATTGTCCGTATCTTGACGAGGCGATATTTGTAGCCATGGAAGTGTTTCTACTTAGTGCTTGATCAAATAGGATTATAAAATAAGTTTGATATAAATAGATAAATAATTAAAATGCTTTTATGAGTTTGATTCTTGAAAAGATATGGATACCTGATTTATCCTCTAAGATAACCTTTAACTTACCCCTTGTCTCTATTCGGATTTCAAATATATAAAGTATGTAGTGACATTCTTATTGGTTGTTTAGAGTAGGCATACATTCTAAATGAACTAAAACTTAAAGACAATCTAAATAATGAGTAATGCTTGTGCTTGTGTAGTTTAATCCGGTTTAGGGAGCGACAACCTTATATGGAGCCAGGCACGGTAGTTAGGCACTTAAGCCACCTCCTACCATGTTGCAATAGCGATTCATAAGTGGCTCAATAGGTAATTGATAGGATAAATAGTATCGATGTAACATTTACTTAGGCTTAGGGTAAAGTAACATGGTTTAATTTATGTTTATGGGACCGGTTGAACTAAATGATATTATGGACTAAGATAAGTAAAGCTATGTAAAGGCTGTAAATCCTAGATGAAGCTATTTTCTCTGTCTTGGTTAGATATAGGAGATATAAGTATATGAGCTGCATATATCAACCCCTTGAGTAGTTGTTATTACTTAGAACCTCCAGGTTCCTAAAGATTGTTCTAGAGTGTAAGTGATTTAGTGTTGATTTGTTTACTTTAATTTAAATATATAACCTGTTATTGTTGCATTGCACTAATTCAAGCTTGTGTGTCATCTCATGTGTATTTATGTTATTATGTATTAGGCTTCGAATCATTATTCTTTCTGTCTAGGTATTGATTGGTGATGATGTCGATGAAGATGATGTGGATGATGATGGTGTTTTTTATGATGTTTGGTTCAGGTGTATGGGATGACTCGGGAAGAATTTGTTGAAGAGTGAAGTAAGCTAGGAGCGTGGATTTTATTTTGTTTTGTTTTTGTAATAAGAGCTAAATTTATCTTTTGAAATTATATTTCCTAAAAAGGGAATAGTTATAGAGCCCATGTTTTGTAATAAATTTTAAAAACTTTGTTATACCATCATGAAAGGTATATGAGATACCTGATGGTATGGTTTTAGTTTTATAAAAATTGATCTATTCTTGTATGAGTAGAAGCTAAAGATGTTTTTATAAATTTTTTTCTTGCTACAAATCTAGTTGTCCCCAAAATCTAACTAAATGATTTAAGAATTCAAAACCGGCTAGCAATATTCTATATAAACAAATCTTTTAAAGAAGCATGTGCATATAATATTTTATGGTATTATACGTGGCTCGGGGATTTGGCATGTCTGAATTTTGATGTAGGACATGTCAGGTCCCTATAGTTTCATTCATGGTATCTTAACTTTTTTATTTATAGCAATTTAATAACTAAAAAAAAAAAAATTCATACCACGACAGTACCCAAACTTTTAAATTGTTTCACAAGGGGTATCTTTAGTCAAAACATGACCATTTCTAAGGCAACTCGCTGACTAGAACCAAGCTTGATTAAAAAATGATTTCTCTCTCCTAGTCAACAAGCTTATTTATTTATTTATTTATTATTACTTTCCTCTCTCTCTATATATATATATAATATCTCTTGCATTTCTTCTTCTTCTTCTTCACTGTCGTCGTCATCAAGATCTTGTTCTTTCTCTATCATATTTCCTATATACGATGTCATTTTACCATTTTTTTTCCCAAATAACAAAATTAAAATTAAAAAAAATGTATTTTAATGAGTTTTTTCCATCAAAGGTCCCATCTTTACACACTACCAAGGTAAGAACATATCTATATTTTATTGGGTTGTTTTTGCTATTTGATTTTGATTGGGTTTGTTTTCTTTTTGTTGAATTAGCAGCGATTGGATTTTTTTTTCTATCGTTAAGGTTTTAATTAGTTGATTTCTAAATGGATTTAATTTTTTGTTGTATTTTGATTGATCATACTTTAATAGGTTGTTTTTATTTTTTGATCTGCAGTAAGAAGGGGGGAGAGAGAGAGAGAGAGAGAGAGAGTCGAAGAAAACATAAGCTTCAACTCTTAAATCATTGTGAATTAAACACTATTCTATATCACACATGCACATTAAATCAATCAATCAATCTTCACTAAATCAATAGCCACTAGCATTGTTTCAACTCTAACACTTCTAAATATCAAATCAAACTATTCAAACATCAAAATCATCTCATAAACCCAATTTTCTAGCAAGTTCTATATTCATCAACACCCATATGTAACCTCAAATATTTCTAGAAAACCAATATCATACTCACTAATCAAATTAAACCAAAACACTTCAAACTTCACCTACAATTTAGTATCAATTTAAATAACATAATAACACTTCAATTACCATTATTCAAACATGACTACTAAATGAAATTGGGGCAAACTACATCAAAAGGTATCAAAATTTAGGAGTAAGTTTATTTAAGATATCAAGGAATATAGTGGTTAAAAAGATGTATTAAATCTTTAGAGAATAAATTCATTTAAGGTGTCAACGTTTTGAGTAACTAAAAAAGAAATCAACATTTCACAAAATAAATCAAATATGGTATCAATAATTTACCATTGATGAAAAATTAAAGAAATTTGATTGAAAACTAATCTAATCGTTGATATCTTAAATGAACTTTGAAAAACATTGATGTCTCATTTGATTCATTTTGCAAAATGTGTATATCTCTTTATAACTACTCAAAACTTTGATACATTAAATGAGTTTACCTTAAAATGTGGATGTCGAGCCTGAATTTTTCCACTATCTAGTTCATTTCTCCTAACCCGATTTACATTAAACCCGAACCCATTTAACATGAATCATCGACTAGGGGTTAAGAGAAATTTTAAATTTTTTAAAAATGATTTAGAGTCGCAACCCGATATAAATCGAAAAAAAAAAAACAAAAGCTAGGATGAATGGGTCGGTTGATCCTAACTTAGCTACCAGTCTGCGAAAAAATTTGATTTAAAAAAAAACAAACTTTTTTAAAAACTAGATATCATGGATTCGGGGGCTAACCTATTAAAACCAAATTGGTTACCACTTTTGGAATTTCAAATTTATAATTTATCCTTTTCATGCTCAAAAACTCAAATAATATATTACATAACAACATTTACAAGTCACATTTTTTTGTTTTCTTTTTATATTTTTTATATTTTTTATTTCTCAAAAATTACACAAAAATAACCAAAATGATAAACAAAAAATATTTTTTCATTTTTTATTGTCGCCCCATAGGTGCCTACGTACTCGCTAATCGAGATCAGACAAAACGTAGTTCTTTTGAAAAAGAATTTAATTTGTTGATCAATTTTATATTTTTGAACTATTCTCACTTTAAGTTCATTAAATTTTAAATTTTTATGAAAATCATTTTTGATTATCCTATGATCTAATCAATTGATTTTTTATTTTATGAAAACATATTTTTCTAAGTCCCAAATCGTTTTTCTTTAAAATCATTTTATGATAATTCATGGCTAATTTAATGCTACATGAAAAATCAATTTTGATTAAACTTGATTGAATATTTTCATAGCTAATTTAATGCTATATGAAAATATTTTGATTGAAAACTTTTGGATGACTATTTTCATAGCTAATTTATGAAAATAATTTGATGAAAACTTGATTATTTTCATAGCAAATTTAATGCTATATGAAAATATTTTAGATTGAAAAAATTTAATCCAAACTCACCTGGACCGTTGGATCGTTCGGATCAGATCTGGAGCGCTGATCTGGATGTGGACCGTTGACCATTGACCGTTAACTGTTGACCGTTGACTGCACGAGTAGACTGAAACCAACAATCAATTTGCTTTCTTCCCTCAGGAACCTGTTTGATTCCAACTTTTTTGAGTGATTTTTGCTGAGATATTTGTATGGAATTTTTCTCTCTATGTTATATATATTTTTTATTCTCTGCTTCTTCTTTTTTTTTTCTCTCTCTGTTTTTGTGTTTTTCTTCTATATTCCTCTTTTTGGCTTTTTCTCTTTTTCTTTTTCTCTCTGTTTTTGTGCTTTTCTTCTCTCTAAACCTTTGCTTTGAAAATTTTCGAATGCTTTGAATCTTTGAGTAATCCTTGCAATTGTTGTGTGCCTTTTGTTCATGGATCATTCCTATTTATAGATCCATGGTCTGATTTCAGTTACGAATTGCATTTAATGACTTCCAAATTTTTCGCAAAAAATTTAACTCGAAAATTGGAATTTGATTCGTTCGTAACTGATGAAATTGATGATCAGTTACGAATTGCATTTAATGACTTCCCAATTTTCGCAAAAAATTTAACTTGAAAATTGGAATTTGATTCCTTCATAACTGATGAAATTGATGATCAATTACGAATTGCATTTAATGACTTCCTAATTTTTCGCAAAAATTTAACTCGAAAATTGGAATTTGATTCCTTCGTAACTGATGAAATTGATGATCAGTTACGAATTGCATTTAATGACTTCCAAATTTTTCGTAAAAAATTTAACTCGAAAATTGGAATTTGATTCCTTCGTAACTGATGAAATTGATGATCAGTTACGAATTGCATTTAATGACTTCCCAATTTTTTGCAAAAATTTAACTCGAAAATTGGAATTTGATTCCTTCGTAACTGATGAAATTGATGATCAGTTACGAATTGCATTTAATGACTTCCCAATTTTTCGCAAAAAATTTAACTCGAAAATTGGAATTTGATTCGTTCATAACTGATGAAATTGATGATCAGTTACGAATTGCATTTAATGACTTCCCAATTTTTCGCAAAAAATTTAACTCGAAAATTGGAATTGATTCGTTCGTAACTGATGAAATTGATGATCAAATCCTCAAATATTCGATCCTATCTCTGTATAGGATCAATTGAATCGTTCAAATTCATTGAATTTGATCAACCGCCATTGATGATTCTTCAATTTTTCCAGATTTTCGAAAATTTTCCCAATTTTCAACTGAAAAATTGGGGCTGTTCGAGGTTTGATTTTCACACAAATTTAATACAAATCCAATCTATCCCATGCCGACATTGAATCCTCATCCTCAATTTTGAAAAAAAGAAAAAAAACAAAGATTATCCATTTAAATCATGATCCAAAGTGGATGAGTCGGATTGATTTCGAACCAAAAAATATGAGGACAAAAGGCCAAAAATTTATGCCTCCAAGCTGGTTCAAACCCATTACCTGTGGCTAGTCTAGTCATATGGGTCAGTGGTCTTAACTATTAGGCCGTCGGCCTGTGCCTGGTTGGGTCCAGCAAAATTAATATTTAAGGCTCTTAAAAATTGCATTTAATTAAACAAAATAATTTTGAAAAATTGTTTAATTAACTTTAAAAACAATTTATAACAAAAATATGTATTATATCAAGCTCGAATAATTTTTTTTAAATTTACTTTTCTTTACTACTCTCATTTTTCTCTCATTTTTTTTTTTTATTTTTCTTACTACTTCTATATCTTATCTTATTTTTTCTGTTTTTGATTTTTTGTGCTATTTTACTATTTTTTTGTGAGCTTGACATAATACTAATTTTTATCATAAATTTAAGCCTTAAATTGAGCAAAAATTGGGTGTCTACAGTGGATATCTTCTGATATAATTTATTCAGTTAAATTAAATCTACATCAGCATATATATATATATATATATGTGTGTGTGATTTTCAATATTACTATGTTTTTATATAATCATCATAAATATCAAATCAAGATCTTGATGTAAGATTAATTCATCAAACAACATATAGATCATGCATCAAACATCAAATCATCAAAAAATTAGATCTACTTAGAAGAATTAAGAAATCAAAAGAAAAAAAAAAAAAAACCTCCAACAACTACTTCTCAAAGAGGTTGTAGAAGCTTCTCCATCAAACACCAAACTACTTTATTATTCTAATTCTTGATCTTCAAATTCTACTTGTTTTCTTGAATTAATGAATTTCAAGTTGAGACTGATATTAGAAATAGAAATTATAAGATTTGAAGTTAATTTGAATTAGGAGGGAGAAACTTATCTTCGATTTTTTGAATTAGTGATTGAAATAAGTGAAATCGGAGAGCAATTTGAGAGAAAGAGGAAGAGGAAGTGGTGACATCAAAAGAGAGAGAGAGAGAGCAATTTGATGTTGAAAATGAATGACAGTGAAAATGTTTAAAATGAATTATAGTAAGAGGTAAAAGACATAAATGCCCTCAAGATCTTACTTGATTGAGTAAGTTTTAGATGAGTACTTTATATGACAATGTTACTTGTTTACTCCTAATACTATATTGGATCGATTAACCACTTAAGAATGAATTATTGGAAATTTATGATGGATATGAGATTAAGATTTAATTTTGCAAGACAATTGGATTTCAATTTGTTTTAGGAAGAATTTTGGAAGTTAGGATTAGCTTAGGGTAGCACAATCAACCACACTATGATTTATTGATGACTAAGGAAAATTTAAAGGGCTAGTCAATCGACCTTTCACTTGTGATTGACCATAGCTACTCCCTAACAACCAATCAATTAGGACCTACGTATAGTACTATTAGCTAACCATTTTATGCCTTAAGTTAATCAAGTTGTTTCTTAAAATATCTTAATTAAATATATAAAGTTCTTAGTATCTATATAATTGAAATCTAGAATGTTATTATGCAATTAACGAAGAGATTATGTATTGTACTCAAGTATTGGCAATTTGAGTGATCAGTTTGAGTTTGGCAAGGATGGAACAAATATCTAATTGTAATGGGTATTGAATGTGATTGTTAGACTAGAAATGAAATATACTTAAATATATTAAAAATTTCAAATAATTGGTCGATTGTGTTAGGTTAAGGAAAGAATATTTAAGGCTACCAGTAATAGGTTAAACATTCATTTACAAGAAAGTATAATGTCATAAGTGAAGTAGCAAACTAAAATTATGTTGTGGTTAAATAGAGATTGATTCAATAGGTTTATAACTAAGGATTATCGAGGTAGGAGTTTATGTGTTAAAAGGATGCTATAGTAAGTTGATGTTGGTGGTAAGATGCCCTTATGGATGACTATAGTGGACCAATCTCACTAATAGATAGTTTAGTAAATATGTTAGGATCACGTAGCTAGCTTATGACTCATGATTATATTTGAAGAGTATTCAATGTTGAATATATGTGTATTGGAGTTATGTGAACAAATCCCCAATTCCAAAAGCAAGCCCTAATTGCAAAATATTAGTTTTCTTTTCATTTATATTTAATTAAAAAAATAAATTGACTTAAAAAAATACATTTTATGTGTCACATATATTATCTCCACACTTTGTTTAAGAATTCATAACACTTACACTGTTGGACATGTCACAATACACAATATATGAGAGGTATGTTCCTATAGTTTCATTTCAACTAATTTTTCAACTTTTTTCTTCTTTTTTAATTAATTCTAATGTAAAGTATTGAGTTCTTTCAATTAAGAAGAACTGAAGTTTAGGCATAAAAAAGGGTGAAATGAAAAAAAAAAAAAAGCACCATCATAGGAGGAAGTGATAAAGTGAGATGAAGGAAAGTTTTCACTACAAAGAAAGAGAAAGAATAAAAGCCTCCAACAATCAAAAGAGAAAAAATTATATATGCTAAAAGTATTATTTAACTAGGGTTTACTATTGATTTAGGGTTTATTATTTCTATTTAAATTCTAGCGTATGTAAATGATATGTAAACACTTGATGTGAATTTTATGTTTTTAGGTCCTTTGTTTAAATTTTAGATGTCAAATTAGTAGTTATAAATCATGTGAAAGTTATTTTTTAGGGTGAATAAGTTTTGTAACTAAAAACACCTTATTCACTATCATGTATGCAAAAGTTTACTAAGGTAGCCAATGAAATATGATCCCCCTATGAGTAATGTATGGTATGAAGTGAGGAAGAGTATTAGAAGTACTTTATAATGTTGAGATAATGAATACCAAATTAGTACTAGCTATAAACTTTTAAGCTAGTCATACTAGTGGTTGAAAGTTGTCCATTAGCTATCAATTGGCTTAGTTAGACCATATTTAGTTTTGGGCGTTAGAAATAAAACTAGATTCAACTTTTTAACAATAAATGGAAGATATAATAATTAACCAAGATGGAAACTAGTGGGATTATTTCAACCTAATTTAGAGAAGAGATCTAAAGAGAGAAGGAAGTGTTACCGGAGTGTTACTACTAATAGTTTTCTAATATAATGTATACGTGGAAAGTGATAGAAATGAACCATATCACACATTGAGAAAAGAAAGAATTAAGTAAATTGTTAAATCTCATTACGAACACTTTATGTGTTTTGGATGGGAAGATTATAGTACCCCTAATTAAATAAAGTTATAGGTGGATAGTAGAAAAGTATTAGTAGGGATTTATAAGGCCAAGGTAGTCAAAACCAAGTTAATACTATTTAGAAATTTTTTGACCTAATGGTTAGATGAGGTCACTTAGTAGTTTGATTATTAACTAATTTTTGGTAAGATATTACAATAGTTTACTGCATAGTATAAGAAACAGAAAAGGAAACTAAGCTTTTTATTTTGTATTTCTATTGGCATTTTTTTGTAAGGTGTTAAAAGTCTTAGCATGACCATATCACATCATCTTTCAAGTAGACCATGTTATACAAAGCTTTTCTTTTATGAGAAAACCTTAGTACTAGTGACACAATCATTATTGAGCACCATGGCAACGGCTACAACTAGTTCCTCAATGCTCTTCACAACACAATAAAACAAATGTTTTTTTTTTCTATTTTCTTGCTAAATGGTGTTTATTGTTAAGAAATTTTATTAAAGCTTTGCTCTATTATAAAGGTGAGCTTGTGATGACAAATAAAGAAGAGACTCATTTATTTTACCTTTAAAGTTGTTTGTAATTGGAAAATTAAATCAACTTTAATGATACAAATCTTTTTGGGTTAAATGCAAAACACTCTCTAAACTTTAGGGATGAAAGCATGGTATCTAACCTCCTAAATTGTAAAAAAGTACAAAATTCATACTATTTCAGTATACTTTTTTTTTTAACAACATTTGTATGGATCTGTATGGATTTATCCAAAAAATGAAAAGAGATTGGATGTCCTAAACTTACAAATTGTTTATAGTTTAGGGGGTCAAAAACTATGCTTTTAAAGTTTAAGAGGCCAATCCCCACCATCACGAAAGTGTAGGGAGTGTTTTTATATATTCCCTATTCTTTTCACATTGATTGATTTAAAATTAATTGTCATGTGGGCCAATTGATGCAAGATATATCTTGCTTCAATTCAATATAGAGAAATAGTACACTTGAGTGTGGAGATGTTTATCAATGTGAATAGGCAAATTCGCTTTGAATGTTTTGAAAAGGACAAAGGATTTTGATATGTGTTTGGTTGTTGCTATTTGGATTGCAATACCATTTTTTCCTTTCTTTTCCAATAAAACTATTCTTTATTCCATTACTTTTATTTTAAAATTGGTCATAGGTGTATTAATGCATGGTGAAAAATCAAATTTAAAACATCAAGAAAGAAAAGCCAATGAAAAAGTCATGTTGAAAGGTAATGTGAATAAAACATAAAATTAAATATGTGAATAAATCATAATATTGAATTAAAAAAAAAAGGTTTTGGAGGAAGATAATTTATATTCAAAGAAATACTAGGAACATCATGTGGACATAAATCCAACATATTTATCTTTTGAAAATGAAGTTCAAAAGTTACTTACTCAAGTAATGGTGTGAGTAAAACCTGCAAAATGCTATAAATAAAAATTTGTAAGAAATATAGCTAAAAATAAGGATTGATGAATTAACTTGGGAAAAGTTTTTTTTTTTTCATTTATGTTTGCCTACCTTTCTATTTGATTCCTTGACCATTTTTTTTTTTCCTTTTCTATTTGAGTACTTAATGCTTTTGAACTTTTTAAAAAAATAAAATTTTTGCCAAATCTATTAATTTTTAAGTATATAAATGCAATGTTCAGTTTCAAATTAGTTTAAAATAATTAATCTAATAAAATGATAATAAGGTAAATTAAATATTTAGAGGATTTGAGATCATAACATTTTACGTGGTTCAAAAGAGGTTCTAACGTTTAGAGAAGTGGGTCAATTAAGGTATCAACGTTTGGAGAAGTGAGTCAATTGAGGTATCCATTAACACGTATCAATAGAAAAATATTTAATTAAAACTCAAAAAACCTCTTTTCTAATATCTTCATTCACACATACAATAGAGAAACATTGGGACCTTTTAATATAATTTACCAATGATAATATTAAATATATTTTTTTACACAAAAATAAAAAATAATTTAAGATTTATTTAATAATATAATTAACTAGAAATCAATAAAAATACAAAAATAAAATGAAATAAGAAGTAGTGGAAAAAAATTGCACCAACCTTCATCACCTTAATCTATTAGTTCAAAACCAAAGGGAAGTTAGTATATGCCTAAAATTACTAGAAAGTTTGATGTATCTAATAAAAGTTTACCATGCAAGGTTTTGAAGATGTTAAATTTAAATTGGCCAAAAAAAAAAAAGAATTCAAATAGAAAAAAAGATAAACATTTTTCCTAAATATTTTAAGTAATATAGATGTTAGTGGAAAGTGGTGTTCATGGTTTCATTTGGTTCGGTTCAGGAGTCGAACTGAACCAAACAGTATTTGAAATGGTTCGACTCAAACTCTTAATGAACCAAACCACTTTAATGATTCAAGATTTGAACCAAACTACTTCAAATGTGGTTTGTGTGGTTCGGGTTGAAACTGGCTTTAAAAGCATTTAGTTCAAAAAATAATATTAATAGTTATTCAAGTTCCCTTGGAAGAAAAAAAAAAAAAGAAAATTGTATATATTAGTCTTTTTCATTGTTATATCAATGCCCTATAGGAAAAGAAGATGATGATGATGACAAACATGATCTTTACCTAAAATTTAGCCTAAGTAATCATCTTTCCACTAACCATTCAATCGCATATTCCTCATGATTAGCAAATTATTTGTCATTAGCATATTTTAATGTTCTAAGTTCTATTATGTCGCCCATGTATGTAGTCCAATTAAATGATTGTGCATGTCTCAAACTCTATTATAATTCTTTATTTTAATTTGATGCATGTCTGCTAGTTTTAGAAAATTTAAAATTAATAAAATAGAAAATACAGTGAAAATTTTGAAAATAATAATAATAAGAACATTAAAATTTATGAAAATCTTTTCTATAGTTTTATGAAGGTTTCAAAATTAGCGAAATAAAATAAGAAAACATATAGTAAAGCTTTTGAAAATAATAATAAAGGACATCATGATTTATGAAAATTTGTTCTGTTATTTTAGGAAAATATTTATAGAAAAAACAATTAATGTGTCAAAGAGATGTGTAAAGTATTAAAAATTTACCATTAATGTTAAGAATTAAAAGCCTATTCTATATTTTTTTGAGACAAGTAAAAATTGCTTGTTTAATATTATTAGATATATAACATATTTAACGATGTATTTGTAAAATATATATATACAATATTTATATTTATAAATAACATTAATGCGGTTAAAAACATAATTTATATTTCATGAAATGGAATGGAATCACAATTTCTCCTAATAAATCTACAAATTAAATCTTATTCAATTTCTTTTCAAATGCATTTAAATGCAAGAATGGTATTAAAATTCAGAATTGCAATTTCATTTTAAGTTTATTGTAGCATACTGCATATATAGTGATATTAGAGAATTGTCACATGTAACCCTAATATCTAATGTTTAATAGTTATAAGTAAATAAAACAACTCCTTTTTTTTTTTAATTTCTTGTAATATGAAGCAATTTGGTTCAGGTTCAAACAATTTGATTCTAACCGAACCGTAATATTTAGCTCTTTCTGAACCGAACCGTAAATCAAACCAAAATATAAAAGAACCATATTTTGTGGTTCAGTTTAATTTTGTTCGGTTTTTAGTTGATTGATTGGTTTAATGAACGGTCCTTATGGAACCATTGAAAACCATCTTCCTTTAAAGTCGTTTAATGACCTCCATCTAGTAAGAAAAAATAATAATAGAAGCACACCCTTCTATATAGAAAATTTCCTAGAAAGATTAGGCTACTACAGTACTTCTATGTAAACTTTGCATTAATTGAGAAAGACGGTAGCCACTCCGTCCCAAGGAAAACACCATCGAGCCATCTCGCAATGTTTTAAAAAATGAAATTGTAGATGATGAAGTTAAGGAGGATAGCGGAGAATCTTTAGCCTTTTTATGCGGTATCATAGCTTTAAAGCATATTTGGAAGAGATGAAAGGGGCAAAAGGGAAAAAAAATAAGGGGTAATTTCATAAATGATTCTTGAATTTGGTAAAATATATAATTAGATATTTGAATTTTGAAATTGATCAATTTAATACTAAAAGAACTTGATAGAAATATTGTCGACGTGCACGAAAAGTTTTTTTAGGTACCAATTGATCAATTTTAAAGTTTTTCATATACTAATTTGATCAATTTTAAAGTTTAGGTACATCAATTTCAAAATTTAAGTACAAATTACATATTTTATCAAAATTTAGGTATTATTCATAACATCAACCCAACAAAATAATAATAATAATAAGTGTCAAATGTGCTCAAAAGTAGTGCAAATAAAGTGTGAAGACCCAAATGAGTTAAATATTTCTAACATGTATTTGCTGAAAACTTAATAATTGTATAACTATTTGAATTATGTCTTATCTATTTCAATTTTAGATCTAACTGTTAGATAAATATTCTTTCATGGCTTAGTATAATTATATTAGAGGTAATGTTACCCTTGATATCATTTTTTATAAGTTACGTATACTTTTGGATTGTAGATTAGTTTTTTAAAGTTATTTATATTATTTTCGTATTATCCTCTTTGTTCAAGTGACTTTTCTGAGCAATTATATACACTTAATGGCATCAAGTTTCAGGCAACTATGAGATACCGAGCTCGAATCACTATGTTCAAATAGTAAATGCAAGATTATTCTTAATTATTATCTTAAAACTTATCTTTTTTAAGTAAATTAGTTGCTTAGAAAAGCATAACTTTTAACGGGTTATTTTTATGTGTGTGCGTATATAAATATATATATATATATTTTAAGATTTTACTTGATCATTTATCTAATTTGATCTGAAAATTACCAAATTATTGAAAACGCGTTCATAAGAATTAATCCATCTATACGCAGCTGTCAGTCGAATTCCAACCCCGCACGAGAATAATACTGTGGAATTGATTAGTCAAACAGAATATTTCAATCTTTTTGATATGTAAAACAAGTTAAAAGAGGGAAATATGAATAAATAAATGCCTGCCTCTCTCAACTAATAAGGAAGGATGGAGATAAATTCCACAGCTGCATTTCCCCGGTGCATGGAAATTGAAATTGGGGATGCACTTGATGATGACACCTTTGTCTTGGAATTCCAAGGCAGCAGCTGCCAGACTTTGAACGCTGACTTTGCCGCCCGATTTTTGTTTCCCTACCCACCCAATTTCTAGATCCATTTGGCGATAAGCATGACTCTGCTGAATACATATGCTATTGCTTATGGTAATATAGATATTAAGGATATATTTTCTTTTCTTTTTTTATGCGACTGTTTACTTAAGTTATCAAATGATTTTAAATTTATATCCAATCATAATTGAATTATTAAAATATAACTTATCTTAACTTTTAGAATTAGTTCAATTGATAAATAATGGATTAAATAATCTTCTGACTAGATGACAAAAGTTCCTCTTCCATAGATGTTAGTTTAATTTTAAAACTTATTTTATTTATATCTTTTTTGTTTGTATTGTATAATTATATGAAGGTGGTGATTAGAGTTTATCTTTTTTTTTTTTAATCTCATATTTATTTGCTATATATCAAATTTGTATGTCCACTTAAAGTTTAGTATTTTAAAACTATGTTATTTACAGTTTTTCAATTTCTATTTTGTTATTATACTGAAGTAATAATTGAAATTTGAGAGTAAGGAATGTGAAAATTTAGTTAATTTTAATGAAAAAAGTTTTGTACAGTATGGTTGCCGCAATTGGTCGATCGCATGCGATAAACGTGTCAGTCGACCTGCGAAAAATTCTAAACCGATGACACATGTAGATGTCGCAGAGAGAGGCATGGGAGGAGGATCAAGCAAACCCAGTTTCTTGAGTGCACAAGTGTGATAGAAATCAAATCAAATAGACTCGATCGTTCTTGACTCGTTCTTGAAAGAATAGGTGCTTTGATCTTTCTTGGATGTATTTCAGCAGAGTATCTATATTGCTCTTAATCTTAGCAGTTTGTACTATATTCTTCAAATGAGAGGAGAAGCCTCTTATTTATAGATGTTGGAGGCTGATGGTAGCCGTTTGATAACTTCTAGATTAATGGTTGGATCAAGTGTTGATGGTGACCATTTGATCATTTTATAATAATCGATATTAAAGCCTTCTTTTCTTATAGTAATGGGCTGGGCTGGCTAGACATAGGCTTGATGGCATTTATTATATAAAAGAAGCCCATTCTCAATATAAAAAAGATGAAGGCCTATTTTAGTCTACATAAGGCCTATTTTATTCAAAGAAAGCCCAAATGAACCCAAGAAGATATATTTTGAGTCTACTTTTCACTCACGAGAATACCAAATTAGGCCAAAAGCGATATAAACCGGTTCGATGATCCATGTTCTAAGCCTACGAAGCCAAATCTTCTTACAACATCCCTTATTAGACTTAATCTTCTAAGCCCAGTCATTAGCCCAGAAGACTGGCCAGTGGCATTAAATTGGGCCAAAAACCCAATTACCAAAATGACCCTCTACAAGGTTAAATTACATACTCTATAAAAAAGAGGACAGATATTTACTATTCGAAATTTCATGACCCATATACAGCCTCTCCAACCACATGAAGCCTACTTAACATGAGGGATATACCTCAATAATTATATTTAATTTCTTCTCTAAATACTTAAAATTCATTGGTGGAAGTAGGCTGAAAATAACCAATCTGAGAATGATTGGAAGGGAAAAAAGTAAGGGGCTTAAATTTCATTGTCTTTTTTGTTTTGAAAGGTAAAGATAAGAAAAAGAAAAAATGATGTAATATTTTCCTTAAATCTTACATTTTTTTTTACTCAATCAAAATGGAGAGGAGGGAAAGGGGAAAACTTCTAGAAATTACTCTTATACATTTTTTTAAATTATTTATTGTCTTTTAGGAGCATATAAGTAATTTATCATTATATATTATTTTATCTTTTATAATAATTAAGAGTCTATCAATTTTCCTCTCTTTATTATCCAAATATGTTAAGGATTCTCCAATAATTCCTCGCATCTATTTTCTTTCCTTTCATAGATTTTCTTCCTAATTCATTTCATTATACTAAACAAAGTGTAAATGTTCATTAAAAAAAAAAGGTATATGGAGATAAAGAGTTTTATTAATTGGAATCTTAACAAGTTGGTTTGTGATGCCCATTAACATTTTTCTAGATATTTTTCTTTTAATTAGTAACCAAATTCTTTCAATATTTGAAAAGCTTTCAATTAAGAAAATATTGAAGATGGCTTACCTTATATGCAAATGGTATGGTCTTTGGGATTTCATTTTCATTTCACTCAGTTGAAAAAAAAAATATTTATTTATATTTTCCTTTAATAAAAGGGAAATCATTTCCAAGCCACCCATGGAATAATCATGTCCAGAATGTAAAAAAGGCAAAAAAAAAAAAAAAAAGTCCAGATGTATATTTTCAGCAATAGCCAATAGTTATTTTCAAGTAATAGCTATCCATCAAAATTAGCTATTTCCTTGATGAACAATGTCAACATGGGGATTAAACTGTATAAATTTCCGACTCTGAAAATGAGCTAGGTTGGGCAAGATGCCACAGATTTCTAAAAACTATTTTTGTGGATAGGATAAACAAATTAGCAAATTAATAGTACTATCAAACTAACGCCATAGAAAATCGCTTTCCATATACTTGCTATATTTCCCATGAAAGGGCAAAAAAAAAAAAAAAAAAAGTAAATAGTTCCAGCAGTTTGGTGGGTAACATCCCACAAATGACTAAATATCACATTGTTTCGGTGAGACAGACAATGATAATAAATATCTTTAATGAAATTTCGTCGAATGTTCCAAAAAAAAAAAAAAATCATTTATCCATTTTTGTGGACGACTTTTAATGGCATATGCCAATCGGCCGTAACTGAGTCAAGAAGTCAGTCTCTTTGTTTCTGACCAAATTACCAATTTCTTGAGAGGTCCATTCAGGTGGAATTATTCATATATTAATTTATGTCCCAGTGTTTCCACCTAACATTTCTATATCAATCTCACCTACTTTCTAGAATCATATATTTTTCATTGGTATTTGTATCGATATTATATCATATTTGTTTCATATTAGTATTTAATATTTGATTAGTTTATGAGTAAAAATATCTGATTTTCATCGATCTATTTTTTATATAATTTATTTAAAAATAATAAAAAGATAAAGCTAAAACGATAAAAAGATGATGAACAAATATATCTAAATCTCTTCATCGTTTTTAATTTGTCTTTTTAAGATGTTTTGGTCTATGTCGAAGACCCAAAACCGATGTATAATGCTTTCGTTCATATTATATTTATTTTAAGAGATATAATGTTCTCACCGGTTGATCCGATTTTGTTCTCAAGGAAGATATGATGATATTCTTTAAGTGGGATATTTTAATTCTAGGATAGCTATATTTATCCATTTTGTGTTTTCATTCAAAGAAGCGACACAATAGCAATACACAGACATGATTTAGAAAGAAGAGTAGGGAGGAGTGAGGAGGAGCCACATATAGCCATCAACAAACCACCACACCACGTAGCCTAATCTGGACTAGAGAGCCATGTAACCATGTAAACATTGTATTGGTGCCGCTATTGAGGCATTCTGTTGCATGAGGATAATGTGCGAGAAAGATTGTGATGGGTAATAAATTTTATATGTATATTACAGGTAATGTAATAATAATTATATATTAATATATAATCATAGGTGTACTTAAAAAGAAGATGATTATTTGAAAATTAAACTATCCATTATTCATAACATATGGTGAATATGATTAGTAATTACCCATCACCTTACAACACCTTTTAAATAATATTCTTTAGAATTAATCTTTTATTTATGTGAACTTCCACCCTCCATCTGCCTTACATACTAAAAACAAAATCAGAAACCAAAAAGAAAAGGCATGGGCAAATTAAGCAAGTTATATTAGAAACCGTTTATGAGGGGATAGAAAACCTATATTTTCAAAGCGTATGTTAACTTTAATAACTTCAAAATACAAGTGTATGTGCGTGTGTGTATATTCCAAGTTATGCTATGGTTTGTACTTGTAGCTATCCTAGCACTCCAACAACTTGTCCATTTTACAACTCATAATAGAAGACATCGAAATCATTTACGATTTTAGAAGAAAATAAACACAATCCTACTTATGTGCTATAAATGACAAAGATTCTCTAATCACCATTAAATCACATCTCAAAAAAGCACCAATAGAGGCAACACAAGAAAAGATGGACCATGGTTATAAAAGGATATAACAAATAATGGCAAAGAAACATAAAGCACACACAGATTTACGTGAAAACCCTTAATGAAAAAAACTACTTATAGAGAGAGAGAATTTACTATAAGTTGAATAAGGAGTAAAGAGTTTGTGAGAGTATTACAATGATACAACACACACTTCACCAAAAAACCCTAGAAAACATTTATATGTGTAAAGGCCAGCCTTGACTCTAAAGCTGGTAACTTTGGTTTGATTTGGATCACAAACTCCAATGCCATGTGTAAGGCAACTTAGGCGTAGTATAAGATAAGCTCATAGAGAGGAAATTTCCAAAATAGTATTGAGTAAACGTTTCCAAATTTACCTTATATTTAGCCATTCGCAATATTCAGGTTTTAATTTAATCAAAATACTTCACTTTTAGGTTTTAAATATCAACACATGTAAAATATAATCAAATTTAATTTTTTTTTTTTTTCATATCGAATATGTTAGGATATAACCAAGTTTGGAGTCATATTATGGTTGCTTCACAAATCATTGTAAGTAATGAAAATGATTTTCCTTTCAAATGTGAATTATATTACCACAAGGAATGTAGAATTTATTACTAAGCTATATTTGTAACTAGTTGATCATTAAATGATTTTTTAAATGACTTTTAATACGAACCAAATAAATTTTAAGAAATCAACTAAACTTTCTGGAAAATTGATCATTTACTTGAATTTTTCGTTGCCATGATCTGTCCTCTTCGCATAGGTTCACAATCTTAAAATGGCTTTACAGTCATGTTTGGTTTCAATCGCTAATTTTAAAAAAAAAAAAAATGTTGAGCATTCTCTTTCAACAAATAGTTGAGTTAGTAACAACCCCTCAATTCTCTACTTGCACGCAAGTATTAGCAACGTCTTACCATTTTAAAAGTGTGAGAACCCATAATATTACATATAATGTCATTAAAACAGCCTCCAGACTACCAGTTCATTTTTTAGTTCATAAGAAACAAAACAAAAGTGAGAGCAAAGAGCACGACCTGGATGGTTCTTCTATCTCAAGAACCGGTACAATATGTATTAGGATTTTTCCATGAGAGATGTCTTTAGGATATGTTTGAATTGTCGAAGTTTTATCTGTATCGTATCTGTATCTAATCGATATCTATAAGTTATTTGTATCATATTTGTATCTTAAATGTTTGGTCAGTTTATAAATAAAAGTGTTAAATTTTCATTGGTATCCGTTTTTTAATAAGTATATGTTTAAAAACGATAAAAATATGATGTCAAAATTATCAGAATATAATGAAATAAACAAAAGGTCCCGAATCCTGCAAAACTCATAGAATTTCAATCAAAGTAGTGCTTCATTCGAAATGGGTGAATTTTATAAATATTACAGTTAAAATCCGCTTTAAAAAATACATAAATCATAACAAATTATCATCAAATGAAATATATTCTCCAACAAAGACAAGTTATGGTTTAGAGATCTTATTTTTTGGGAATAAATATAAACATATCCTCTTATATTTCTCTCTTACCTTTAAAAGTAACCTTCCAGACCCCTGAATCTTTAAAAATGAGTTCTCATGTTCCTACGTTACCATTTTACACTTGATAAAATTAACAAAAAAAAAATTACAAAAAAATTATTAAAAAATACATACAATTATGGTACTAATTAATTAATTACTTTTTAAATTTTTAAAAAATCTTCATAATTAAAATTAAGTTTCATTTTTATAATTTTCTTTTTCAAATTAACAATAACATCAAAATACTTTTGCAAAGATCTTAATGGTGCTATTCTTTTTCTCCCTCCCAAAAAAGGGTCTTATTGCATTATATCAAAGAGCATATCGATTAAATTAGGAGGTGTAGTTTTAATTTACCTTCTGTACGAACAATTTTTTGTCATCAAATTGGATTGATGTAAAAGTCTTCGGATTCAAATCAAGGAAACTGCATGGCATAATAATAATAATAATAATGAAACTGCTAACCCCTTCTATTTTTATGATAAGAAATTCTATATTGGATCCGAGTCTAAAAGCACAGGTCTCGTACTTGAATGTGTTTGGAGGCCTTTTCAGTTAAAACGTGACTAGAAAGCCCGAAGCCTTTCGTTTGATTGCTTAGGCCTCAAGTTGTTATTCAAATGGGCTTACTGTGATAAAAGGAGCCATTTTGAGAACATATAGCTCGATTTTCCCTTCATTTCCCGAGTTATAGCTCACAAGAAAATATATACAAGTGCGGTAAAACCTCTATAAAATAATACTATTAGAATCAATAAAAAATATTATTTTATAGATATTATTTGTTTATCGATAAATAAATAATTTATTAATAAATAAATATTTATTAATTAATTAATAATTGAGTGATTTTTTATATTTTTTACACCTTTTTTTCAAATTTTATATATAACTTTTCGATAAAAACTAAAAATTAAATATGGACAAAATACACATATAGTGTATAAATAAAGAATTTCGAAAGTCATAATGCACAAATATAAAACGAAATGATAAATTATAAATTTTATAACATAAAAAACTATAAAGTTGTAGTAAATATTGGAAATTAGAACCGATGGATACATAGGAAAAAAAGGTTTTTCAAAGTTAATGCTTTGGAAGATAAAAAGTTACAAAATATTTTAAGTAAATAAAATACAAAATTTATTAATATGATGATAGTCATCAATTTTGCTTTAGATTCAAAAACAAATCTTAAATCTTTTTCTATTATGGCTTCTCATTTGGAAGGCCTAAAGAAATCCACATTGACAAATGAGATGAGCAAAGCATTATGTCAGTACAAAAATAAGCATCCTTCTTTGAGTGAAAAAGATTTACAACAATGGGTTTATTAAAATTTTGATCTCTCCATCAACTAATCAACAATGTCAAATACTCTCAAAAGGTCAGCAAAATATTTGCCAAAGTACTTAAGAATATCAATGTTAAGAGACATAAATCAACCAAGTATCCTAAGTTGGAAAAGGTATCATACGAGTAGTTTCTCTAATATCGGGAGAAAGTAAACAAAGGATCCAAACCAAAGCAAAAGAGTTTCTGCATAAGATATATGGTGAGGCTAATTTAGAATTTAACTTCTCAAGTGGATGGCTAAAATGGTTTAAAGTAAGGCATGGGATTAAGTCTCATTGAAGGTTTGGTGAAAGCTGTTCAATTGTCATTAAGAATATTAAAGATGCCTTAAGGGTATATTACACTAGAATATATTAACGTTTTGGGATAAGTTCAGTTAAGGTATCAATGTTTTAAGTGATTAAAAAAAGGAATCAACGTTTCATAAAGTGAATCAAATGAGGTATCAACGTTTTGCAAAGTTTATTTAAGGTATCAACGTTTCGATTAATTTTCAATTAAGTTTCTCATATTTTCATTAATGGTCAATTATTAATATCTTATTTAACTCACTTTGCAAAACATTGATACGTTTTTTTAACCACTTAAAACATTGATATCTTAAATAAATTTATTCTAATACGTTGACTTCTTTTTTGGACAACTTGAAACGTTGATACCCTAAATGAACTTATTAACAAATATTCATATCTTTTGATGTAATTTACCCTTTACTTGAGATATGAGCTAAATTGGATAATTTTCATTGGAAGGATATCTGAATTATGGATGAAATAGGATTATTTTATTGCAAGCAGACCATTCTCCTATTACAAAGCAATCAAAAGGGCACAAGCTAGACAAGGAAAGACTTAGTGTTATAATTTGTTGCAATGGAGATGGTTCAGATAAACCATCTCTTTGGATTATTGGTAAGCATGCTCGTCCTAGGTGTTTTAAAAATGTAAATATTAGTAAACTTAATTGTCATTATCGAGTCAACAAAAAGCATGGATGACTAGATTACTTTTTCAAGAACTTGTTTATTGGTTTGATAAGAGAATGAATGGTAAAAAGGTTTTCCTTATATTACACAATTGCCCAACCCATCCAAAGGTCATTGAAGGCTTAAGAAATTTTGAATTGTTATTGTTGCCTTCAAATACAACATAAAAAATCTAGTTATGTGATGTTGGAATTATTTTAGCACTAAAAGTTCGTTATTGACATTGTTTCCATTCTAGCATCTTGGAAGGCTATGAGATAGGAGCAACGAATCTTGAAAAAATTATTGTATTGGATGTTATCAATTCCATCAATGCCGCTTGGAACATTGATGTGAATGCAACAACTATTGCAAATTGTTTTTGACATTATAGAATCCGATCAGAAGAAGGTATGGCTTTTGAAGAACAAGTTGGTGAAGATGAAAGAATCCATGATTAAAAGAAGTTATTTCTAGCCTACATTATAGAAATGCAATGGATATTCAACAGCTTTTGAATTATCTTAGTGTAAGTAATGTTGTTATGGAATCACCCACAAATGAAGAGATTATTCAAAGGGCTACGCATTTGCAAGTTGATGATTATTAAGATCCACATGACAATTATGGTTTACCAAATGTTTCTCCAAAAGAGGCTTTTTTAGCAGTAAAAGCCTTAAAAAAACTACTTGCTACAACATGAGAAGAATATACCAAATGTGGTGCGTGCTTTACAAAAAAATTAAGGATGAGATTGAATTTAGTTTACATAAAAGAAGAAACAAATGGCGGGTCTGTTTGGATGGTCTACTTTTTGTATGTATCTGTATCTGTATCTGTATTGAAATGGTATGTATCTGTATCTGTATCTGTATTAAAATGATATGCATAAATATGTCCGGTTTGCATCTATATTTAATCTATTTGATCTTTTAATGAAAACTGCCAACTATTTTTTCATCTATATATATTTCTTAATAAACAATTTGTTAGAAAAAATTTGAAAAAAGCGTCTGTATATGTAAGAAAAAGCCAAACAAATAGACCCGACTTTAGACATATATTTTAGTAAAGAGTAAAATTTTAAAAGAATAGAAATATTTCGGAAAAGCTTTATTATAAACTTTATATGAAATTTTTTACATATTTAATGAATTATAATTTTATATTTTCATTACACCTTAAGAATTTCTTTATAAATTATCATATTATATATTTAGCAAGATTATTATATTAGTATGTTGGCCTAAGGTGAGATCAAAAGAAATTATTATCAAATCAAGATTATTAATTTATCGAATATTTATTTATCAAGGTTTAACTATACATATATATAGAGAGATTTTACAAGAATAAATATATATACTTACATATAAACTAATGAAATCTTTATTAGTACCACTTTATATCATTGATTATCTTGTATCTTATTTACAATATAATCAAGAAAAAATGTCAAATTTGATATTTAAACTTCATACAAAAATTTAATTTGGTGCGATGTATTTAATTTAATATTTAATCAAACTTTTTGTGAATATTTTGATTACCCCCACTAACATTATTTGCTATATTTCCTAATGTAGAAAAATACAACTTATCAGCGCTAAATAGTGTTCAAGGTAGTAAAAATTCAATGATATACACAGCATCAAGTAAAAAAAAAAAAAGTTTTAATAAGATAGTAAAGACAACAGCAAAAAGTTTAATTGGGTATTAACACCACCATGACATCAAATTAACATAAAA
The DNA here is from genome assembly GCA_024138025.1 of Combretum micranthum. Lineage (NCBI taxonomy): Eukaryota > Viridiplantae > Streptophyta > Magnoliopsida > Myrtales > Combretaceae > Combretum > Combretum micranthum. The sequence continues at coordinate 41,132 of JAMXBD010001159.1, forward strand.
TAGATGAATCAAATGGGTTTGTTTGGATTGTCTGTTTTTTCATCTGTATCTTTATCTTTTTCAAAATGATATGTATAAATATATCTGATTTGCATCTAAATTTTATCTATATTTGTTCTATTTGATCTTTTGATGAGAACTGTCAACTTTTTTTTATCTATATCTATTTCTTGATAAATAATTTGTTAGAAAAAAGTTTGAAAAAAATGTCTGTATCTGCCGAAAAAACCCAAACAAACAGACCAATAGAGATGTAAGCGGATAGGTCATTATTAGGTATCCAACCTACTCAACACAATAATTACTTTATTGGGTTTGAGACGGGTTTTGGGTTTTTAATTTAAAACTCTATAGGGTTTGATTAAGTTATGAGACAATTTTGAACCACGAGTACCCATGAACTTGTTAAAAGTAAAATAAAATAAAAATATGAACTAGGTTTCACTATCTTGTTTTCATTTCTTTGTCATAGTATTTTCTTATAAAATTTTATTTTTTCCTGTTTTCGTCCCAGTTAGATGTTAAGCAAACAACATTAAGAAGTATTTTGACAAATACCTTAACGAAATCACAAGATTCTAAATATTTACTGTATTTAGTTGTGTTGTGCTTCTGCTCCTTTGCAGCTTTTGCTTGTTCCTACTCAAAGTCAATATAAAGCACCATGACAAAAACAAAAGGAACAGCATATAATGATCAGAAAAATATTTGTTCAGGTTCGGGTTTTGTATCCTATAGGATCTATCAGACGGACTATTAACTTAAGGATTAAAACCCTCTAGGGTTTAGGATGAGTTTTAAAAAGTCTACTGAATAATGGGTTCAGGTTTTATAAAACTCGTTTCAAACCCATCCCGATAACATCCTTAATCAAATAAAATCTCATAACCGAAATACTCATCATCAACATATAGTTATAAATTGTAAATAATACATAGTTGGAATACCAAATATGTTATTGCCTATATAGGAAGACTAAGAAGATACTACTTTTAATATTTCACATAACAACTTGGAACGGTGGGAAATATAACAAGAAATCACCAACTAATAATAAATATTAACTATATTTGATTTGATGGATAGAAATTTTCTTCCAATGAGTTGGATAGCTCGTGTACCTATAGGTTTATTGCACAATTTTTGTTTTTCTTTTTCACCAAATAATTATAGTCTACACATTTATATAGGTAAGTAGCCAAGTCAAATCGAAATAATATAATACTAAGTTTGAATTTAACTCAAACTTAACTTAAATTAACATTTCGAATTCATGAATGATTCATAGAATCTATAAATTTTTAATGTGAATAAAAAGATTATATAATTAAAAGATCATCCAAGATCTATTGGAACTTGAGCAACAGCGGACTCAAAACTTTAGCTTTATTATGCTTGTGAGTACATTATAGAGCCTAATTCAATTGACTATTCTCAAATCGGTTTTTAAATAAATATTAAATTAAAGGTTTAATATCGCAAATGATACTTACAATTTGATAAAATATGTAATTAGGTATTTAAACTTTGAAATTGATCAATTTTTTGTGTGTATATATATATAACTTTTATGTAATCATTTCATGGTATTCACTGCTGAAATTGGGGTAAGAATCAAACTTTACCACTAAATTATGCATTCTCAAGAAGATTCCGTCATATGGACTTCTCAGTTGGGTTGAAGAAAATGTTGTGAACAATGCTTGGCCATGTATTATGACGTTCGATGGGTCAATAAGAATCCAAGACATGGACTCCACAGCGTTTATCATTATAAAAGCACCAATCTCCGTTTTTCTACAAGATCGCTGTGAATCTTACATCACTATTTTTGCTGCATCAAAAGCAATTGCACTAAAAAGCTGCAGATGTGTGGGGCTTTGATTGATATTATCACGTGATAGTGGTGATACTGCCTAAATTTCACAATGCTTGTAACCCTAGTGGTGCAATGTTTAGATGACACCTAGAAAGAAGATTTAAGGAAAAGTGACAAATAGTTATTCTGCTTGAATTGCTTGATGTTTATCGGTGTTGTATTTATATTAGATCTATATCAATTTGTATAATTTTAATATCATATATGTTTGAAAAGTTTATGAATAAAATTATCAATTTTTTTATCACTGTCTATTTTTTTGATAAATATCTATTTAAAAAAGGATAAAAATATGATGCTAAAATGATCAAAATATGATGAAACAAATAGACCGATATGCTATAGACATAAGCCTCACTATTTGTAATCGAGCTTGATTTTTATTTAAGTTCTATTTGATCTTTGAGAGTATAGGATAGACAGCCTTGTTTTTTTTTTTTTTAATCTTTATAGCTTTTAAAGTGTTAAATGATGAGTATAGTTGAGTATTTATAAACTCTTAGGGTATGTAGATCGCGTTGATAATTGACAAATGAGATAAATCCTACTCATTGTAAGATTATTTGATGAGGATGTTATAGGCTACCTCATTAGGTTTGTAAGTTTACTTGAAAAATGTTGATGGCAAATAGATAGTTTAACGATTTCTATTTCAAACCCACTAAATTATATAAGTCATCCCAAATATGAATCAAACTTGTCTAGTTTTGTCACTCAGCCCGAGGAGTAGGGCTCAAATGAATAATATATTTATAATGAGTTTGGTATAATATATTAATATAACAAATTTAAACCTCTATGAAAATTCAATCTCTTCTCACCCATAATTTAATAACCTCTACAGTCATATAGAATTTAATATGTATCAATTTCAATAATCATCCAATAGTCAAAATGATAGGTTGGACACTCATATTGATATAATCATAGCAATTCTCATAAATTTGGCATCTCTACTTCCATCGAAATGTTTATGCGAGGAAAAAAGAATCATTTATACTAGCATATCATGTGTTTAGAAGAGTAGTAAAAAGTGCTAATATAATTTTGACAAATTATGATAGTTTTTAGAAGGGTAAATGTGCCAAGTGGTACTAAACTTTGATAAAAAAAGTTATTAGGTACTTGAATTTTAAAATTGATCAATTTATATATAAAAAAACTTTTCATTCACTCTAGCAATACCTTTATCATATTAGTTATAAACACCACGTCGAATGACAATATTAATGAATTTAACAAATATACTTTTAGCATACACGAAAGTTTTTAAAAGTATTAAATTAATCAATTTTAAAATTTAAATACCGATTGTATGTTTTATAAAAGTTTTAGGTATTATTTACGACGAAAAAAAATAGAAGTAACTTTTAGAAAAGTCTAATATATTAAAATTATATATATATATATTTGTATATTACCAAGTAATCTAAGTAATGTGTTTATTGGATCTTCTAATCCGTACTCCAGTAACTAGCAGCTAACTTTTTGCTCTCTCTCTTAGTGATGTGATAAATCATACATTTGTATATGTGTCTGATTGAGATAGGCTATCGAAATGGAATAAAAAGATTTGGGGGGAATCACCAAAAAGATCATGATGAATTGATTCATGTGACATTAAGAGAGAGGAAAGAAAAAAAAAATAAAAGAATTGATCCTTATGGCATGCCAGCCATATATTTATATAGGAAAGTGCTATTGAGTATTGGCCCCTTTAAGAAACCCATGGACCTCCAAAGGGTATTATGATTTATGAACTGTTCAAAACAAATATGAAATATTACAAATTATTTCCGCGGCCATTATATAGAACCAGCCTTATTAAATTTTTTTTTCAACCATAATACACCCTTAAATTTTTTTTACACTTATTTCTTTTATAATAAATTTAATTTTATTATAAATTCATTTGAAATTTACAAAGGATTCTTATTTTGGTAGGATTTGGTCTCATCAACCAAAATTGTGAAACATAAAGACCAATAATATTTGTAAATGGAAAGTACAAATTATTACAAGACAATTTTTTGAATTATGGCATTGATTACGTTATAATAAATCATATTATGAAAATTTGAAAAACTTACAAAAAAAATAAGAAAAGTTACAAATTTTGCTGCCAAAAGAAAAAAAAAGTTTCAATTCTCTGTTGATGAGGAATAATAGAAGTACGGTAACAAAATGTATTTTAAATAACAGTTGAGAAATCAATTAAACACTTGTCTACTAACTTTTAAAAAGAAAATTACATGAATACAAAATATATAAAAATAATTATCAAAAAATCGATATAAAACCACATATTGGAAATATGATTTATATTTTTCTTAATGAATCGTCTGTACAAGATGTAATTTAGTAAAAATGCTATCGCGCTAAATTGAGTATTATAAGTGCGATTCATGCATATTTTATATGAACTACATCTTATAAGTACAATTCACGTATGAGATATACATATTATATGCTATTCATGTTTCTACATAAATCACATCTAACACATGCAAATCATGTGCAAATTAATAAACCGCGTCTCTAGTACACAATTTAATGTTAGTAACTTTAGTGGTTATTTTTATATTATTTGTATTTGTTTAATTGTTATTTGAGCAGTTTGGTAATTGTACAATTTCTTCTATTACAAGAACATGAGTTTGAGGAGAGGTATAAAAAATCTGGAAATAATTACACATGGGAGGAAAAACTACCCAAGTTGATATATTAAGAAACGTTGATAACTTATACAAAATTTGATGGAAGTTAAGAGTAAAACCTCAAAAAGCTACAACTAAGCATAATAACTTAAATCTTGACTATTAATTATATAGGGTATTTTTAGAGTGATTGAATTTAAAAGGGTACCAATTTTCTCAATCTTATACGGAAAGAGTTAAGTAGAACAAGTTTAAAAAAAAAAGTGTAATATATAAGTAAAAATTCAATTCCATATTTAAATTTTTCTAACTATCATGATAGTCTCAGAATGAAAAAAGAAAGGGAAAAAAAAAAACCGAGATTTGATGTAAAGTTTATGCCTAGTATTAGCTAGCCAGATGATTAATTAAATTGATTTCATTAATAATAAAGTACGGCAACTTTGGCTCTTCGGATTAGATTTATTAAAAGCATAATCTTGAGATTCATATTCCACAAGTCCCTCCGCCCGGTGAACCTTTCCGGAGAAAAGATTCAATAGGTGTTATACGTCAGGTGGTATATAATTTTTAATGAAATTCTAACATATGGATATATAGGTGATGATTACTTTGAAAACCACCCATCACATTATCCATATACTAACATATAATTAAGAATTATATACTATATATATATTCACGTAGCATATAATACACACCCAATATTTTTCCCTCCGCCTGCGTCAGGAGTTCTCCCAAAAAATGGAGGATGAATCTGAGCAAACAAAGTGTGAACTTCAAGAAAGTATCTAGAGTTTGGCACCTAGGACCATTCAGCGCTAAAAAGATCTTCTTCTTTTTTGAAAAAAAAAAAAATGAAAAAGAAAGTGCATTAGTCTCCATCACGCTGTCAAAGTGCACCTCATTTAGTCATTTTACATTTTTTTTATTAATGAAAAGTTGTGTTATTTATAAATTATCGTATGATTTTAAAAAGTAAAAATCACTTAGATTGATTCGATATTGCATATCAGTTGAGTAATATTTTCTTGTACGATACAATTATAATATATTTAAGTTCAATCCAAATTATTTAATTTTTATTTATATATATATAATATGAATCAATATTTTATTTATATTTAATTTATATTTAATCTATTTAATTTATTTATAAATAAAAATATTTATTTTTACTTATATTCAATTGTTAACAAATATTATGAACTGAAATGATGGCATCCCAATGACATGCCGCAATAAATGGCAGTGATCAACTAGATTATGTATAAATTATAAAATGAATCACCATTGATGTAAATTCTTATCAGTATGGATCCATATCAGTAAGTGAAAATATAAAAGGTAAAGGGGTCAAAGAAAGAAAGTAAAAAGAAAATTAAAAAAAGGGGTAAAGGAAGGGATGCGACAAAAATGTGAAAACTTTATTTTAATTTTATGTACCTTATTTTTCTTTTTTTTTTTTTTTTTGGCCAGTGGAAAGAAATTTCATTAATCACAACCAGAATACACAGCAGAATTCACCATTGGAGCACAACATCTAATAAGCCCTACTACATTTGAATTCAGAATCTCCAACAAGGGAGGGGGGGTGCTTCCACCCAATTCCAAGGGCACAACTTCATTCTAGAATTTATAGCGACCCAATCCACAGCTGAATTTGCCTGTCGTGTAATCAAAGTGAAATGGGCAGTCCTAAAATTCTAAGCTAGCACCAGCATATCCTCCACAATAGTGAGGACCTCCCATGGTGGTTCTGGAGTCCGAATCAATGTGTGATAGATGATAGAGGAGTCAGTTTCGAAAATTACATCCTTCCATCCCTTCCCTAAAGCGTAAAACATTGCTTCTTTGATGGCAAAAGCTTCAGCATAGTTGATCGAATCAGTAGTGAAGCATCGGTCCCCACCACCACATAGCTTACCCGTGTAGTCACAAGCTAAAAACCCCACTGCCGCCGCCTCAGAAACTAAGTCAACAGAGGCATCACAGTTGATTTTAATTACTGCCTCATCTGGAGGACACCAGCTTATGCCAAACTCGTCAACCTTTCTGTAATTCTCTCTCAAGAAGTCTGTTGTAGGAACTCTATGCGCCGATGACTCAAATTCCAACCGAGGCAGACTCTGCACAGCCATTAGCGTTGACCAGCCTTGGGGAAAAGAATTAAAAGCTTCTTCCACGCTGGATACCTCCTCACGCAACGTGGCGTCACTTGGTCTCCCTGCACATGAAGTGGACGAAGCAAAATATGGCTGTACCTGATTCAATATCCACGGATGGGATGACGTTCCATTGCTTGGAGTATCTGGTAGTCGAAGTCTGCAAATTCCTTCGACCCTGCATCTGGCTCCTTTTGACAAGATTAATTCAGCTAGTGCTGTTTTAGCCCTTCCAATAATGGCATAAATATCTGGATTGGAATTTTTAAAAACAGCATTGCACCGCCCTTTCCAAATACACCACATAACTGAACTTAATCTCGCAAAAGCTTCTGTCGGCCTTTCTTGCTTTGAGCCATGTTAGCACAGGAGATCATCCATTCATCCACAGTGGTAATCTGTTCTTGACTAATTCTAACACCCATGACAGCAAACCAAACCAGATGTGTCCAAGAACAACATAATAATAAATGTTCCACAGATTCAACAGCAGGACAGAAGGGCAACACGGAGATGAGACAATCTTCCTACAAAACAGATTTTGGTTGGTGGCAATGGCATTTTTCCAAGCTCGCCAGATAAAGTGTTTTACCTTAGGAAGATAAGGACTTTGCCAAACCAATTTCCAGCTGGATTTCCAGATTTGATGGGAACTTGAAGCCTTGGGTATTGGACTTTGAGGAACATCTAATAAAATTATATGCCAATTTAACACTTACTTTCCCAGACTTAGTGTAAGGCCACACAAGGCGATCTTCTCTGTGCCTCAAGGGAAGGGGAATTTTAAGAATGCCCCAACCGTCTTCTAATCAAACCAAAGATTCAGTTCGTGCACATTCCATGCTTGGGATTGTGGATGTATGAGGGCCACTGTAAAATCGGGTCTGGTGCGACCATCCTTTAGTATCGGTCGACAGTGTTCTAAACTTGGGATCCATCTATCTCTCATAACATCAATTGATTGGCCGTCTCCAACCTGCCATAAGGCCCCTCTTAGAGAGCATCTCTCCCTTGCAGAATGCTGCGCCACCCCCAAGAGCTCGGGACTTTCTTTTAACTGCAAAAAGGAGCTGCAAGGATAATATATGCCTTTCAATATCCGAGCCCAAAAGGCCTCCGGTGTTCCAACACCCTCCAAGCAAGTCTGGTAAGCATGGCCATATTAAAAACCTGTTCCTTGAACCCGAGGCACCATGATATTTGGACAGTGTGATTTTATCCCAGCTCTGCCAATGTATCTTGCGTTCGTCTTGTTGTTGACCCCACCCATACTGAGCTATCATAGAGTTTACCTCCCTACACCACTTGGTTGGGAATCTGAAACAATGCATGGAATAGTCGGTATGGCACCAGCAACTGCTTTGATAAGAGTCTCTCTACCTGCCACCGAAAGGAGGCACTTTCCAACTCTTCAGCTTCAGGCGAATCTTGTCTTTACAAACCTAAGAGCCTCAGATTTATTCCTTCCCCAAATGGTTGGCAGGCCGAGGTACTTCCCGGGGTTGCTATTGATAGGGACTCCAAGCTCCTGCAAACTTCTTCTTAGTAGCTGTTGGGGTATTGGCACTGAAAATAACACTAGATTTTTGCAAGTTGCCTGCTGCCCGAAGCCTAGCAATAATCCTGGATAATATTTTTAAGACCTGCACATTCCTTAGATTTGCCTCTACAAAAAACAAAAAATCATCGCAAAAAGAAGATGTGAAATAGTTGGACAGGACCTTTTAATTTTTAGCCGGCTAGAGCATTAGTAGTAATAATTAAGATTACACACCATATATATATATATATATATCTGTGGCATATAATACACACTAATATTTTTCCCTCCACCTGCGAGGAGTTCTCCCGAAAAATGGAGGACGAATCTGAACCAAACAAAGTGTGAACTTCAAGAAAGTATCTAGAGTTTGGCACCTAGGACCATTCAGCGCTAAAAAGATCTTCTTCTTTTTTGAAAAAAAAAAAAAAGAAAAAGAAAGTGCATTAGTCTCCATCACGCTGTCAAAGTGCACCTCATTTAGTCATTTTACATTTTTTTTATTAATGAAAAGTTGTGTTATTTATAAATTATCGTATGATTTTAAAAAGTAAAAATCACTTATATTGATTCGATATTGCATATCAGTTGAGTAATATTTTTTTGTACGATACAATTATAATATATTTAAGTTCAATCCAAATTATTTAATTTTATTTATATATATATAAAATATGAATCAATATTTTATTTATATTTAACCTGTTTAATTTATTTATAAATAAAAATATTTATTTTTACTTATATTCAATTGTTAACAAATATTATGAACTGAAATGATAGCATCCCAATGACATGCCACAATAAATAGCAGTGATCGACTAGATTATGTATAAATTATAAAATAAATCACCATTGATGTAAATTCTTGTCAGTATGGATCCATGTCAGTAAGTGAAAATATGGGGTCAAAGGAAGAAAGTAAAAAAAAAAAAAAAAATTAAAAAAAGGTGTAAAGGAAGGGATGCGACGAAAATGTGAAAACTTTATTTTAATTTTATGTACCTATATTTTCTTTCTAGAGCCCGCTTTTGTCCTCGTTGCCACCCCCACGGGGAAGGATATGGATTTATATGCAAAACAGTGGGCCCATTAAGGCACCATTTTCATTTTTTTCTAACTCAAAACATTTATAATTTAAATAAAAAAAGGCATAATCATCTAATTTATTACCCACCAATTGTTTTATAGCCCTAATAACATCATCTTTGAGATAAATATATTATATTCGAATTCCTTTCCCTCTCATTTGTGATGGTAAAAAAAAATCTAATTAATTATCGAAATATCAATAAATATAATAGAAGATATATTAAGTATTTTAGTAATATAATCATAATTAAATATGAATTTAACTATTAAATAATCAATCCCACAAATCCTATTATAAAATATGATAGGATCATACAATTTTCTTACGACAGAAGACCATAGGATCCAATTTACAGATAGCAACTTTAACAAGTAACATAGGGTTTGGCCGAAAAGAGAAAAAGAATTAAGATGGAGATTTAACCGAAAAACTGCAATATATCTTGACATTATTTTAAACAGAAATCTAATTGATGCATTATACATGCATCTGCTTTGTCTAGGAATCAAATTAAAACTATAAAAATTGAAAGAATTCTTAAAGTTTTACAGTTGAATGGAATGGAATCAATATTCAGTTTTATTCTCGCGAAATATCTATTTTTTGTTTGATTTACAAAAGAATCTATCAAAATAATATCTATTCTATATGATACGGAATAAATAATGAATTCTTATTCTTTTTTTCTATTAAAGGAATGTCTATTCCTAACAAAAAGATATATTTTTATTTTAAAAATATCCTAACTATAAAATAAAAATTACTATTTTTTTTCAGTATTATTCTATTCAAGTGAAGGAAACGTACCGTTAAAGAATTATTCCCTTGCTTAGTAGCTACTGTATCAAAATTCTCAAAGAAGCCTAAAGCAAATTGCTTTATTCCTTTTTCTCGCCATGTTAAAAAGGGGAAACCTTTTTCCCAGATATCTCATTCCTAATGGATGGTATATGCATATTCTTTTTCCAATATGACCAAATGAAGGTGGATTATGTTAATAGAATTTTCCACTTATTTTATGCACCCTTTATTTTAAGATAACATTTTTGGTTTACACACACACGCTTGTATAGCTTATGTAGTAATTCACGACAAGCTCTTTGAGATAAAATATGCACTTTACAGTGGTAATAAAAACTAACGAAAACTTCAAGGTGAATGGGAATGGGATCCTAATTAATCATTTAATTATTAAAATAAATATAATAATTATAATATTAATTATTTTAATAATTTTTTATCTAATATTTTAATAGTTCAATCACAATTATTTATTATACATCTTTTATCTATGTCTTCTCTTTTTTTTTCCCCCTTTTTTGACCCATTTGAAAGAAAAAGCTTTTGAGTTTTTGAGAATATTGGGATGTTTAGAAGAAATAAATATATTTTATTTTATTTCAAGTTAGATATAGGTGTATTATAATTATATTTTATCTTTATATTTTTATTAATTAGTATTTTTTTAAGATATGAAATATTTTGTTTCTAATTTATTTAAAAGTTACTTTCCTAAAACATAGGTTTTGTAATGACCATAAATAAGCAAAGTATGCAATCAATTTATGAATATAAATCAATGATGAAAGTTAATTGCTTTGAAAAGGGAAATTCTATACTTCTTCGTCTTTTTTTTTTTAATTATTGAAATGATTCTATGATTTATATGACAGCTAAAATTTTCAATCTAACCTTAATGGTATCACTAAGGGAAAATTCTTTAATAGGTTTAGATTGATACTCAATGGTGATAAAGCAATTAAAATAGTTAATATATCCATTATTATATTTATTTTAACAGTAATATTATTGATAGAAGTTCTTTACCATTAAAATATTCAATATATAAATTACTACATACGGTTTAATTATTTGATAATTCACCATAAGATTTTGTTGATAAGAAGTTCCTTCTCAAAAAATTGGTTAATGCGCTTTTCGTATTACAAGGTGATCTCACTATATCAATTGCTGCATCTACTTTAATAGTAAGATTATTGACAAAATGATCCATTGATGGTATCATTGAAGTTCCTAACCATTAAAATATTCAATATATCTATTACCTTATGCATTTAAATAGTCAAATAATTAACTATAAGGTTCTATTTATAGGAAGTTTCTTCTAAAAAGAATTGGTCAATGTTTTTTTTTTTTCCTATAATGTGGCCATCCTAAACCATCGCGTAATATTGGTTGTAAATACCGACAAAGCGAGGCCATCATCTAAATTTAGTGATATGGGGCTATTGAATATATCTTTTCAAAATTTTATTCTCTGTTGGTAAAATATAAATATATTTAGTGATATGGGGTTATTGAATATATCTTTTCAAAATTTTATTCTCTATTGGTAAAATATAAATAAATAAATATATATATATATATATATTGTGAATAGGCTTTAAATTATATATTATTAATTTATTTAAGCTTGATTTGTGGGCTAAGTGACAAGGTCCAGCGAGTCTGGTTCCTTTATTAGGATGACTAATGAAGATTTGGTATGATGAGCTTGGAGTGGAGCCTATTGGATCAGTCTATCTATCATCCAACCTTTCTCATTATGACTTATATACTAAAAGAAACTCATTTTTGTTGTTGATTGTTAACATGATCCAGTGGATGGCATTGATGGATAAACTCTGTACATACCATATATCCCTTCTCACTCAAATAAGGAGAAATTGGATAGAAACACGAAGGTGCTATTGAATTTTTGTCTCAAAAGATCAAACACTTATTCATTACTACTAATGGAGTTCGATGCTTGATAGTTTCTCCAATTGTCATAAGTGTATTTGAGACATTGAGATTGTCCACTCATCTTCCCCATTTCACTTCTATTTTGATAATTTCTAACGTGTCATTATGTGTCACTTCTCACAAGTCACGTGTAGTACGATATTCATGTATCATAAGTATGACTATTTTGATCGAAACTATACATCTACACATATTTAATTTGGGAATAATTGCAAAAATACCCTCCTAAACTTTAAGGGTTGTGCGAATTGACCTTTTCAACTTTAAAATTGTGGTTTTTGACTCTTTAAACTTCAAAAAAATTAGCATCATAAGAACAATAAACTATTTTGGGAGGGGAAATAGAAAGTAAATATGCACATAGATGAAAGTATCCACACATAAATGAAAAGTTTGAGGAGCAAATCCGCACCCTTTTCTATTTGTTTTAAAGAAAAATATGGCATGTCCTTAACTACGCAAGTAGATAAAAGCTTAAGGGGTCGAAAACCAACTTTCAAAGTTGGGATTCAATCCATATTACTCTTAAAGTTTAAGAGATATTTTTGTGATTTCCCCATTAATCTATTAGGTTAATTACAAAAAACATGATCCGTGTTATCTTTTTTTTTATAATTAGGTGACCCAAGTTTCATTCAAAATTGTCGATATATTTATAATTTTAGAATAACACGTGTCAATATTTTATTGGACATAAAAATTAATTTTACATTTTTTTAAATTTTCTAATTTTCAAAAGATAATTTTCAATATTTTATTTATTATTATTTTTATTGCATTATTTTTTTAGACTAATAAGACTCTAATACATTCTCTCTAATAGTAATTAATAACATTGATATATTTTTAATAAAACTAGGATCACCTAATTATCAAAAATAATAATAAAGATCATGTATCCGCAAATTACTTAAAACACGAATCATATTTTTATAATTAGCCCCAATATATTTCCATGTTTTCCCCTTACACCTTTCTATAGTATCTTATTCCCTTTTATGATTTTCACTTTCGCCGACCCACATCATGCGAACGCGACAAGAATTTTTTCTAAAAGAAAAGGTATTTCATTATGGAATTAAATATAAAAAGAAGAACAAAGAAAGAAAGGAAAAGGTATGACATTGGACGAATGAACAAAAATGGGCACAACTTGATCCTTATTTTTTGCAGTTGACCAGCGAAAAATCATCAACAGTGTTTTGCTTTCCTAGCATATAAAAGTTATGTACAGACAAAACTAATAATGAGGTCCTTATATGCCGTGTGGATAAGTTTTATTATTATTATTATTATTATTATTAGATAATATAGGAATAAGTAGATTTTAAATTAGGATTCTAACGTGGATGCATGCGTATAAATAAAAGTTAAATTTGACTCTCTGTGCAGTAGGGAATCCGATCGGAGATTCCAATAACAGTATGTTGATCCAAGGTTTCTATAAGAGAAAGAAACTAAACATACTGATAGATACTGGTAGCTCAGCCAATTTTATCAATGAAGCTTTAGTTAAAGCTATTAAGTGTACTATTGAAGAAATTGTTCCTATAAGGATCACCTTAGCTGATGGAACACAATTAAGCAGTAGATATCAAGTTGCAGATTTTCAGTGGCAGATGCAAGGAGTAAAATTTAGGGCAACCTTCTATGTCCTACCTTTATCCTCCTACGATCTCATCTTAGGAATGTCGTGGCTCACAACAATAGGACATATTAATTGGAATTTCCAGGACATGGTTATGGAATTCATGTGGGAAGGACAAAGTTGCAAATTGAGCCGAAAACAGGAGTCCTTGAATGACATTGCTGGTAGCAAGCTAGCACAACTGATGACTCGAACTCACCCCATTCCCGAGATACATTGTTGGGTCATTAAAGCCATTGGAAACTATGAAGAGAGTGTGCCTAGTGACAGGGCTCATCCCAGGTTGATGGAATTATTGGAAGATTACCGTGCCATATTTGAGGAACCAAACTCCCTACCTCCTAAGAGAGCCCTAAACCATCGGATACATCTTCAAGAAGGTAGCAGACCAGTCAACCTCAGGCCTTATCATCACTCCTCCTTGCAGAAAACTATCCTAGAGGAAATGGTAAGGGAAATGCTGACTAGTGGAATTATTCAATCCAGTCACGGTCCATTTGCATCTCCAGTAGTGTTGGTAAAAAAGAAGGACAACACCTGAAGAATGTGCATGGACTATAGGGAGTTGAATAAGAACACTATCAAAGATAGGTTTCCTATTCCTATTATTGAGGACCTGTTTGACGAATTATGTGGTGCCAATTACTTCAGCAAACTAGACCTGAGGTCGGGTTACCACCACATCTTGATGAATCCCAATGATGTATATAAAACTGCATTTAGAACTCATGAAGGGGACTATGAGTTCTTAGTTATGCCCTTTGGCTTAACTAATGCTCCTTCTACCTTTTAAGCGCTTATGAACCAGATATTCAAACCTTTTTTAAGGAAGTTTGTGTTGGTTTTCTTCGATGACATATTGGTGTATAGTCATGATATGGACAAGCACACGGAACACCTATAGAAGGTCTTCGAAATACTGAGTAAGGAGAAGTTATGTTTGAAAAGAAGTAAATGTGTCTTTGGGGTTTCAAGTATTGAGTATTTGGGTCATATCATCACTCCACAGGGGGTAGCCACTGACCCTAAGAAAATACACGCCATCAGTGAATGGCCCATTCCAAGAAATGTGAAACAACTTAGAGGTTTTTTGGGGTTAACAGGGTATTACCGAAGGTTCATAAAAGACTTTGGTCTCATTGCCAGACCATTGACTCAACTCTTGAAGAAAAACCAATTTACATGGAATGATATAGCACAAATGGCCTTTGATCAATTGAAGAATGCATTGATGAACTCTCCAGTATTGCAGCTCCCTGATTATTCTAAGGAATTTATAGTGGAGATAGATGCTAGTGGTGATGGTATTGGGGCTGTTCTTATGCAAGACAAACACCCAATAGCCTACCTCAGTAAACCACTAGCACCCAAACACAGGGGTCTATCAGTTTATGAGAAGGAATTGCTTGCTGTGGTGCATGCAATAGAAAAATGGAGGCATTACTTGTTGGGCAAACGCTTTGTGATACGCACGGATCATCAAAGCTTAAAATATATATTGGAGCAACGTTTGGTTACTCTAACCCAACAAAAGTGGCTCACGAGACTCTTGGGATTAGACTACCATATAGAGTATAAAAGTGGCACATCCAATGGGGCAGCTGATGCATTATCTCGAGTTCCTACAGCTGAAATTATGCACCTTCACCATACCACTGTTCTACCAATGTTCCTACAGCAAATACAAGACAGCTGGGGGTTACCAGGGGGTTACAGTACACTATAGCTAAGCTGGAAAGAGGAGAATAAGCTGGACAATTCACTTGGGAACAAGGGATGCTTAGGAGGAAAGGAAGAGTAGTAGTTGGTCCATATCAAGAGTAAGGAACACTCTATTACATCACTTTCATGGGGATCCATTGGATGGTCATTCAGGATCCCAAGCTACCTTCAAGAGACTAATTTTGGTCTTCTACTGGCCTAAAATGGAGAGGGAGGTGAGACAGTTTGTTCGAAATTGTAATGTGTGGCAAAAGCACAAGTATCACACTAGTGCACATACCACCCCATTCCAAACACTATAAGGCTATCCTCCTCCCATACATTTGCCGTATGTGCCTGGGGATTCCAAGAATGACTCTGTGGACAGGATCTTAACTACTTGTGAGGACGCACTCAAACTACTCAGATTCCACCTCAAGCGAGCTCAACATCGCATGAAGCAATTGGCAGATCATAAGAGATCTGACAGAGTATTTGAGATCGGCAATCTAGTGTTACTAAAGATACAGCCGTACAGACAATATTCACTTAGGAAGTCTAGAGAACACAAATTAAACCCTAAGTATGCCGGACCATTCAAAGTTATAGACAAGATTGGAGAGGTGGCTTACCGACTGGACCTGCCGGAGCATGCCGAGATCCACCCAACATTCCACGTTTCTCAGCTCAAGAAGTTCCACGGGCCTCCTCTACTCGAGCCACCAACAGTACCTGCAATTACAACGATGGAAGAATTAGAACCACAAACTATCCTAGACAGGAGAATGGTTAAAAGAGGATCACATGCAGAAACACAAGTGCTTATCTTGTGGAAAAACAAGGGTCCATCGGACGCAACGTGGGAATTTTTGGTGGACATGCAGCTCCTTTTTCCGAATCATTCCTTGTGGACAAGGATGTTTGAAGGGGAGGAAGCTGATCTACGGTTGAATTCCACCAGTGAAGACACGAATTAATCAACTACGAAGGGAGGATTGATCTTAGGGTTTTGGAAAGAAGGACAGAGGAACACGATGTGAGAGTAAGACTCCTGCACACGAATGGAAGACAGAGCTGAGCTTAACTCTGGTTGAGGGCGGGCTATTAAGAGGGGCTTATACTGGGCCTGTTCATTTGGGCTTGGACCCACTGCTTGTTGGACCTGCTATTTGTTATTTTAGTTGTTTGTTATTTTTAGTTAGTATTTTGTTACCAAGTTGTTAAGATTTCAGTATATTTCCATTTTAGCTAGCAACATGCTTGAAGCATGTACAAGATACTAATATGTATAAGTATCTGGTATTGTACTGAGGGAATATACAATTTTCACAAACACTATTAAAAATACTTGCATCCGAGTATTACAACATTGGTTTGCATTCGAACCCTATACTACATTAAACTCGAAATTAATTCCTCCACGCTTCATCTATATCCATGTTTTCCGCTTACCTTTCTATAGTATCTAATTCCCTTTTATGATTTTCACTTTCGCCGACCCACATCATGCGAACGCGGCAAGAATTTTTTCTAAAAGAAAAGGTATTTCATTATGGAATTAAATATAAAAAGAGGAGCAAAGAAAGAAAGAAAAAGGTATGACATTGGACGAATGAGCAAAAATGGGCGCAACTTGATCCTTATTTTTTGCAGTTGACCAGCGAAAAGTCATCAACAGTGTTTTGCTTTCCTAGCACATAAAAGTTATGTACAAACAAAACTAATAATGAGGTCCTTATATGCCGTGTGGATAAGTTTTTATTATTATTATTATTAGATAATATAGGAATAAGTAGATTTTAAATTAGGATTCTAACGTGGATGCATGCGTATAAATAAAAGTTAAATTTGACTAATATAGAGAATGATTAGGAGGATTGGCATTCATACATCCACACCCAAATGTTGTAGTAGAAGAAACTCCACGTTAAAGGCTTCGGTATCACTATTGGTGTTGTCATTTTGCGTTCTTCGGCCTGAAGATAAGATTTTATGGATTTTAAGATCAACTAGCCCTAGATGCAGCCAATGGCTTTATATGTATATCTCGGGACTATAAATATTCCAACTTCTAATTAAAAAAAAAAATTGACTAGGTGCAATTAATGATAATATTATTGGGGGGGAAAAAAAGAATATTTAAACGTTGGCGAGTGAGGAAGGTATTCAATGACATGTAATAAAGATGGCTTTTAAAAAATAGGAAACCACAAATATTACCACTAAACATTTTTTTCAGTGTAAATATACTTCTGAATTTTCAAATATTACATATAAAACTCATATTTTTTGATAAATTAGTACTATAAAGAACTTTTTTCTTTTTTAATAGGTTCAAGAGGTATTTCCACACCCGGAATAAATCTTGAGGATTATTTTAAACTTTTCAGAAGAAATTTACAGTGTTTGAAAGTTTGGAGTGTACCAAAGATTAAAGTTTAATGAGCTATTTGTATTTTCTTCTGAATATATATATATATGTATATATAAAGCAAGTGCATTTTATCACTTCCTTTAAATGTATTTGTACTTTTCTTCTCTTTTAATCTCCTTTGATAGTTTTTTATTATTATTCATTAAGCAGCATTTTAAATACTTTATTTACTTCTGATAAGGGAAAAAAAAAGGACCTTGAATTCATTTACTACTTGTTCCACAAGTTACTATAAATATAATTATAATAATGAGATTTCAAGCGCTACATTGGCCACAACGGTGTCCGTTTGCTAACCATAAGACATCTCCTCATTTTGCCCTTTTGTTTGTCCTTAATTGTTAATCTATTTATGTGAAAAGTGATGATGAATCTCAAGCAATTTGCTAAAAGGATAAAATATAAGATCCTATTTGTCTTTTAAATGTGTTCTTGTAACACGTAATAGTGAGATCCTTTTTAATTTTAAAAGACATGACTGAGTGATTTTAGGAGATGTTGTCTAAGGATTTAATGTCATTCTCACAAAAAGAAGACCATGTAAAATTGTCTCGTTTTATCTTTCTTTCTTTCTTTTTTCTTTTTATTTAAATTCCCTTCTTCTTCGTTTTTCCCAACTTGGATTGGATTAGTCATACTTGAAATCTATTTGTTAGGGATGATTCTATCCATGCTTATGCTCCCAGGCCGTCTTCAATCTTATATTTTCGTATAATTTTGTGTTCTAATAATTTACTATCAGTTATGTGGTAGCTAAGATTGATATTTTGGCATACCAATCCCAAGATGATGTGTGGCCCAAGAAAGAAACAAATTCCCAAGATGGTATGATTAGATTACAAATGGGATTGTGTAAATAAACTTGACAACATTAATAAATAAGTTAGAATTGTTCTCTTCAGTTTATAATTATGTTCGAGTTACAGGTTTATCTTTTAAACCAATGTGTGAACTTGATTAATAATCAAATCTCAAACACAGGTGCAGGTCAAATACATAAACCCTTTTTTTTTAGAGAAAAAAAAAAGCTCTAGTAATTTTAGTTTAATGTTATTTGTACCATCTTCTTAGTCTAATATCTTTTCCCAAATATCTACTTATATGCACCTTCCCCCCTCTGCCTTTCCCTCTTTTATCAGACATTGGGACCACTTTGTCATCAATCTCTCTACTTACTGTCATTCTTTCTTTTATTATCCTCCTTGTCTACTTTGATTTAAGTTATGTAGGAGTAACAATCTTGACTCCTCATTTTCTTTTATATTATAATTTTCAATATTCAAAAAGAGAGAGAGAGAGAAGATGGTACAATATTTTTCAAGTTTATATACATATTCATTTATGCATATACCTTATCAAAGCAAAATCAGAATTGAATATATTGATGAGTTTTTTTTTAAGCTTGTAATTAATGCACGGAAAATTATGTCGCAAATTTTTCTTTAATTGAGTTACATACTACTTAAATTCTAAATAAATTAGACTCATGAGCTAAGTTTCTATTGAGCTTAACCATGTGCATTTATCCTAGAATTCGAAAGCAATTCTGCAAACAATAGTATTATTTTCAAATTTTATTTTTATTATAAGTATCCATCAATTTGAAGATAACACTAGAATATATTTTTCAAATAGACGCTTGATAGCGACGATATATTTATTTTAAAAATTTCTTCGATCAATACACAAATTCAACCTAGACACATAACACACTTATTCCATAGGTTGCATTATAAGTTTAGATTTTCAAACATAGTCAAGAAGTAAATCATGTTATAGGTTAAGGTTTTATAGAAACAATTCTATTTAAGATCGGATACAAACCACAACTCATTAACACAAATTGTTAGCCTTCATTACTCCAAGACGAAGAAGAAAGCAGAGATAAAAAAAGGAAGTTATATTAAGATATGAAATACTTAAGTTCTCATTCTATATATAAAAGTTCTGATAAAGTGTTGTGCATAAGCTAGAAACTGAGTTAATCATCTACAACAACCTAGTCTTCATAATTTAGAAGTTCAAATGAAAGAAATACCTATCAAGGTTAAATGAGCCACATGTTATGCCCCAAATCTAAGGTACATCAATTCACCACATACTTATATCACAGAATGAATATATAAGGTGAGCTCTTAGCTTGAAATTCAAAAATATTAAACTATGCGGAAAAAAAATCCCCTAAACATATGCTAAGCAAAAAAGTAAGAACCCTTATTGCATCATACACATGTATGCTACTAAAAATTTACAACCAAACCTATACATACTAAATACATCAAACAACAAATTATTATATTAATCAAAGCATACTAATTAGTATAATCTTCGCATCCCATAACTAAAAATAGTTCAAACTCCCTATTACACATCATATATACACTAAATAAAAGTGTGTATCCACGGACCCCATAACCTAAAACCACTAGCATATTTTCTCAACTTATTTATAGTATTAGTCATTGATGGACAGATCCATTGTAGTTGCTGCCAAATGTGGTTTGGTGTATAATTTCTAAAATTCACACAATAAGAACTACCTAGTTAATAACTCACTAAGTAATGATAGTTTAGCGCACAATTTAAACAATCACATCGCTTTCAGTTTACTACCTCTGTTGGACACTATAAATACCAATCTGAAGACACTATTTTCTATAACCTAATACTGCAAGTCCTCTCACATTGGTTTTCTTCTTATGATTTTTAGTGATATTAATGGCTTTATGGATTGTAATACTTCTTTTTATTATAAACTTAAAAAAAAAAAATCCAAGTTAAAATAGTTACTTGTAAGGCATAGCCTTAGTTGTGTGTGTATATATATTTTATGTGACAAGAGTGAGATGTAAGAGTAATAAAAGGTCCTTTATAGAGTTTCTTGATTGGCTTCTCTCTCTCTCTCTCTCTCTCTCTCTCTCTCTCTCTCTCCCTCTCTTAAATAAACCCTAGCGTGAACGTAGAGGTAGGTGCATGGCCATGCCAACCCTCTTTCTAAATATCTTCTTACTGTTCACTATCATAAATCTACAAATCTATCATTACTGATTTAATTATTCACAGCCTTAACACTACTGATATCAGATCTAGTTATTTTCTACCATTCTCGTCACCATCAATCCATGTTATATTTCCACTATTATAAGTCACAGATCGTATTGTTTTGAAGATTGTAGAGATCAAGATAATATTGAATTATCAATAGCATTAAAATAAGCAAGTTTTTTTCTTCCTTTTTTTCATTTTTTTCCTATCTTTATATGGGATTGTGTTATCCCCTTTATGAATTTAGTTTACTTGCTAGTACAATAGGCTTGGCTCTTTCTAGAGAAACAATAGTGGTAGCTCTACATAGAACACTTGTTTGACTATACTAATATTTAAATATATCTTATAATCTATTTTTGCTAAAATCAAAACTTATACAAATTTCTTGTATTGACTCTTTTCTTTAATTAATGATTAATATTCAAGTAATATATATACAATCTCTAATGGAACTTACTAAATACCCTTAATTATTTATTAAATGAATTTTTTTTATACTTATGAAGTTTTAGAAAATATTATAATCATATCATTAATGAATTTGTTATAGCAATATAATTGTAATTGAGAGCGGAATTTCTTATAGTAATATACTTGTAAGGGTTAATATCACAAATGGTACATAAATTTTGACAAAATATACAATAAAGTACCTAAGTTTGAAATCGATTAATTTAATACCTAAACTTTGAAACTGAAAAATTTAGTACCTAAAAGAACTTTTTGCATATATTAACAATGACTCCATCATATTCTTTCAAGTGCTAAATTAATCAATTTCCAAGTTTTTTAGATACTAAATTGATTAATTTCAAAGTTTACATACTAAACTGATCATTTTCAAAGCTTTTAGGTACTTAAGTACATATTTTACCAAAGTTCTGGTACCATTTATGACATTATCCCTAATTGTAATAGAAAGCAAATATATATTGATAATTTTAATATTAATTTAATTAATATTTGTTTTCTGATTGTAAAATTTCACCTCTATCCCTACCACAAGAGACAAACCTACTATATTGCATCACAATATTTAGGGTTTGTTTGGTTCGCCTTATTTTGGTCATTTTGACATATTATTTTTATTGTTTTCAAACATATTATTTATCAAGAAACAAATACATATAAAAAAATAGACGTTTTTACTCATTAATAGATCAAATAAACTAGATACAAATCAAATACAGATAAGAAGCAAATCAAATACATATACATATCAGATATAGATAAGATCCAAATAAAAATAAACAATCTGAACAAAATTGAAGAGGTTAGAGGGAGAGAGAGAATGAATGAAGATTTATAAAAGAAGTTATGTCATCACATTTCTACAAGTTAGATATGAATAGATCAAATTTTTTTCCAGCTACGGGACCGCTTTTAATGTCATATTAATTATTATTCATATTTATAAATAATAACATAAGTTTAGCAATTCTCTAATGTACTAAATATAATAGTTGTTATAATACCATCCTACCACTAGTCACTAATTAATGAAATCGAAATCCCTAAAAAAAGTAACCAATAAATCAATTTTACAAACTTAATTAAATCTAATTTTTTATACACACACTATAGATGCATTATTAGCTTGCTTATATTATTAAATGGATAGACAAAACATGGCATTTACATTCATTTCTTTAAAAAGAAAAGGGTAAATATGACAAATGATACTTAAACATTGGCAAAATATACAATTAGGTATCTAACTTTTAAAATTGATCATTTTAATACTTGAATTTTGAAATTGATCAATTTAATACTTGAAATTACTTTTTATATACGCTAATCAATATCATGAAAGTATTATTGATATGCACAAACAGTTCTTTTAGGTATTAAATCAATCAATTTTAAAGTTGAAGTACTAAATTAATCGATTTCAAAATTTAGATATTTAATTGTATATTTTACTAAAGTTGAATAGTTTTTTGAAAAATTTGATGAACCAAGATTGGTTACAATATTATTTTGATGAGAAAATATATTACACAAATGCTCCAGAACTTGGTTAAGCTACATTTAATGAGCAAAAACTTGTTTTTGATATGTTTAAGCTTTATCATGCATATATATATGTTTGTGTTTGTATGCATGTTATTCTTTGCAGATTATGCGGGAACAAATTGTCATGATGTAGTCTTGATCCCAGCCTTGATCGTAGATCCATTAGTCTAATCGAAGTGTAAATCTAAGGCGTGATGAGTGAAATAAAACAAGATGCATAGACTTGGTCGTGGGTCACATTGAGGGCTTGATAAGTTTAACTCCAGTACATGACAGGTATAAATCTAAAGCTCGACGAGCACAGACTTGATCAATGGGCAAATTGAGGTGCAACGAGTTTAGGACACAATAACTTTAAGACGCAACGGTTTAAAAAATAACTGTTACAAACTTTTAAATTCTATCGTTGGAGGTTCTTTTATGGGTAAATGACTATGTTTTTAAAGCTGCTATATATAGAGTATTTTGGGGTGCTTTTAGCAGATGATGAGACAAGAGAAAATAGAGCAAAGCTTAACTTGCATATATTATGTAAAGATACTCTTCGTTTGTATTTGTTTTTTTTTTAAATGAATAATGACATTCGTAAGATTAGTAAGCTAATATTATAAAGCACTATTCACATGTTTTATTTGAGTGTTTTAGTGAAATCCTCATATCTTGAGACATTAAGTGAAGTCCTATGTGTATGTAGGCATTTGTGAAGTCCTCGTGTGTTGAGGCATTGAGTAAAGTTCTATGTGTGTGTAGGCATTGGTGAAGTCATCGTGTTGAGGCAATGTGAAGTCCTCTATTTTGATTAAATGAAGTGTAGAGTCATCCTTGAGTGGGGCAAATTGTGGACCACGGAGACTAAAGGATGGGCCGAACTCCACGTTAAATCTGTGTAATCTTCTCCTTCCTTATCTCTTTATTATTATTGTTGTAATTGTGCATAAAATTGATTAAATAGATAATGGTTGGTTAAGTGAGCTTAAAATTAATTTAGAAAACCGCCTCGTAGATTCCACTTACGCATATGAATGCTCATTTAAACAAGCCTAGCTATCTTTTAATTTTCAACAAAATTGGATATGATGAAAGAACCTTTGTTTTCATGAAATTATATTTTCATTACAGTTTTTTTCTCTCTTAACCCATTAAATCAATTTTACTTCATATATTGGTGGTTAAATCCATAAAGATGCATAAATTAAACTCCTATAATTTGAAAATTCAAAGTAAAAGGTTAAAATCATTTTAGCACCCGTGATGTGGGTAGATTGTATGAGTGTTTTAGTTATGCTTGGCAATTTTGTGGACGATTTACCAACTTCGACATGATATAATAATTTAATAAATATATTTAAGTCGGCAGTACCTGACACAATTAGCGGATAAGTATAATTCAGTTATTAATGCAAATAGGTTTAAAGAATAATATTATTCGACTTATTTAATACCAGGTTTGGCATGCAAAAAGAGATTGGAATGAATTCATGATTCAATTCTAAAATCCATTACCTTTCATATATTTGAAAGTGTTCTTAGTAGTTAGAATTGTTGATTCCGAATAAACAATTATGATTTTAAGGGGAATTCAATTCCACCTTTATGATGCATTTGATATAGAAATGGACTTAGAATGGTATCACAATTTCAAATTTCATTCCATTTTACATGTTTAAAAGCTTTATTAGAAGCAGGAATCAAAGCAATTCCTTAGAGTCAATGAATCAAAATGTTATGACTCATGTACGGAATAGAAGGCAGCCCACATATTTACAAGACTATGTACCTTAAAGTACAGGATATGTCAAGAATAGCATTGTATTGTATGAAAATAGCTAAGACAAATATAGTATCATGTTGTAATAGAACAGACTTAGTCAGCAAGTGTAGCATCTGTAACAGCAATAGAAATACACAATCTCGTATAAACATAAAAACTGTAACAGAATAGGCCAGCTGGAAAACAGCATGCATGTAACAAACTCATAACCACCTACTACTTGTAACATACACAATCGTGTATAAGTAGGAAAGGAAAAGGAATACAGAGGTAACCAGATTTTACTCAAAGAGCAAACTAGGAGCTACTGGAGGCTCGAACTCCAGCATTTCTTTGCTGAAACGATTCCACACTTCGCAACATAATTTTACCTTTCACAAAAACACAACAAAGAAATCACAGTCAGAACATTAGAAAGTAAACATAGCGATTACAAAGAAAACCCTAATTTCACAGAGAAATTACAAAGTAAAGAGGAAACCCTAAAGAGAGGCAAACTTACAAAGTAAGAGGACGAGCGTTAAGCGAAGCTAGGGTTGTGATCGGAGCTAATATCCGTTCCGAGTGGGCTAATTCACACAGGCTTGGGCTTCTGTTTTCTTTTGTGGGCCTTTGGGCTTTATCATTGGTGCTTTCATTGATTTTTCATCATTGTTGCAATGGCTGAGGGTACTCGTGGATTCTCTCAATTAAAGGAGGATTTACTGTCACATGAAAGTAAGATTCTTTCTCTTGAATCTAAAACAGATAGATTATTATCTGATATGAGTCAGGTTTTGCAATTCGTTAAATTGCAAATGGAGAATCAGGTTAATTCGAATTCTACTTCACATGTTAACTCATCATTTTCTCCTGAGGGACATTCGAATCCAGCGGAGTCTCAATATTCTTTCATAAAAAATATGAAGTTGGATTTGCCTAAATTTTCAGGGGACAATCCAATGTCTTGGATTTTTAAAGCCAATCAATTTTTTGATTTACATAATGTTCCTGATTCAGAAAGATTAAAAATTGCATCTTTTGCAATGGAGGATGATGCTGCGGATTGGTATCAATGGTTGTTTAGGAGTGGTTTAATTTCTACTTGGCCTGTATTTTTGAAGGCCATGGAACATCGTTTTGGTCCTTCGTTATATGAGGATCCACAGGGTAGATTGTCTAAGTTGGTTCAAACTGGAACTGTTTCTCAGTATCAGCATGCTTTTGAATCCTTGTCTAATCATGTGACTGGGCTATCTGAGAGTTTTCTCATGAGTTGTTTT
This sequence comes from Combretum micranthum, assembly GCA_024138025.1. Classification (NCBI taxonomy): domain Eukaryota; kingdom Viridiplantae; phylum Streptophyta; class Magnoliopsida; order Myrtales; family Combretaceae; genus Combretum; species Combretum micranthum. Next base: position 67,112 of record JAMXBD010001159.1, read on the forward strand.
GTTTCAGGTCTTAAACCTATGCTTCAGCAGGAGGTTTTAGCTAGTCAACCTACTGGTTTAATCCAAGCAATGAGTCTGGCTAAACTTTTTGAATCTAAGTTTACACACACTTTACCATACCCTATTTCATCTTATACATCACATACACACAGTTCCTCTTTTTCTAAATCTGGTATTTCTTCCACTTATACACCTCCTACATCCATTAAATCTAAACCTTTTACTCCTAAACCTACTTTTTCTTCCTCTTCTTCCGCTACTTCAAACACATATTCAAAAAAATCTTTACCTTTTAAAAGATTATCTCCTGCTGAGATGGCTGTTCGACGAGAGAAGGGTCTTTGTTTTAATTGCGATGAGAAATTTAACAAAGACCATATTTGTAAAGCTAAATTTCTTATGTTGATACAACCTGATGAGGATGCTACTAGTGATTTTGTATCATTAGATTCCGTATCGCAGGATTCTGTGGATACTCCTATAGAGATCAGTTATCATGCTTTGTCAGGCACACAAGCTCTTAGAACTTTGCGACTGGAAGGGTGTATTGGGGGACAGTCGGTTTCTATTTTGATAGATTCAGGGAGTACTCACAATTTTATACAGGAACATGTTGCCAAACAGTTACATTTACCTGTCTTAGCTACTCCTACTTTTAGAGTGATGATTGGTAATGGGGAATATATGAGTTGTACAGGATTTTGTGAGAAAGTACCATTAATTTTGGGAGACTTACAGCTCAATGTTGACTTGTATGTTCTTCCTATTCAAGGAGCAGACTTGGTATTAGGAATACAGTGGCTTCAAACTCTAGGGCCTGTTACTATGAACTATGCTCATCTTACTATGGATTTTTTTTTGGATGGCCATCACGTTTGTTTACATGGTATTTCCTCTGTTTTGCCCAAGCGGATAGAGTCTCCCCAGTTAAACAAACTGATCAAATCTGATCAAATTGCTGGTTTGTTTAGTTTGGTGGCTCAGACGGATAGTGAACTGATTGATACCACCTGCAATAGTTCGGTTGAGGAACTATTGGGCAGATTTCCCAGTATTTTTGAGACTCCATCATCATTGCCTCCATTACGTGATGTTCAACATCATATCCATCTGAAGAATGAATCACAGCCCATAAATGTCAGACCCTATCGTTATCCCTATTATCAGAAAGAAGAGATGGAAAAGTTGGTTCAGGAAATGTTGACTTCTGGTATCATAAGGCCAAGTACAAGTCCATTTTCTTCACCGGTTTTATTGGTGAAAAAGAAAGATGGTTCATGGAGATTTTGTGTGGATTACAGAGCATTGAATCAAGCCACTGTGTGGGATAAGTTTCCCATTCCCACTATTGATGAGCTTTTGGATGAACTTTATGGAGCCACTATATTTTCCAAATTGGATTTACGAGCAGGCTATCATCAGATACGAATGTATCCTGCTGACATTCATAAGACAGCTTTTCGAACCCACGAAGGACATTATGAATTCTTGGTTATGCCATTTGGCTTATCTAATGCTCCTTCAACATTTCAGTCTGTTATGAATACTATTTTTCGGCCTTATCTGAGGAAATTCATCATTGTTTTTTTTTATGATATTCTCATTTATAGCCGATCTCTTTCTGATCATTTGAATCATTTGGAGATTACTTTATCATGCCTCAAGGAACATGAATTTTATTTGAAGCGTAGTAAATGTCTCTTTGGAACAAACTACTGTGGATTATTTGGGACATGTGGTTTCTGCCTCAGGAGTTACTCCTGATCCAGCAAAGGTTCAAGCCATTCAGGAATGGCCTATGCCAAGTAATCCTACACACTTGAGAGGATTTTTGGGACTCACAGGATATTATAGGCGTTTTGTGCAACATTATGCTACTATTGCTGCCCCTCTAACGAATCTTCTCAAGAAAGATGCTTTTGAGTGGACTCCTTTGGCTAATTCAGCTTTTGAGAAGCTGAAACAAGCTCTGATGACCACTCCAGTTTTGGCCTTACCGGATTTTACCCAGAATTTTATTGTTGATACAGATGCTTCAGGCATGGGAATGGGGGCTGTGTTGCATCAGAGAAATCATCCCATTGCATTTTTTAGTAAGAAATTCTCTCTGAGATTACAGAAAGCTAGTACTTATGTGCGAGAAATGGTTGCTTTGGTAGAGGCGGTTAAAAATGGAGGCATTACTTGTTAGGTCGCCATTTCATTATTCGGACAGATCAGAAAAGTTTGAAGGAAATTCTTTCTCAAACTATTCAAACACCTGAACAGCAACAGTACTTGGTGAAGCTTTTGGTTATGATTATGAAATTGTCTACAAACCAGGGTCTGAAAATGTTGTGGCAGATGCTTTATCTCGCCAATTTGTTTCTTTACCCCAGTTGAATTCTATTTCTCTACCATCCTTTGACTTTGTCACACTACTTAAGACAGAGTTCAAGATGAATAAGGAGTGGCAGAAGTTGTTTGAAGATTGTGTAGCAGGAGTCTCTTTACCTTGGCCTTTAAAAGCCAAAATGATTTGTTGTTTTTCGGGTCCAAAATTTTTATCCCTCCTCATTCCTCTATTATCAATTCCTTGATATTAGAGTTTCATTCGGCTCATACAGGGGGCCATTTAGGAATTTTGAAGACTTTTAAGCGACTTTCAGAGTCTTTCTTTTGGCCACATATGAAGAGGGATGTGGAACAATTTGTGAAGTGTTGCCATGTGTGTCAACAGATTAAGCATTTGAACACATCCCCAGCTGGGTTATTGCAACCACTTCCAATTCCTGATGAAGTGTTTGAGGATATTTCTTTGGATTTCATTACTGGACTACCAATTTCAAACAGTTATTCTGTTATTATGGTAGTAGTGGATCGCTTATCCAAGTATACCATTTTGGGAGTCTCACAGCTCATTATACTGCTACTTCTGTAGCCAGATTGTTTGTGGATATAGTAGTCAAATTACATGGGATTCCCAAATCGATTGTGTCAGATAGGGACAAGGTATTCATGAGCAAATTTTGGTGTGAGCTGTTTAAGCTCAGTGGTACTACTTTAAAGATGAGTTCAGCTTACCATCCTCAAACGGATGGTCAAACCGAAGTGATGAATAGATGCTTGGAGCAATATGCGGGCTTATGTTATGGATTATCCTAAGGAGTGGCCCAAATTTCTTTCTTGGGCAGAGTACTGTTTCAATACCAGTTATCATACAAGTACTCATTTAACACCATTTCAGGTGTTATATGGCAGAATTCCTCCAACCATTTCTAAGTATGTTCAAGGACAAACACAGTGGATGCAGTTGATCAGGAATTGAAAAATCGAGATGATTTATTGAGATTGTTAAAATCAAATTTGAGTCATGCTCAGTTACGCATGAAACAATTAGCAGATCAGCACAGGACAGATCGAGCATTTGCAGTAGGAGATTGGGTATGTGAAACTTCAACCATATAGGCAAACATCTCTTGCCTATAGGCTTTCATTTAAGCTTTCACGCAGATACTTTGGGCCATTTCAAATTAAGCGCCGAATTGGCTCTGTGGCCTATGAATTACTTCTTCCAGAAACATCAAAAATACATCCTATTTTTCATGTTTCCTTATTGAAGGAAGCTCAAGGGTATTACTCCTACTGTAATTCCATTACCAGGAGACTCTTATGACAATTACCCAATTGTCAAACCGTTAGTGATTCTGGATTCACGAGTGATTCACAGGCAAGGGCAGGTTTTTAAACAGCTGTTGGTTCAATGGGAGTCTCTTCCCTTAGAGGATGCCTCTTGGGTGGATCTTAATGATTTTAAAAGGGACTTTCCAGATTATCACCTTGAGGACAAGGTGATTTTTCCAGAGGAGGAGGAACATGTTATGACTCATGTACGGAATAGAAGGCAGCCCACATATTTACAAGACTATGTACCTTAAAGTACAGAGGATATGTCATGAATAGCATTGTATTGTATGAAAATAGCTAAGACAAATATAGTATCATGTTGTAATAGAATAGACTTAGTCAGCAAGTGTAGCATCTGTAGCAATAGAAATACACAATCTCGTATAAACATAAAAACTGTAACAGAATAGGCCAGCTGGAAAACAGCATGCATGTAACAAACTCATAACCACTACTACTTGTAACATACACAATCGTGTATAAGTAGGAAAGGAAAAGGAATACAGAAAAAAACCAGATTTTACTCAAAGAGCAAACTAGGAGCTACTGGAGGCTCGAACTCCAGCATTTCTTTACCCAAACAGATTCCACACTTCGCAACATAGCTTTACCTTTCACAAATAACACAACAAGAAATCACAGTCAGTACATTTGATAATAGAAACATTTCGTTTACAAGAAAACCCTAAGTTCACAGAGAAATTGCAAAGAAAAGAAGAAACCCTAAGGAGAGGCAACTTACAAAGTGTAGAGGACGAACGTTAAAGCGAAGCTAGGGTTGTGATCGGACGCTAATACTCCGTTCCGAGTGGGCTATTTCATACAGGCTTGGACTTTTGTTTTCTTCCGTGGGCCTTTGGGCTTTATCACCTTGTGATTAGTGGCGAGCAGTCATCGGCTCAGATTTGTCATAAAATTGAGATTGTTGCCTTACGGCAAAACTATCTTTTATGTTTATGTTATGCCATTAATTATGTTGAGATTTGAAACCAATTATGACATGGTTTTGGATACAGATAGTAATCATCATCTTCATAAGGTTCATCACAATTCTATCAACTCGAATATCAGATATGGGAAGTGGCTTCCAACTGACCATCGTTTTGGTAGCGATCATTGGTTTAATGAATGTACACAATGGTACTTTGCTTCACCTTGAGCTTGAAAGGACCAGCTCTGCTAACTAGTATAAGTACTATTATAGCTCTTTATAAGAAATAATGCTATAATATAATTGTTATTACTAGGGATAAGTGGGTCTATGATAGGTAAGGTATGAAGTCTTATCCATACCCTATCCTGTAATGTATAGGGCACAAAATTTTGTATCCAAAACCTACTTATAGCACATTGTACCTATCATGTACCCTATACCTCATATCCTGTATAGCTCACAGGGTACAGGTACCATATAGAACTTGTAAATTTTATTTTCTTTTTCAAATTTCAAGTAGTAATTGTAAAACTAGTCTATTTATATATTCATTATAACTAACATATTGAAATAAATTTAAAAAATAATATTTTTTTTAATAACTGAAGTTTTACAATATCTAGAACTTGTTTGTGTGGTTGAAGTCTATAACAAATATTTATAGAACTTGATTACATTATTCTAACAAAATTATAAAACGTCTAGCCAATTCTAAAATAAAAAACTCTAACAAGTACATATGTATTAATTAGTCTAAGAAGATTAATAACATAACTAAGAAGTTCATGTACATACCATCAAAATTGATCTAAAGTAAAAATTACAAGTACATTCATAATAAGTTAGTACAAGTTTTTCTAAATAAAATTTTCTAAAATGTATTATACATATAATAATCTTAACCAAAAGTGATTGCAAAATAAAAAATAAAGTATTATTTATTTATTTTATAATATGATTTTTTTAATGGAATATATATTTCAAGATATGAATAGGATACTCTAGAACCCATATACTCTCTTGTACAAGTTCTAGGTGGGTATAAGGTATTATGACCCCATATCCATACCCATACCCTATCTTGTGAAAACAAGTTCTTAAAAAAAATACCTATATCCTACCATATGACCCTTAATACTTACCAAGATCCTACTCAATTGAATAGGTTATAGTAGGATGCCCTATGCAAAAGGGTTACCGTTCATCCCTAGCTATTTGTGTAAAGTGAGTGCCACTTGTAATTCAGCCACCTTTGGCTATGACCAGTTTGCAATTTCAGCTCCATGGGCTTTTCATATGTTTGCAGCATTACGATTCCTTTGTTGAAATCACCTTAAACTCTCCATTAGTGAATTAGAGGGATATATTGCAATACACTGATACCAGTCTTTCGGCCCTATCAGCAATTCACTTAAAATTCTCCAATGAATAGTAAATATCTATTTTAAACGTTAAACCCATAATTTAAAATATTCTAAATCATTAATCCCATTCGGATGAAGAGCATCAACCACTATTTCATAAATCAATTCCATATTAATGTAATAAACATTATAGACCTAAAAGGCACTCTAATTCTGCTGTTAAATTTTGTGCATTGAAATTTCACTAGAAGCTTAGAACTTCGTATAAAATCTTCCACAAAAGTAACATGTATAATGCTAAAAAGAAATCAGTTACCGAAAAAGCGCACTTTTTTCTAATATAAAACTATTTTTTTTTAATGGAGTTCCAGTGAGATTTAAGGCTTATGCTAGACATCTTCCTGGTCCATGCCAGGTCCAATTCTTTAAAAAAAATTTACATTTTAAATTAAAAAATGTGTTGATGCTTTCCGATTTGATTTTTGTGTTTTTCCTTTTTTCTTTATTCACCGAGGACCTTTTTTGTATCTATTGGTTCAGAGATGAACTTGGATTGGACACACCAACCCTATAGGTCCTCAAGGCAATCCAAACTATCCTAGTAAGGTGAGTCCAACAGTGGTATCACCATAGATGGTTCCCATCAGATCCCGATTTGGACCTGACCCAAGGAGATGTCTAGCATATGCAACCTTTTATACAAATTATAATTCCATTTACTATAAAGATATGAAAAATGTTATATTTCTAGTGGTATTCACATACACAAATATAGGAACAAATTCACTTCTCTAGATTCTTGCATAACTATTTTAGAATTTGTAGGACTTGAAAATAATAATTATATTTGATTTCCTTCTCTTTAAAAAAAAAAAAATTCTTATAATTTCTCTTTTTTCATTACACATGCATGTACACATGCACACATACCCACACATTGACACATAAATGTGGAAATAAGAGGCTGAGAGTCTTTTCTTATAGAGATTAAGATAAAATTTGATTTTGAAATTTTTTTAAATTAATATCTTATTTAAAGATGAAAGGATTAAATCTTCTTTACATTATTCCATTATTTTACAATAAATTAATTATCAAACTAATTCTAGTTATGAAATAAATAATGATATAGTTTTTGTATCCACTAAAACTTGTAGTCAATAAAACTTGTTTCTATTAGTCATAGGCAACTCCCTAATTTCTATAGATAAGGCAATGTGTTTTGAACATGCATCAAGATAACCATCTAATGATATCTATTAGCTATTTAATAATATAGAATCAAGACAAGGTTGTGAAGCTTTATTGTTATGAAGTAGGGCCATGTGAAAAAAATGAACCAAACTGCAAGATGAATTGGAGTAAACTAAATCAAACTAAGCTTTCGGTTCTTACTCCAAATGGTTTAGTTTGCAGTTTGATTCGATAATGGGGGTTTGGTTTGCAATACAATATGCAACCTTGAATCAAATAGCATGATTTGAACCAAACCGTATAGTTTTACATATTAAAAAAAAAAACTAAATCATGTTTTTTTTTTAATTATCATATTACAAAATAATTTATTTTTTTAAAATTATTGATTTAGATATGTATTTCTTATAGGAATAGCATTAAATTGGTTATGCCATGTCTTGATTGTTGTGATATGTCTATAAATAAGTTAATTTTTAGATTATAGCCTTTAGTGTTTTGAACATTTTTTTCCCTTCTTTATCTTACCTACTAGATAAGTTTTATTACTTAGTTACTCATTTGTGTACACAATCAATAACGTATTGATTAGAAGTGCAACGAGTTGAAATTTCCAACCTATATTGGGACATCATATCTTAATTTTATTGAGTCTAGTATATTATTATAGTTTAGGATTATTCGAGAGAATGGGATTAGCATATGATTATTGTTCTATGGTTGAAGAAATCTTTCCTCAAAGTAACTTTTATCTATTAATTATTTGGATAGACAATTAATTCAAATATTGCTATTTCTATTTCGATTAGTGATAAGAAATATATATCTGATATCTCTTGTAGAATTTTTTTTTTAACCATGAACTGAATCAATTGATTTGCTCTTTTTTTATTCAAAACAAATCACGAATCAACTATATGATTAAGTTTTAATTTAAATAAAAACTTAACAAAAATAAAATTTAGTTTGACTTTGGGCAAAAACTGTCACGCCCCAATAGTACCTAGTAGTAATATATATATTATATATTATGATACAGTTGGATAACTCAGACGATATCAAATATACATATCAATACTAGAATTACTTTGGAAAGTGACATGAGTTTAACAAAACATGATCTTTTTGGTTGCGTGATAAGAAACGATGAAAGTAAATAAAATCACAATACCATAATTAAATGCTACAGTCTGAATAATAACTATTACAAACCATAAAACTATTTAAGTCCTCAGATAGTAAAATTGATGCATTAACATCAATTAATACATATAAATAAAGAGACTATTTTTCCCTGTTTCCAAAACTCTTCCAGCTTTAGAATCATACCGGCTCTAAGCTCCTAGAAGCCACCAACCAAGGCTTAAGTGTCATCCTGTAAGGACTGTAGGAGTGTGAGCATAACCATGGGCTTAGTGAATAACCAGACTTATCACAACAAGCAAGTTATTATCAATCATATGTAATGCATCAATCAATCACATGAATAATTACAAGCTTGGACAAACCGGAATCCAAACAGGATGAAAATTTACGCCCTCTCATCGGGGTTGAAGGAACCAATCCCTGAATCACCTACCCAGGAGAAACTACGCACACAAGAAATCCACAATCTTCACAATTATTATCTCTTTATGTTAATGATGTTTTAAACACCCATTTCCTATTTTGCGCCTTAGAAACTCCACTAAGTGTTAGACATTTCACAGCGATACCATGAACGGCATCCTTCGTTACCAATTAGTTCCCATGGAACCGACAGAACAAAGGTAAACTTGCGTAAAACTAATAGCCTCTGCCTAGAAAAACCAAGTATTACCAGAGAACCGAAATTCTAACACGTAGTAGGCATTCGTAAAAACATAATGCAGTATATTGAAAATCATGCTATGCATGCACCAATTTACTTATGAGTTCGATAATTTTTAGTCAGGTTATAAGTGATCAGCTTCATTCAACACTCAACATGCTTTACATACAGTAATTTCACAAGTCATTCATTATCACTTTTGATTAGTAGTATTTATCAAACAAGTAATTTCAAACAACAAGCAAATCCCATAATCCCATACACACGAGAGTTCATTATTATCTTTGTATTTAATGCAACTAAACTATAATCACAAACAATGTAACAAGTCTAAGTTACTCACCTGCTCATACTGATCAATCGTAGTAGTCAACCGAAAAATCCTCGATAGTATCGAAATTACCTATTAAGATGAAATATTCATCAATAATATTTAAAAATAGAAAATTAAATTCCTATGAGTGCTTAAGTGTCCTAGATCGGTATTTGGTATTATTCCTATGGTTTATAGCGATTTCTTAAAGTATTAATTCTTATGGAAAAGGAATATCTATCGCTCAATTCTTTTAAGTTTCTTTGATTGAGGGTTGTTTTAGAGAATCCCATTTAACTTCCATTTATATCATAAGTTCCATCATAACCTATAGGAGTCTCGGTATGTATAACTTTCGTGAATTTGTTTATAGCCTTTTCTTGTAATGTAGGTATTCTAATCATGCTTGTAAAGCTTGTTTTATCAAGCTTTATGTTCATATAAGGTCTTAGAAGCTTTAAACATGCATTTAGACTAGATTAAATGAAGTTTGCGTCTTGTTTTGTTCACTTTGTCCTTCAATCTGAATTTACTATTACCAAAATTTTAGGACTTCTAAGTTGTTGTTTTTCTCTTCCAACAATACCTAAACATTCCTAACACATCAAACATCTATCCACTTGAATTCATCAAGGATCAACAACTTTTTCCAACCATAAAACTTTCTTCTAATGCTCAAAAATCCATCCTAAGGTCTTTTCATAAATTTAACAAGGATAGGTTGTAGTTGGAGCATACCTTGGATTGGAATGGAAGGAGGTTGTTCAACTTCCTCTTAAAGCAAAAATTAAACCTAGATCAAAGATTAGAGGATGAGTTTCTAACTAAGCAACATTAACTATAATACAATTTCACTAATGTAATCAAATTTTCTGACCTTGATAAGCTAATTCCCTCCTCTTGATCTCTAGGATAACTTAGGATTTTTTATTCGGTTTTGGTTGTTATTGATGAGCTTAGTGTGTGTATAAGGTATGGAAGTAGGCTAGGGTTTATGGTTGTTCACACAATGTTTCTAAGCTTCTATGTTGAAGGTGGAAATGGAAAAAGGAAATGAAAAAGTGCTGGACGCACTTGGGTTTGCATTTGGAATTTTAGAGTGTTTTTGTGGGGTTTATGAGCTCAAAGTGTGTCTAACTTAGGCTTATATACTTATAATAGGATTAGACTAAGTTTTAGAGACTTTGGAATTGGTTTTGGACTTGAAAAATATTTGTAAATGCAGTTGGGATTTTCTACACGATTTTGCCAAGTTGGATGCAAAATCTGACTTGTGTTTGACAAATTTTTGTGGCTATCTTTGTGAGTCTTAATTATGTTTGTTTGGTAGCTAATTAATGATATTTATGTGTGTAAAAATAAGAGCTCAAATTGGATAAAAATCGGGTCAAATTCAGTTGAAGTTTGAAGTGTGAAAACTGAAATTTCTGGAACAATTTCACCTTGATTTTTGGATGAATTTTGGATCTGATTTTCTCATTAATTTTTGTTGTGTGAAGTGTCCATTTGAAGGATCCTTATTGGTGTTTAATTGGTCAAAAATAGCAGCTCATTAAACCCAAGGAATTTCGCAAAAATCGGAATTGAACTTGGAGATGTGTGCTGCTGTATCTTGTGAAGTTTCTCCTCTGCTGCAGCTGTCAAGATCCGAATTTGGCATGGATATTTGGAGTGGTTGTGGTTTTTTGTGTGCTGAAATTCTCCTCATTTAATGTTGATTACATGTGGAGTGTTTAGTTGGTTTTTGGGTCAATTTCGTTTGAATTTAGAGGCTCAAATTTGGATCAAATTCGGACAAGAAATCTCATAGCTCTGTTTTTCTCCAAAGTGCTCTGTTTTCTAGCTCCTTGTGTGCGTGTGTGTGAGTTGGGCGTGTGGAGTGCTGCTGCTGCTGCTTGGTTGTGCGCTCGAGGTGCTCCACTGCTCGGTTGTGCTGCTGCTCGTGAGGTGAAGATGCTGCTGTCCATGCTGCTTGTTGATGTGCGCTGGAATGGAGCTGTGTGTGGTGCGTTTGAAGCTGCTTTGTGCGCCTGAGGAATTCCAGCTGGTCGGTCATCCTGCTGCTGTTGGCGTGTGCGGGACTTGGCTTCGCTCGGAATTCAACAGCGCATGAAGCTCAGCTGCTGGCGCGTGGATTTTCAAATGCTCGGTGGGCTCGACTTTTGTGCGCGTAGAAGGGACATCATCCTCTGCTGTTTCGTTCCAGCCTTCATTCAAGCAACGGGTTGAGAGAAATTCGATTCTCTCTTTTATTTATATATATATGTATATGTTTTTAATAATTACAAAAAAATTTTTATAAAAAAAAATATAAATTATTCGTGTATATTTACTTTTATTATATTTAGTTTATCGAGTTAGAATTATTTAAGTTACTACAAATTTAATCATTTGTATTTTCAAATTTTTAGTTAAAACTTCACACGATTATTATTTTTAATATTTTTAACTTACGTGATTAAATTTTCAAACTCGATGAATTAAATTAGGAACCAAGTCCTAATAAAGCTAGAATTTCCTAACAATTAAAACAGCGGGTTTGAAATTTCCTTTTTAGATCTAAGTTGATATTATTGTTCAGTATTAGTGTTTGTTTGTATTTATAATCTATTGTTTTATACCGATAAGCTCTATAAATAAACTGTATCTTATCGGTTTCGAAATTTTAAACTATTTCTAGTTATATCTTGAATTATCAGTTCAAGATACGAAATCTCGTTTTTGGTATCTATTAAGGTCGAGAAAATTTTTATTCGGTTTTTCAAACTAGAAATGAGTTTATCACAACTCATAGGTCTATTCTAGGATTCTATCGGTTTCTAAATTCACTATCTAATTTTCGTTTTCTATTTTACTACTGTATACTATTGTGAAAATTTCGGGGTTTACATCCTCCCCCCTTAAAATAAGCTTTGTCCTCAAAGCTTGATACGTACCTGATGATTCAAAAGATTAGGATAATTCTTCCGAACTTCATCTTCTAACTCCCAAGTCATTTCTTCCGTTCGGGATCCCATAAAACTTTAACATATCTGATTTCCTTGTTTCTAAGAGTCTGTACTTTACTGTCCATTATTCGAACAGGTTGTTTCTCATATGTCAAGTTCTCCTTCAATGGAATTGGTTCCAACTCAACCACTTTATCTGGATCAAGACATATTTCCTCAGAACTGATACATGAAACACGTTATGTATACCAGAAGATTCGGAGGTAAAGCCAATCGATAGGCTAAATCTCCTACCCTATCCAAAATTTCAAAAGGTCCAATATATCGAGGACTTAATTTTCCTTGATTTCGTCCACGATGAAGACTCTTGATCGGGTTCACTTTAAGGTATACATGATCTCCTCTTTGAATTCCAATTCCCGTCTCTTCATATCTGCCCAACTCTTTTGTCGATCTTGAGCTTCTTTCATCTTTTGTTTTATCACTGCCACCTTATCTATTGTTTCTTGTACCATTTCAGGTCCAACCGATTCTCTCTAAATTGTCCCAAAATAATGGTGATCTACACTTTCGACCATAAAGTGCTTCATATGGCGGCATTCCGATACTAGAATGATAACTGTTATTATACGCGAATTCCACCAAAGGTAAGTGTTGATCCCAATTTCCTTTAAATTCCAATATACAAGACCTTAGCATGTCTTCCAAAGTCTGTATAGTCCTTTCCGTTTGTCCATCGGTTTGGGGATGATAAGCGGTACTGAACTTTAACTGCGTCCCTAACGCTTTCTGCAACCCATTCCAAAATCTGGAAACAAAGCGTGGATCTCTATCCGATACTATGCTAGCTGGTATTCCATGTAATCGAACAATCTCTTTAAGATATATCCGTGCTAGCTTTTCCAGTGGATACGTCATATTGATGGGTATAAAATGTGCTGATTTAGTAAGTCTATCCACATAACCCATACAGCGTCATGTCCACTACTCGTCTTGGTAATGAACATACAAAGTCCATAGAGATCTGATCCCATTTCCATTCAGGAATTGGTAATGGCTTCAACAATCCTCCCGGCTTTTGGTGTTCAGCTTTAACCCGTTGACATATCTCACATCTAGCCACAAATTCCGCTACATCCTTTTTCATCCCGTTCCACCAATATGCACTTTTCAATTCTTGATACGTTTTCGTTTCTCCAGGATGAACAGTATATCCGGAATTATGTGCTTCTTGCATCAACTTCTGCTTTAACTCTGATTTATGGGGCACACAGTCTGTTGCCCATTCTAAGGATTCCTTCATCATCAACTCGGAAATCCTTATATTTATCTTGTGATATCTCTTGGATAATCCTTTGAAATTCCACATCTTCCTTTTGAGCTTCTTTGATCTGTTGAAGTAAAGTGGGTTCCAAAATCAGATTTCCAAGTTCAGCTTCAAAACCTTGCATTGTGAATCCTAAACTCATCCTTTCAAATTCCTTGATGAGTTCTTTTTGCTCAGTCAGCATTGAGGCTACTTCACCATAGTTTTTCCGACTCAAAGCATCAGCGACGGCGTTCATTTTTCCTGGGTGATAATTGATACCCAAATCATAATCCTTTATTAGCTCCAACCATCGTCGTTGCCTCATGTTCAATTCTTTTTGTGTGAATATACTTCAAACTTTTATGATCAGTATAAATTTCACACCTTTGACCATATAAATAGTCTCCAAATTTTGAGTGCAAAAACAATGGCAGCTAGTTCCAAGTCATGAGTAGGGTAGTTCATCTCATGGGGTTTCAATTGCCTGGAAGCATATGCTATTACTTTTCCATTCTGCATTAATACACATCCCAAACCATTTTTGGACGCATCACTATATATAACATATGGGTCATGATCATTGGGTAAGACCAATATTGGTGCTGACACTAATCTCTTCTTCAATTCTTGGAAACTTTGCTCCCGCTTTTCATTCCATTCAAATTTTTCATTTTTCTTTGTCAATTGCGTCAACGGTCTTGCAATTGTTGAGAAATCCCGTACAAATTTCCGATAGTATCCAGCTAAACCCAAGAAACTTCTGATTTCAGTAACTGTCTCAGGTCTTTTCCATTCCACGATGGCTTTGACCTTTGCAGGATCTACTGAAATTCCTTCTCCAGACACGATGTGTCCAAGAAAAGATATGCTCTCAAGCCAAAATTCACACTTTGACAATTTAGCATATAATTTATTATCCCTCAAAATCTGCAATACATTCCTCAAATGCTCCTCATGCTGCTCCTCTGATGGTGAATATACCAATATATCATCTATAAACACAATCACCAAATATCCAACAATGGTCGAAAAATCCGATTCATCAAATCCATAAATACCGCAGGTGCATTAGTCAGTCCGAATGGCATAACCAAAAATTCATAGTGGCCATACCGTGTTCGAAATGCAGTCTTAGGTATATCTTCTGTCTTGATTCGAATTTGATGATATCCAGATTTGAGATCAATACGGGAAAATATTTTTGCTCCACGTAGTTGATCAAACAAATCATCATTCTTGGTAATGGATACTTGTTTTTGATGGTTACCTTGTTCAATTCCCTATAATCAATACAGAGTCTTAATGAACCATCTTCTTTTTAACAAACAGCACCGGGGCTCCCCACGGAGATACACTGGGTCTGATGAATCCTTTATCCATCAATTCCTGCAATTGCACTTTTAATTCCTTCAATTCTACAGGTGCCATTCGATACGGAGCTTTTGATACTGGTTCTGTTCCAGGCATCAAATCAATGGAGAATTCCACTTCTCTTTGTGGAGGTAAACCAGGTAATTCTCTGGAAATACATCTGGATATTCGCACACAGTTCTTATAGTATGAATATCAGTTTCTCTGGTTCTCCATTAACAGCTCCTAAAATAATTTCACCCAACTTCTCGGTGCCATCATCATCAACTTCAATGGTTGTTAATTTGACTCCTTTGTCTCGAAGTGTTTCTCCTTGGTACTCCTTTCTTTCTCCTTGACAATTTATAAAGGATACCATCTTGAGACGACAATCGATCTTAGCTTTTGTGGCAGCTAACCAAGTCATTCCCAAAATAACTTCATATTTGTGCAGATCCACTACAATTAGATCAACAATTGATCCTTGATTCCCAATCTGTATTGGGCATTCTTTCACTATCTCCTGAGTCATAACCATGCCTCCAGTAGGTGTACTGATCCCTAACCCTTTATTCATAGCTTCACATGTTAGACCTAATTGTCTGGCTAATACAGTGTCTATAAATGAATGTGTCGCGCCGGTGTCAAATAGAGCGTACACCGAATGGTCTTTCACTTGTATTGTGCCTATTTATCAATTATACATTACATGTTATTTAAGACTTATAAAAGCATTAATTGTGCATCTAAAGTGTTTGTGTCTCATACTATTGCTTTAAACATAATAACATACCTGCAATGAGTCCGGTATCATCTAAATCAGCTTCCTCCCAAATGTTTTCAGTATCATCCTCCTCTATCTCCTCTTCATCAACTGGAGTTCCGTGCATAGCATAGATTCTGGCTGCTCCAGTATTTTTGTTAGTACTGGCATTGCCTTCTTTCTGATTCTGGCTCCAACAACTCCTTTAGATTGTGATGATCCTGCCACTCCAGTATTCCTTTGAGGACAGTAAGTTGCTATATGACCTATCTTCTTACAGATAAAGCAGGTCGCACTTCCGTTTTTGGACACTTGGCAGCATGATGTCCACTTTCACCACAATAAAAGCATTATGTTGCAGATATGGGCAATCTCTTGGATAATGAGCGCCCTTACATTTCCAACAGGTAACATTACTTCTCCCGGTATTTCCACTTTTGACATTCCAATTGGCTTAAAAATTCCCTTTCTTAGGAACAGTACTCGTCCCACATTATCATGAATTTTTTCCAAAAGTTTGCCCCCGTTTCTTATATCTTTCTACTTCATATTTTCTAGCGCGTTCTATCACTCGCGCCTTCTCTACCATAGCAGCAAATCAATAATCTCAAATTCAGTAAGCCTCCTCTGAAAATGGGGCTCTAATCCAGCCATAAAAGTTGCCTTTTTAATTCATCACTGTCTTTGTATGCGTCAGGGGCAAATTGCAGTAGCGATTGAATTCATGTTCATATTCATCAATTGTCTTACTCCCTTGAGTCAAATTCATTAGATCTGTACTATACTTCTTTCAAGCTGCCCGGGAAATATTCTTTCAGAAATTCCCGTGAAAACTTCCCACGTTATGGGATGTGGTAATCCTCTCTGCTTCGAATCCCACCATATTCTTGCCCTTAACGCAGCAAGTAGGTTCCGTATGGTACCTTAAGTGCTTCAGGTATCTGAAACACGTCAAATGATCGCTCAATTTGAGACAACCAATCTTCTGCTTCTTCCGGTTTTCCCGGCATTCCCTCAAAGTACCTGTTACATTTTATAAACTCAGGTAACAAATTCCTTTGTGGTCTCCAAGGTGGTGGAGGTGGTAATTCATGATCATGTCGAGGTGGTCCTTGCACTTCAGCTGCAGATTCAACACGTCTTTCTTGATTTCTCGGTTCTTCCACAGGTGGTTGAACCGATGCAACACGTTCCTCATTTCTCCTAGCAGAAACTCGAGGCATAGGTGGTGCCTCAGGAGGTGGTGCTACAGGTGGTATTTGCCCAGCTTGCAAAGCTTGCAAAATTAGGGTGTTCTGTTGTTGAATTGCTTGCAAAATAGTCTCCAAGCGATTAGGTTGTAGTGCCGGTTCCTCATTAGGTGGATTTGTTGGTACTCTTGCAGTTCTTCTCCTTCCACCTCTCATTCTCGGCTCTACTATAAATTGCATATTAAATAAGGTAAGTCTCGTTTATTGTAACCATTTCTCATTCAAGTTATTTTGCTTCTTACTGCATTTTTCATGGAGTATCTCATGCATGTGTAAATCTTTCATAATTTAAAAATACACATGATACTTTCCTAACATGAGCATACTTTCTTTACTACTTCACTTACATTTACATACACACGATAACATATATATATGTACACCAAAACATAAACATACTTGTATTCCATTAGTGCCATATATACAACATCAAAAATTGCACTAACTATCATCACTAATACTAAGTACATCACATCATAATAGAGTTCCTAGAGTTAGTGCTTTATATACAACATCAAAATTTGCACTAACTATCTATCTACTAGATCATCAAAAGAACATCACCATAAGTCATACATATTTAGTCTATTTACAACACAAAAACAACATTCTTTCACTAAACTCTCTAGGGGGTGGGGTAAAGTGGTCTCTTGCCCTTATCTCGGGCATCCAACTGTGGGTACTCTCCTGATCACTGGAGTCGCTGCTGCTCAACTCGTGGATCTCAACATGCTGTCCAGGTGGAGCTAAACTAAGCTCAGATCCATCAAGCTGTACTCCCTGTGTCTTGGAGCTTGTTTACCCTCATGTACTAACACTGTCCTCACCACATATCCATCCTCCATGTGGCGTTCCCTTCCATGTACTATATTGCTAAAAGTACTATGTGTGAAATCCAAGAATTCTAATCCTTGTGGAATTGACAGTACTCCCTGTCCTGGTCTTCTTTGTCCTGTCAGTATTTTCTTCCAAATCAATACTGGCTACTCCTCTTTTGGTTGATCTCCTTTCCTGTCCACTAACTGGTAATACAGTATCCTGAGGAATATTAGGAGAAAAAGTATCACAAAAACCACAAGACTCGGCGTCAGGCTCAACTGTGGGTATAATAGCAGGTCGACTCTGTAATACTTCCTTAGGAAACCTGCAATTACTGAGATGATACATCATCCACTCATCAGTATATGGATCAGTACTACGTACACCCATATGATCATCCCTAAAATCATGAGCATATATCCAACCTTTGCCAATATACTCCCATATCCTGAAATCTGGAAGAGTCGGCCTCATGGAATTTATTGATACTACAAATGCTATATTATCTATTCTACTGCTCCACCATTCCTACCAACAAACCTTTCAAACCTATAAATTAATTCAATAGCAGAACCTGGATTCGGGTGTGCTTTCTCCATCAGAATAACCAATCTCTAAAGAGTGGCCTCAATCCATGTCTCCATTTGCTTAAAATCTGATCCAAGTTTGAGGATTGCCTGCCAATGCTAGGTCTTCCACCAAGATCCTCAACCTTCGCCTGTAATCAGTTAAAGTCTCTAAAGGTTGCATACTGAAAACCAACCACTTCACATAACAGGTTGCCGGATTAACCTGCACCACAAATAAAATTTGCATGACTAATAATAATCATACAGATTTTATTTTAGGTTCTTAATTCTACCCAAATCTACCCATACTAATCTTAAATAATTCTATACTACTACTATGTATACTAATTATGATTTTGTTTAATTTCATCTTTTTCTTATACTTGCAACCACAGCTCTGATACCAACTAAATCTGTCACGCCCCAATAGTACCCTAGTAGTAATATATATATTATGATATAGTGATAATCCAGACGATATCAAATACACATATTCATACTAGAACTACTTTGGAAAGTGACATATTTAACAAAACAGGATCTTTTTGGTTGCGTGATAAGAAACGATGAAAGTAAATAAAATCACAATACCATAATTAATGCTACAGTCTGAAAATAACTATTACAAACCATAAAACTATCTAAGTTCTCAGATAATAAAATTGATGCACTAACATCAATTAATACATATAAATAAAGAAACTATTTTCCCTGTTTCCAAAACTCTTCAAGCTTTAGAATCATACCGGCTCTAAGCTCCTAGAAGCCACCAACCAAGGCTTAAGTGTCATCCTGTAAGGACTGTAGGAGTGTGAGCATAACCACGGGCTCAGTGAATAACCAGACTTATCACAACAAGCAAGTTATTATCAATCATATGTAATGCATCAATCAAACACATGAACAATTACAAGCTTGGACAAACCGGAATCCAAACAGGATGGAGATTTACGCCCTCTCATCGGGGTTGAAGGAACCGATACCTGAATCACCTACCCAGGAGAAACTAAGCACAGGAAATCCACAATCCTCACAATTATTATCTCTTTATGTTAATGATGTTTTAAACACTCAGTTCCTGTTTTGTACCTTAGAAACTCCACTAAGTGTTAGCCATTTCACAGCGATACCATGGGCGGCGTCCTTCGTTACCAGTTAGTTCCCATGGAACCGACAGAACAAGGTAAACTTGCGTAGAACTAATAGCCCCTTGCCTAGAAAACCAAGTATTACCAAGAACCGAAATTCTAACACGTATATAGGTGTTCGTAAAACATAATGCAGTATATGCAAATCATGCTATGCATGCACCATTTTGCTTATGAGTTCGATAATTTTTAGTCAGGTTATAAGTGTCAACTTATTCAGACATCAACATGCTTCACATACAGTAATTTCACAAGTCATTCATTATCACTTTTGATTAGTATAATTTATCAAACAAGTAATTTCAAACAGCAAGCAAATCCCATAATCCCATACACACGAGAGTTCATTATTATCTTTGTATTTTAGTGCAACTAAACTACAATCACAAACAATGTAACAAGTCTAAGTTACTCACCTGCTCATACTGATCAATCGTAGTAATCAACCGGAAATCCTCGATAGTATCGAAATTACCTATTAAGATGAAATATTCATCAATAATATTTAAAATAGAAAATTAAATTCCTATGAGTGCTAAGTGTCCTAGATCGTATTTGGTATTATTCCTATGGTTTATAGCGATTTCTTAAAGTATTAATTCTTATGGAAAAGGAAATCATCGCTCAATTCTTTTAAAGTTTCTTTCTTTGAAGGGTTTTTTAGAGAATCCCATTTAACTTCCATTTATATCATAAGTTCCATCATAACCTATAGGAGTCTCGTTGTATAACTTTCATGAATTTGTTTATAGCCTTTTCTTGTAATGTAGGTATTCTAATCATGCTTGTAAAGCTTGTTTTATCAAGCTTTATGTTCATATAAGGTCTTAGAACTTTAAACATGCATTTAGACTAGATTAATGAAGTTTGAGTCTTGTTTTGTTCACTTTGTTCTTCAAATCCGAATTTACTATTACCAAAATTTTTAGACTTCTAAGTTGTTGTTTTTCTCTTCCAACAATACCTAAACATTCCTAACACATCAACATCTATCCACTTGAATTCATCGAAGGATCACAACTTTTTCCAATCATAAACTTTCTTCTAATGCTCAAAATCCATCCTAAGGTCCTTTTCATAAATTTAACAAGGATAGGTTTAGTTGGAGCTTACCTTGGATTGGAATGGAAGGAGGTTGTTCAACTTCCCTTAAAGCAAAATTAAACCTAGATCAAAGATTAGAGATGATTTTCTAACTAAACACATTAACTATAATACAATTTCACTAATGTAATCAAATTTCACCTTGTAAGCTAATTCCCTCCTCTTGATCCTAGGATAACTTAGATTTGTTATTCGGTTTTGGTTGTTATTGATGAGCTTAGTGTGTGCGTATAAGGTATGGAAGTAGGCTAGGGTTTTGGTTGTTCACACAATGTTTCTAAGCTTCTATGTTGAAGGTGGAATGGAAAAAGGAAATGAAAAAATGCTGGACGCACTTGGGTTTGCAGCTGGAATTTAGAGTGTTTTTGTGGGTTTATGAGCTCAAAGTGTGTCTAACTTAGGCTTATATACTTATACTAGGATTAGACTAAGTTTTAGGCTTTGGAATTGGTTTTGGACTTGAAAATGTTTGTAAATGCAGCTGGGATTTTCTATACGATTTGCCAAGTTGGATGCAAAATCTGACTTGTGTTTGACAAATTTTGTGGCTATCTTTGAGAGTCTTAATTATGTTTGTTTGGTAGCTAATTAATGCTATTTATGTGTGTAAAAATAAGAGCTCAAATTGGATAAAAATCGAGTCAAATTCAGTTGAAGTTTGAAGTGTGAAACTGAAATTTCTGGAACAATTTCACCTTGATTTTTGGATGAATTTTGGATACGATTTTCTCATTAATTTTTGGTGTGTGAAGTGTCCATTTGAAGGCTCCTTATTGGTGTTTAATTGGTCAAAAATAGCAGCTCATTAAACCCAAGGAATTTTGCAAAAATCGGAATTGAACTTGGAGATGTGTGCTGCTGTATCTTGTGAAGTTTCTCCTCTGTTGCAGCTGTCAAGATCCGAATTTGGCATGGATATTTGGAGTGGTTGTGGTTGTTTTTGTGTGGTGAAATTCTCCTCATTTAATGTTGATTACATGTGGAGTGTTTTGGTTGGTTTTTGGGTCAATTTCGTTTGAGTTTAGAGGCTCAAATTTGGATCAAATTCGGACAAGAAATCTCAGAGCTCTGTTTTTCTCCAAAGTGCTCTGTTTTCTAGCTCCTTGTGTGCGTGTGTGTGAGTTGGGCGTATGGAGTGCTGCTGCTGCTGCTGCTGCTTGGTCGTGCACCCGAGGAGCTCCACTGCTCGGTTGTGCTGCTGCTCGCGAGGTGAAGATGCTACTGTCCACTGCTGCTTGTTGATGTGCGCTGGAATGGAGCTGTGTGTGGTACATTGAAGCTGCCGCTTGTGCGCCTGAGGAATTCTAGCTGGTCGGTAATCCTGCTGCTGTTGGCGTACGCGGGACTTGGCTCGCTCGAAAATTCAACAGCGCATGAAGCTCCAGCTACTGGCGCGTGGATTTTCAAATGCTCGGTCGGCTCGACTGTAAACCCGGTTTTTCAAGTAGCCAAGATAACCCTGAACCGGAAACCAAAACCCTAAACCGAAATAGCTCAAGTCTAGAGTGAGAACTAAGAACCCTAATTCCGACTTTTCCTCGTTTCCAATTAGAAACTTTTCTAAGAAATTTAATTTTGACTATAGTCTTGATTCTATTTCAAACCAAGAAAATATCAGATTTTAAGAAAATTTCAATTCCGGTTCATCCCGAGACCCATTATAGAAAAACGTGCCCCAGAACTAGATTTCAAAAATTTACTTATGAGTATCATTTGAACCGAAATAAAATAAGGATTTCAAAAATATATTTTGCATAATTTTCCGGCTTACGAAAAATACAGTTATAGCCTTTTTATCGTTATTTCTTTACTACCGGAAAATCAAATTGTATTGTCTACTATTCTTCACTATACACAAGTACCACCTATTCTACCTATTAGCACACTCTCCAAATTCAACTTTACCATCACTCAAATCAATTCCTTTTCTCCATGTTTTGTCCTTAAGCTTCATTACAAGTTATGACAATTACACATCAAGTTAAATCAATCAAAAACAAAAATTTTGAAAATCAAACTTCCTCCCCTTGATGAATAGTGTCCGGCGAAATTGCCCCCCCCCCCCCCTCCATGCTCCATTTGCAATTTTTTTTACTTTTTAACCTAAATCCACTTATATATAAGCTATATTTTCTCTCTCTTTCTTCATTCACTCATTTTACAAACTTCACAAAGTGAAAAAGCTCTCAAAATCTCTCCCTTTTCCCCTCTTGGCCGAAAGTTTCCAAGCCCCCCCCCCTCCTCCCCCGCACACACAACTTCCATTTCCTCTTCACATCTTCTATTTTACTTCAAGTAAGTAACTTTTACTCCTTCCACTCATAGATCTTTGTTATGGCTAAGTGATTCTTGGATATTTCAACTAAATGTCCCCATGATCTTTTGGTAGGGACAATGAAATATCAAAACAAGAATACCGAATCCATTACAAAGTATATCTAACATTTAAAGGAGCTTTCATGCCAAAAGCTTTATGTTTCTCCATCAAAAGTGTTTTAAACAAAAGATCTTTTATAAAAATATAGTTTTTATGTTTTCAAAACTCATTTGAGCATATGAAATAATAGATCTATCTTTTGCTACTCATAATCATGTAGGCACCTAAGGTTTCATTATTATTTTGTGTTTATATGCATTAATAGTCTTTAATGCTTTTGTCTTTAGTAAATAACCTTCCTAGTATATAGATCTATGGTTAGAAAGTTAATAAAGTCAAAAAGGAAAACACTTTTCAAGAAATGAACTTGTGTAAATTCGGATGACTTTGGAAACCTAGATGAAAAACACTTTTATCAACTTCTAATCATATATTTTACAAGAGAAATGGAACCTATAGGTAATAGATAATGTTTGGTAATATTTTTTATGAGACTAAATGAGTTTTACTAAGGAAAATATTTGAAAACAAGAGATGAAGTCTAATAGAAATTTGGCGTTAGAAGTCTTGAAAACCAAATTCGTAATAATGGATAGATGGTTAGAAAACACTATTTTTCCAACTTCAAAAATGGTATTTTCTTAAATAAATGAAGTCCTTAGGATATAGGTATAATAAATACTTAAAGTTTTAAGTGTAAAATACATTTTTCCTAAAGGAATCAACTTGAAAATGGACTTTTATAAATTCGGATTTTTGGAAACCCCCTAGTAAAAGACCCACTTAAAAGATTATAAATGAAGATTTTATTAAAGAAATAAAGGCCTTAGGATATAACTAATATGAGGGTCAAAATTCTTTAAGCAAAGTAGAGTTTCCTAAAAGAAAATCCTTGTAATATGTAGGTGTGACTAAGTGTAGTAAACTCACTTGTTAAACAATAATATGAAATGGTTTTCTAAGAAAAGTTTATTTAAATTCTTTAAATCTAAAGTTATAAAACTTAGGCTCATTAGAGTTCATATATCACATTCATGATAGGGAAAATCATTATCATGGCATTTAGTTTCATTTGTACTTAGGAATCTCAAGTGCATTCATGAAAACCGCATTTTTGGAATCAATGTACCCGCTGTACAGATCTGATCCCTCAATTCCAAGGCTTATATATTTTTCAAAACTTGATTTAAACTTCATATTTAGAAATCTCTTCCGAAGTAGATAGAAATCGATATAAAATTTGCGAAATTCCGACTTAAAACGACCAAGTTATGGCCATTTTAAAATGGAACTTCGAAATGACGCGATTTCGTTTCACTAAGTTTTCTTAGAGTTTTAGTGTCCTAAGTTGGTAGAATACTTATTAGGTATTTTACATGAATAGGTGAACCGAGGACGTTGAATCTTGCCTCCGGATTATTATTACTAGAAGAAGGCGAACCAATGGCGGAGTGATTTTTCCTTCCCGATTCATTTATTGTATGTGCTTGTAAAGTAGTGCACTAGAATGTAGGCCAAATGAATGGAATATGAATGATGGGGAATAATGGGAAATTATAAGTTGATATGATGTGAGAACTCAAATTAAGAATATCGTAACCGGGTGATAAATTTTGGTTGTGTACTTAGCTATAATGGATTGTTTGAGAAATTGTTTGATCGCTAAGTAAAATGGCTTAATCAACTACTTGGACTAATGCAATTGACATGTGCATATCATAAGGAAGGAGCATTAGCATTTGTAGGTTAATCGTGAACATAAACGATATCGAATAATCGTAGGTTAGTCGTGCACCATAAACGACATCGAATAATCGTAGGTTAATCGTGAACCATAAACGATATCGAATAATCGTAGGTTAGTCGTGAACCATAAACGATATCGAATAATCGTAGGTTAACGTGAACCATAAACGCATATTGTTAGTACCGCAGTAGTCGTTAATCTGCTAACCGGGATGGAGGGCGTAATTCCATACATATGATTTCGGTTGGTCATATGTATGTTGAACTCACGTGTTTGATGCATACACTTGCTTGATTAATAACTTGCTTGAATTGTTGTGACATGAATGTTGTTGTGGAAGATTACACTCACTAAGCTAGTTAGCTTACGTCCTACAGTCCATTCCTTTTGCAGCTTTCCCATTTGTGGCTTAGGCGACGTGACCCGCTGAACAGGTACAGAAGCTAGGAGTTTCCCTAGAAGTTGAATTTATGTATTAGACTTCCATAGAAAACTTCTAAGACTTGGATGACTGTATTAGACCGTTGATTATTCTTTTGCGGGGGAATGCCCCTTAGATTTTTGTAATATTTATTTATGTTTCATGAATCATATCCTACTGCTAATGCATGCTAAATTAAGCTTTTTATATCCATTTGGACTTGTACTCTATTGTGTGTAAAGGTACGCCTTACATCTATATAAGACTCTCGAAAGACTAGGCGGTAATTCGGGAATCTTATATGGTATGTGGCGGACTGTTACGTTTAGGGTACTCTATGGGGCGTGACAGATTAAGTTAGTATCAGAGCACTAGGTTATTAAGCATGACAATAGAGTTTAAAATCAAACCTAGAATTAAGCGACTAGGTTAAAATTGGAGTTAAAGCTAGGCTAATTAATAGTTTTGTAGGTTTCTTTAGGTGAAACCCGTGAAAGAGCTAGAAACTTCACCAAAGGCCTGAAAGAGACTATGGTGGAATATCGGCTACGATTAAGGGTATTATGCGAAGACTTTGCATTAGTACAACGACCTAGGACGATAAGGGAAATGTATAAATTATGGAAAGAAGGTCTAAGGTATACAAGATGGATATCTGTGATAGATCAACTAAGATATGATCTAATAAGAAGAAGAAGATGGTCCGTTATGGAAACTATTTATACCCTAGAGAGGGTGATGGTAGAATATGCTAGAGAACCCATGCTAAGAGAAGCCACATTTATTCTAAAGAATGAAGGGAGCCCCACCCACCCAGACTTTGGGACGTGGCATGGTATAGGACCTCTCTATGTGCATGTCCATGATGACCTTAATGATCATAGGGATTGGAATCTGGCGGATATCAGAAATCACTTTTTGTGGCAAGCTAGATATCTCGATATTGTACCATTTTTAGGAGGAGCTCCAGCCCCATAAGTAGGAAACGGGGGAGTATCTGATTAATGCCTCGGTTGTTAAGGAAGATGATGCAAATGAAGGGAATAATGAGGGAGAAGAAAACAATGTGGAGGAATCTGAGGAGAAGAGGATAGAGGAGGACCTAAATTGGATAGAGGAGGAAATACCTAGATCCCCTACCCCTCCAGCCATAGCTCCTGAACAACCAATCAAGTACTGAGCAAATCATGTGGATTTCAATAGGGATCTGACATACCGATTGGGAGGGTAGAACAGAGTTCGACCCACATGTGAAGGACATATACCCAGTAGGCGAGCGTCCCCCTAAGGTTGATGCCATAGCCCCCGAGCCGGTAGTTCCAGACCTTATGGGAGAGTAAATGAAGTTGATGATATGATGGGTGAATTCCGAGATAGATGGAACAGGATATGGGAAGAAGCGGGAGAGAAGTGGACCGAGAGATGGAATAGGAGTGAATCCAACAATAGAGTTGATAGAGAGAAGCAAATCAAGCAGGAGATCAGGAGATGAGAGAAGAAGAGAGGAGAGAAGAAGAGGAAGAGAGGAGAGCCAGTAGCTTGACCCTATTAGGAGAAGGAGGTTAACGTAAGGGCCTATCTAAGTCATTCATCCGAAAGGATGATGGAGGATCTTCTAGTCGGGACGACTCCCAGCCCCTCATGGACCAACTCTGATTAAGCTATAGGTAGTATCCCATAGAGTCCAATGGTTTCTTTTGAATAGTAGGCAATGCGGGATGCCAATTTGTTAGGATCTCTTTATGGTTTAGTATGTTGTATTGCCTTTCCTTGTCTTTTTCCTTTCCATGTCTTTAGATGTTGTTAGATAGACGTTATTGACTAGTATCGGAAGAATTGATTTGTGTTGTCTAATTTTGTAAGCTTATTTGAAAACAACTCTTGTACGGCGCAACAAATCAATGAAGTATTATGTTGATTCCAAGAATGAGTTTCACACATATTATACATTGGCATTTAGTAATAAATTACGTTCATTGCACTTAATTGCATAAACATACTCTCATTCATATCATTACTTGATTTGGAATTTCTTTGCTTATTATGATTTCTTTACTTAAGCTTGTGGAAAATTTGAAATTTTGATTTCTTGAATCTTTTGTAAATTCTATAGTTCTTTAAATTATTCTAGAATTTTCGCAAATTCCTTAATCAAGTTTTATAAACGAAAAACTTTAAAGAAGAAATAAAACTTATTAAGACATTATGTAACAGTCGAAACCGGAGAAACCGAAATAGGGAGCAAGAACCACTCCCAAGCGAGGCTAGTAGCGCGAACCAGCCAGATCACCCCAAGCTAACCCACCTGAAGCTGCTCACCCGATCCCCAAGTAGCAATGATGAATGCAATTGGGAATTTAACAAACATGTTTGCTGCATTCATCCAAAACCAAAATCAAACCAACCCCAAATCCCGAACCAAGTATAAGGGATTCGCATCTTGCCACCACCTCCACCACCCCCCATATAGGAGAATGCAAGCGGAGATTCCCTTACCACCTGAGGAGCAATCTTATAATGCTCGTTATCCACCCCTCCACCACAAAGAGGATACCAAAGGAGTTCCCTCCCGATTTTATAAAGAGCAATCGCTACTTTGAAGGGGCATTTGGAAAGCCCGACGAGGCAGAGGATTGGTTAGCTCAAATTGAGCGCTCCTTTGCAGCTTACGAGACTCCACCACATCTCGATTGGAGTACGGACACCTACATGTTGAGGTATAATGCCCGGTATGGTGGGAATCGAAACGAAGGAGTTTGGCACCCCCGATTAGCTGGGAGACCTTTCGAGGGAGTTCCTAGAGAACTTTTCCCTGCCAGCCTCCGAGTGAGATATAGCGCAGATTTCTTGCATGTGAGACAAAGAGGCAGAACGATTGAGCAGTACGAGACGGAATTCAATCACCTGCTGCAGTATGCTCCTGAATCATACAAAAACAGTGAGGAACTGCAAAACAAGTATTCTTGGAAGGTCTCGATGAAGACCTAAGGGTGAAGATACAGGAATCTGGTTGCCGACCTACCTTGAGGTAATTGAGAAGGCCCGGTTGATTGAAGGGGCCAAGAAGAGAAAGTATGTTGAACCGGACAAAAGAGTGTTCGGAAAAAGGCACTTTGACTCCAGCTCAAGCTATAAAGGGAAAAGATTCAAGCCTTACCATGGATTTAAGGATAACCATGGTGGAAAGTTCAACCAAACCAAGCCCAACATTTCTGTTGGAAGTGCAAAGGAAGCCACTACCCAAGACAATGCCCACAGCTGAAGGGCAAGTGCTTCTTCTAGGCAGGCATCTAGTTTATGCTTGCCCAAAGAAGATGGCAATAACCTGCTACCTTTGCAAGGAAAAGGGCCACGTAACCTCGAGTGCCCTCAAGGAAAAGTGTGGCTACCCGCCTTATGGAAATCGGGAAATGATAACCCAAAGATCGGTAGCAAGGGTGGAAGTGCAGCTTCGGCCATGCATGGGATGCGGCTGTACAACTTTGAAGGCCAATGGATGATCGAGGATGATGAGGAGGAAGGCATGGAGCTGGCCGCACTGGACCAAGGCGATGATGTAGATGGCGGCTTGGTGACAGGTCAGTAACAAGTTCCTTCTTAGATAAAAGTTCTTTGTTTTCTTAGCAAGTTTTAAAAAGGAAAATTTAAAACTGTGAAAGAGGAAAAGTTGAAATCTGGAAACCTTGGAATAGATAGCTGTTGAGTGATTAGGACCAAGTAGTGATAAATGTTTATGGTAACAGGACGCATAGGAGTAAATGGGAATGAAGCTTATGTGTTGTTTGATACGGGAGCAACCCACTCCTTTATCACTACCAGCTTGGCTAAGCAGCTTGGACTACCCATAGCCATGACAACCACAACCTTAAGGATTAAGACACCCACAGGTAGTGTGTGTCGACCGAGAGATAATAAAGGATTGTTTGCTAGAAATCCAAGGACATATCTCAGCAAGCGATTTGATAGTTTGGAGATGAGTAAATATGAAGTTATCCTTGGGATGAATTGGCTAAGTAAGGTTAAAGCCATTGTGGATTGTCAAAGAAAGATGATAAGTTTTGATGACCACAGGAAGGAGAGAGTAGACTTCCTTGGAGAGACCATGGTAAGAGATTAGTTAAGCTCCTTTGAACTAATGATGGAAGATGAGGAAATTGTGCCAATAGAAGATGCTTGGGTTAGAGAGGAGAAGGAGAAAAGAGAGACATACCCGTGGTAAATGAGTTTGAGGATGTATTTCCCGAAGTCTTACCCGGTTTACCACCAAAAAGAGAGAGATTTTGAAATCACTCTAGCCCGGTACAGAACCGATATCAAAGGCACCATACCGGATGGCCCCGGTGGAATTAAAGGAATTAAAAACCCAATTGCAAAGCTTTTGGATCAAGGATTCATAAGACCCAGCGTGTCGCCATGGGGCGCACCGGTGTTGTTTGTAAAGAAGAAGGACGGGTCTATGAGTTATGTATCGATTACGGGATTGAATAAAGTCACAATCAAATCGATACCCCCTTCCAAGAATCGATGACTCTTTGATCAGCTTCAAGGGGCGAGTGTGTTCTCGCGCATTGATTTGCGCTCGGTTATCACCAGTTGAGAATAAAGCCGGAAGATGTGCCTAAGACAGCCTTTCGCACACGGTACGGGCACTATGAGTTCTTGGTGATGCCATTTGGATTAACCAATGCACCGGCTGCATTTATGGACCTATGAACCGAGTTTACAAACCACTCTTGGATAAGTGTGTAATCGTGTTCATAGATGATATTTGATCTATTCCAAAACCAGAGAACAACATGAGGAGCACCTAAGGATGGCGTTACAAACCTTAAGAGAAAATAAATTGTACGCCAAGCTATCCAAGTGTGATTTTTGGTTGGATAGGATATCTTTTCTTGGACATGTAGTGACGGGAGAAGGAATATCTGTTGACCCGAAAAGATTAAGGCTGTGGTGGATTGGAAACAACCCGAAACGGTAACGAGTGAGAAGCTTCCTAGGTTTGGCTGGTTATTACCGCAAGTTTGTAAAGGATTTCTCCAAGATTGCCAAACCTCTGACTCAACTGACACAAAAGAATGAGAAATTCGAATGGACAGATAAGAGGGAGCAAAGTTTCCAAGAGTTGAAACGGCGCTTAGTGTCAGCCCAATTTTGGTATTGCCTGACCCCGAAAAACCTTACACAGTGCATAGTGACGCCTCCAGGAATGGCCTCGGATGTGTACTGATGCAAGAGGGAAAAGTCATTGCTATGCCTCCAGGCAATTAAGGCCTCATGAGCAAAATTATCCTACGCACGATTTGGAGTTAGCCGCTGTGGTTTTTGCCTTGAAGTTATGGAGACATTATTTGTATGGACAAAGGTGTGAAGTGTACACAGATCATAAGAGTCTCAAATATTTGTTCACACAAAAGGAGTTAAACATGAGGCAGAGACGGTGGTTGGAACTCATAAAGGACTATGACTTGGGAATAAATTACTGTCCGGGAAAGGTAAATGCTGTGGCTGACGCCTTGAGCAGAAAGAATTATGGAGAAGTAGCACCCTAATACAGAGCAAAAAGAGCTGAAAGGAATTCGAAAGGTTAAGAATTGAGTTCGTAGGGCAAGATGTCGAATGGATAGCAATTTGGTTATGGAACCCACCTTGATCGACAGGATTAAAGAAGCCAAAGATATGATGAGGCGATAAAGAAGATCAAGGAAGAAGTGCTCAAAGGGAAGTATAGTGACTTTACCCTGGATGATGAAGAGGTGGTTAGGATGAAAGGGAGTTTGTGTGTACCGGAAGATGAAGAACTGAGAAAGGAAATCATGAGCGAAGCTCACAACTCGGTTACACTGTGCATCCGGGAGGTACAAAAATGTATCAAGACATAAAAAGCCACTATTGGTGGAATGGATTGAAGAGGGATGTGGCGGATTATGTTATGAAGTGTGCCGTATGTCACAAGTTAAAGTGGAACATCAAGGCCAGGAGGATTGTTAAAGCCTACCTATCCCTGAATGGAATGGGATCAGATCTCAATGGACTTTGTTTGTGGATTCCGAGAACCTCCACGGGATGTGATGAAGTTGGGTAATAGTGGATCGCTTGACAAAGTCAGCACACTTCCTACCGCTCAACATGACCTATTCGTTAAGTTGGCAAGATCTACATCAGAGATTGTGTGACTTCACGGTATACCAGCAGGGATTATTTCAGATCGGGATCCAAGGTTTGTTTCAAAATTCTGGATGAGCTTACAAAAGAGCCTAGGCACCAAGTTGCATTTCAGTACTACCTACCATCCTCAGATAGATGGACAGTCTGAGCGGACCATTCAGACCTTAGAGGATATGTTAAGAGCATGCATTTTGGAATTTAAAGGAAGTTGGGACAATCACATACCTCTAATTGAGTTTGCTTATAACAATAGCTACCACTCAACCATTCAGATGCCACCCTATGAAGCCTTATATGGACGGCGTTGTAGGTCCCCTCTGTTTTGGGATGATGTGGAAGCTAGCTATTGGCCTGAATTGGTTCAAGAAGCAGCTGATAAGGTCGGGTTATTCAACAAAATGAAAGAAGCTCAAGACAGACAAAAGAGTTGGGCTGATCTGAAGAGAAGAGAACTAGAATTTCAAGTAGGCGATCATGTTATCTGAAGATAAACCTAATCAAGAGCATAAAGAGGATGCGGGCTAAGGGAAATTAAGCCTAAGGCATATTGGACCCTTTGAGATCTTGGAAAGAGTGGGAGATTTGGCCTATCGGCTAGCCTTACCGCCGAACTTGTCGGGAGTTCAATTGTGTTCCACGTATCAGTGTTAAGGAAGTATGTACCTGACCTTGAGCAGATAGTAGAGTTGGAACCCATTCGGTTAAAGGAAAATCTCACATACGAAGAGCATCCGGTAGAAATCTTGGATAAGAAAACTCAGAAGCTTCGGAATAAAGAGATTCGATATGTTAAAGTATTGTGGAGAAACCACGCTTCTGAGGAAGCAACTTGGGAAGCTGAAGAGGAAATCCAAAGGAAATACCTCGAGTTGTTTGAGAATCAAGGTACGTCAATTCAGTTTTGAGGACAAAACTCTTTTAAAGGTGGGAAGGTTCGGTTTTTCAAGTAGCCAAGATAACCCTAGAACCGGAAACCAAAACCCAAAACCGGAATAGCTCAAGTCTAGAGTGAGAACTAGGAACCCTAATTCCGGCTTTTCCTCGGTTTCCAATTAAGAAACTTTTCTAAGAAAATTTAATTTTGACTATAGTTCTTGATTCTATTTCAAACCAAGAAAATATCAGATTCTAAGAAAATTTCAATTCCGGGTCATCCCGAGACCCATTATAGAAAAACGTGCCCCGGAACTAGAATTTCAAAAAATTTACTTATGAGTACTCATTTGAACCGAAATAAAATGAGGATTTCAAAAATATATTTTGCATAATTTTTCGGCTTACGAAAAATACAGTTATAGCCTTTTTATTCGTATTTCTTTACTACCGGAAAATCAAATTGTCTTGTCTACTATTCTTCACTATACACAAGTACCACCTATTCTACCTATTAGCACACTCTACAAATTCAACTCTTACCATCACTCAAATCAATTCCTTTTCTCCATGCTTTTTGTCCCTTAAACTTCATTACAAGTTATGACAATTACACATCAAGTTAAATCAATCAAAACAAAAATTTTGAAAATCAAACTTCCTCCCCCTTGATGAATAGTGGCCGGCGAAATTGGCCCCCCCTCCATGCTCCATTTGCAATTTTTTTTACTTCTTTTAACCTAAATCCACTTTATATATAAGCTATATTTTCTCTCTCTTTCTTCATTCACCCATTTTACAAACTTCACAAAGTGAAAAAGCTCTCAAAATCTCTCCCTTTTCCCCTCTTGGCCGAAAGTTTCCAAGGAAAACCTCCCCCCACCCCCCCCCCCCCCCCCCCTCCCGCCCGCACACACAACTTCCATTTCCTCTTCACATCTTCTATTTTACTTCAAGTAAGTAAACTTTTACTCCTTCACTCATAGATCTTTGTTATGGCTAAGTGATTCTTGGATATTTCAACTAAATGCCCCCATGGTCTTTTGGTAGGGAAAATGAAATATCAAAACAAGAATACCGAACCATTACAAAGTATATCTAACATTTAAAGGAGCTTTCATGCCAAAAGCTTTATGTTTCTCCAACAAAAAGTGTTTTAAACAAAAGATCTTTTATAAAAATATAGTTTTTATGTTTTCAAAACTCATTTGAGCATATGAAATAATAGATCTATCATTTTGCTACTCATAATCATGTAGGCACCTAAGGTTTCATTATTATTTTGTGTTTATGTGCATTAATAGTCTTTAATGCTTTTGTCTTTAGTAAATAACCTTCCTAGTATATAGATCTATGGTTAGATAAGTTAATAAAGTCAAAAAGGAAAACACTTTTCAAGAAATGAACTTGTGTAAATTCGGATGACTTTGGAAACCTAGATGAAAAACACTTTATCAACTTCTTCATATTTTACAAGAGAAATGGAACCTATAGGTAATAGATAATGTTTGGTAATATTTTTCATGAGACTAAATGAGTTTACTAAGGAAAATATTTGAAAACAAGAGATGAAGTCTAATAGAAATTTGGAGTTGAAAGTCTTGAAAACCAAATTCGTAATAATGGATAGATGGTTAGAAAACACTATTTTCCAACTTCAAAAAATGGTATTTTCTTAAATAAATGAAGTCCTTAGGATATAGATATAATAATACTTAAAGTTTTAAGTGTAAATACATTTTTCCTAAAGGAATCACTTGAAAATGACTTTTTAAATTCGGATTTTTGGAAACCCCTTAGTAAAAGACCCACTTAAAAGATTATAAATGAAGATTTTATTAAAGAAATAAAGGCCTTAGGATATATCTAATATGAGGGTCACAATTCTTTAAGCAAAGTAGAGTTTTCTAAAAGAAAATCCTTGTAATATGTAGGTGTGACTAAGTGTGGTAAACTCACTTGTTAAACAATAATATGAAATGGTTTTCTAAGAAAAGTTTATGTAAATTCTTTAAACCTAAAGAGTTATAAAAACTTAGGCTCATTAGAGTTCATATCATCACATTCATGATAGGGAAAATCATTACCATGGCATTTAGTTTCATCTTGTACTTAGGAATCTCAAGTGCATTCATGAAAACCGCATTTTTGGAATCAATGTACCCGCTGTACAGATCTGACCCCTCAATTCCGAGGCTTAGATATTTTCAAAACTTGATTTAAACTTCATATTTAGAAAGCTCTTCCGAAGTAGATAGAAATCGATATAAAATTTGCGAAATTCCGACTTAAAACGACCAAGTTATGGCCATTTTAAAATGGAACTTCGAAAATGACGCGATTTCGGTTTCACTAAGTTTTCTTAGAGTTTTAGTGTCCTAAGTTGGTAGAATACTTATTAGGGTATTTCTTATATGAATAGGTGAACCTGAGGACGTTGAATCCTTGCCTCCGGACTATTACTACCAGAAGAAGGGCGAACCAATGGCGGAGTGAGTTTTCCTTCCCGATTCATTTATTGTATGTGCTTGTAAAGTAGTGCACTAGAATGTAGGCCAAATGAATGAAATATGAATGATGGGGAATAATGGGAAATTATATGTTGATATTGATGTGAGAACTCAAATTAAGAATATCGTAACCGGGTGATAAATTTTGGTTGTGTACTTAGCTATAATGGATTGTTTGATAAATTGTTTGATCGCTTAAGTAAAATGGCCTAATCAACTACTTGGACTAATGCCAACTTGACACGTGCATATCATAATGGGAAGGAGCATTAGCATTTGTAGGTTAATCGTGAACCATAAACGATATCGAATAATCGTAGGTTAGTCGTGCACCATAAACGACATCGAATAATCGTAGGTTAATCGTGAACCATAAACGATATCGAATAATGTAGGTTAGTCGTGAACCATAAGCGACATCGAATAATCATAGTTTAACCGTGAACCATAAACGACATATTGTTAGTACCGCAGTAGTCGTTAATCTGCTAACCCAGGATGGAGGGCGTAATTCCATTTACATATGATTTTCGGATGGTCATATGTATGTTGAACTCACGTGTTTGATGCATACACTTGCTTGATTAATAACTTGCTTGAATTGTTGTGACATGAATGTTATTGTGGAAGATTACACTCACTAAGCTAGTTAGCTTACGTCCCTACAGTCCATTCCTTTTGCAGCTTTCCCATTTGTGGCTTAGGCGATGTGACCCGGTTGAACAAGTACAGAAGCTAGGAGTTTTCCCTAGAAGTTGAAATTTATGTATTAGACTTCCATAGAAAACTTCTAAGACTTGGATGACTTTATTAGACCGTTGATTATTCTTTTGCGGGGGAATGCCCCTTAGATTTTTGTAATAATTATTTATGTTTCATGAATCATATCCTACTGCTAATGTATGCCAAATTAAGCTTTTTATCTCCATTTGGACTTGTACTCTATTGTGTGTAAAGGTACGCTTTACATCTATATAAGACTCTCGAAAGACTAAGGCGGTAATTCGGGAATCTTATATGGTATGTGGCGGACTGTTACGTTTAGGGTATCATATGGGGCGTGACATCGACTTCTTGCGCTCGTGGAAGGGACATCATCCTCTGCTGTTCACGTTCCAGCCTCCATTCAAGCAGCGGTTGAGAGAAATTCGATTTTCTCTCTTTTATATATATATATATATGTATATGTTTTAATAATTACAAAAAAATATTTTTATAAAAAAATATAAATTATTCGCGTATATTTACTTTTATTATATTTACGTTTATCGAGTTAGAATTATTTAAGTTACTACAGAAATTTTTAATCATTTGTATTTTCAAATTCTTAGTTAAACTTCACACGATTAATTATTTTTAATATTTTTAACTTACGTGATTAAATTTTCAAACTCGATGAATTAAATTAGGAACCAAGTCCTAATAAAGCTAGAATTTCCTAACAATTAAAACAGCGGGTTTGAAATTTCCTTTTTAGATCTAAGTTGATATTATTGTTCGGTATTAGTGTTTGTTTGTATTTATAATCTATTGTTTTATACCGATAAGCTCTATAAATTAACTGTATCTTATCGGTTTCGAAATTTTAAAGCTATTTCTAGTTATATCTTGAATTATCAGTTCAAGATACGAAATCTTGTTTTTGGTATCTATTAAAGTCGAGAAAATTTTTATTCGGGTTTTTCAAACTAGAAATGAGTTTATCACAACTCATAGGTCTATTCTAGGACTTCTATCGGTTTTTAAATTTACTGTCTAGTTTACGTTTTCTACACATTTATCATCACTCTATAATAAAAGGACATTATAGAGTTTTACTTTTACTCTAATAATTACTAGTCTTAGTTTTTATACCAAGAGAATATTGTAATACAATAGATATGTAATAGTAATTACATTTGTACTACTTTTCTATTGAATTAGAATTCAATTTCCCCCCTTACTATAGATGATGAAGTCAACATTTTGTTAGCGAATTTACAGATTATGATTGCATTTATGTGTTGTAGACAATAGAGAGGATTATTATAGAAAAATGTAGATGTAGCAAACATATTTTTTATGTTTTCTTATCATTAGAGATTGACTCCTTTTTATATTATATTTTTATGAGATAAATTACACTAGAAGGTATTAATATTGATTTCAGGACTAAAAGATGATATTTGGAGAAATTGAAGATAATTCAAGTGAAGTCAAGGAGAAATTAGCTAAATATAGATAGGAGCTACATTTGTACATACACTACCTTATGCATGGCCATGATGAATGCAAAGGAGCAAATCAGAGAGCAAACAAAGCAAAAAACTAATATTCTGTTTACTGTGCGTTGTGCCTCCCCACCACCCTACCAGTCAACACGGTTGTGCAAACTTGGTCGCACATGTTATAAATTTCAATGTTATTGAAGTTTTTAGCTTCAGTCCTCCCTCGAGCACACCTGCACAGACTAGCTCGTACTGACATGTTTCTTATCTTATACTATAATTAGTTACCTTGTCTTCACGTTTAAAAGATCTTTTGGCATATTTTCTTAACCCTAGGAGAAAAAAGACAAACTTTAAGAAAATCTTTATACCCTAGGTCCTGTGAAACCCTATACCCCCATACGATTTGAATTATCTTTTGATTAATGAAAAGTTTATGCCTTTATATCTATTGATGTGTTTTAATTGTCATGTGATTGATTTATGTGCAAAATTGATTTCATGTATAATTCTTATTAGATAGAAAGAGGTTTCATCTAATATAATAGATCTTCATGAATAGAGAGATTACAAGTTTCACCTAGAGATAGGAAAGTTTTGATTTCCACATAAATTTTTTTTCTTTACTATAGGGATCATAAAAGTTAATGTGATCTTATTTGGCATTAGTGAGCGAGAGGTTTCCACTATCGTATGTAGGGTTAGGAATTAATTAACTTAATGGAGTAATTGATTTATTTGAGAGATTTTTGCAGTGTAAAATATAAATAATTCATTAATTAGTTCATTATTATAAGAAATTTAGGCTTTGGGTAAAACACTAGAAAGTATCAACCTTTGGGTATAAGTTCATTTAAGATATCAGTGTTTTATAAAGTGAATCAAATAAGGTATCAGCGTTTTGCAAAGTTCATTTAAGGTATCAATATTTTGATTAATTTTCAATTAAGTTTCCCACATTTTCATTAATGGTCAATTATTAATACCTTATTTGACTCACATTGCAAAACGTTAATACCTTTTTTTAACCACTTGAAACGTTGATACCTTAAATGAATTTATTCCGAAACGTTGATTCCTTTTTTGGACAACTTGAAACGTTGATACCTTAAATGAACATATACCCTCAAACATTAATACCTTTTAATGTAATTTACCCTTTAGGATTTATGGTGGATCAAAATGAGGGGTATGTCTTGTGATTGACTACATCTTTTGAAAGCATAAATAATTTATCTTAAGGTTTGCTAGTTTGGTTAGTTAGTAGTTAGTAATAGATATCACTTCAAGAATTAGGCTAAATAGTAAAAAAAGAGTAATACTAGTACTTGTTCCTTAGATCCCTGAGGACAACACCCGTTAATTCTATACTATACTAGATATATATACTTGCCTAGCTTGATCATAGGATTTACTTGGGTTTATAAATTTTATAATTTTATACGATCGGTTAACACATATCAAGTTTTCTTTTCCATTGCCGGTGATCTAGTAAAGCAATATTAGGAATAACCTTAGTATCTACTACTTCAGACATTTTTTTTATTATTTTATCTCTCTTTTCCACCTACTTTTTGAATAATTCTAACTTTTTGTTGTTTGCTTCTGTGTTACATGACAAGGAGTCTCCTTTTAGACATTCTTGATCTAGACCTTAAGGTTAAAGGACACTTTACACTATTTGTAAGAATACAACTGCTAATTCATTTGGGCAGTTGGTAATTGAGGGATAGATAATTGATTTATAACCCAAAACGAAAGTAAAAGAGGAATTACTAGAAGAGGAACACATGAAGTCATGGCAAAAGAATCTGCTAAGACAAATCTATATTATGCAAGGCCTATACTAGATGGCATTTGCCCGACCATAGTAAACCCTACCATAGCAGCAAAAAATTTTGAGATAAAAAGTATAGTGATCTAGCTTCTCTAACAGTATTGTCAGTTTGATGGACTGCCTAATGAGGATCCACATGCACATCTCCAAACTTTCTTAGAGATTTATGAAACATTAAAGAACAATGGAGTAACGGGGATGATGTGGTGCATTTGAAGATTATTCCCTTTTTCATTGAGAAGGAAAGCCAATAATGGGTTAGCATCATTGGGTGCTGGAGCTGTTACTACTTAGGATGACAGGGTAAAGTAGTTTTTGGATAATTACTTTCCCCCATGCAAGACCGCCAAGCTCCACAATGACATATCTTCCTTTGTTTAGCAAGATATAGAAACTCTTCTTGACGCCTAGTCGAGGTGGAAAGAGCTTTTAAGGAGATGTCCACATCATTAAGTACTACCATGGATACAGGTTCAAACTTTTATAATGTTGACAACACAACTACTTAGCAATTAGTTGATGCCTCAGTTGGTGGTACATTGAATTCTAAGACACTAGAAGATTCTTTGAAGCTTTTTAAAGAAATGACTAGAAATATTTATCAATGAGACAACAGCCGACGCAAGCAGAATGTTGCAGGATTATAGAAGGTGGATCTTATGACCACCATTATAGCTAAGATAGATGCAC
This sequence comes from Combretum micranthum, assembly GCA_024138025.1. Classification (NCBI taxonomy): domain Eukaryota; kingdom Viridiplantae; phylum Streptophyta; class Magnoliopsida; order Myrtales; family Combretaceae; genus Combretum; species Combretum micranthum. The sequence goes on from JAMXBD010001159.1 coordinate 106,483, forward strand.
TAAGCAAGCAGGTTACCTACAAAAAAAAAAAATGCTCTAGTTTCATAATTCTAATATGGGGACTTAAGTAGGGATGTGAATTTCTTTTAGCAGCAAGAACATGTGGATTATCTTAGAAATCAGAATAGTCAACAGAACAACCTATACAGTGCTACTTAAAATCCGAGTTGGCAAAATACCTCAATTTTAGCTATGGCAATCTAAATGCTTAAAGAGTTAACTATTTAGCACTAAGATTATAGAAGCAATAATTGCCACCTCCCCAAAATATGCTTCAACTTCTTGCTTTACCACTAGCCCAACCCATGCCTCAACTCACTACTCTACCACTTTAAGAGAAGAGGTCAAATTTAGAAGATCTTATAACTCAATTCATTCAAAGCTATGAGGCTAAACATCAAAGCCAAGAGGCTTCCATTCATAATCTTAGGAAGCAAATTGGTCAACTAGCCAAAATGATGTCTGAGAGATAACTAAGCTCCCTTTCTAGTAACATTGAACCAAATCCAAGAGAACAAGTGAATGCCAGCAACTTAAGAAGTGGGAAGGAGATACATTTAGGAGCGAAGAGGAGCCTGAGGAGGAGGAGAATTGGGTTTATGCTAAGGAAAAGCAAGAGCTAGAAAATGAAGAGAGTGGATTTTCTAAGAAGGAAAAGGTAGAGTATGAGAAGAAAGAGCCTAAAAAGAGATCACCTCCGATTGTGAAAGAATATGTCCCAAGGATCCCTTATCCATCTCACCTCAGCAAAATAAGGATAAAGAACAATACGATAAATTCCTTAAGCTTTTCAAACAGCTCCATCTAAATATTCCTTTTGTTGAGGCAATTTCCAAGATGCTTAGGTATGCTAAGTTCCTAAGAGAACTGTTATCTAAAAGGAGGAAATTGGAGAATGTAGAAACAATAGAAGTTGGAGCTAGTTTCTCATCAATTATTTAGAATAAGCTACCTCCAAAGCTAAAAGATCTAGGGAGTTTTACGATCTCACGTATAATATGTGATATCACTAATAATAAGGACCTAGCTGATTTGGGAGCGAGCATCAATGTTATTCCATATTCATTCTTAAAGAAGCTAGGTCCAGCTAAATTTAAATCCACTTAGACGATTTTGCAACTTGCCAATTGCTCTATAATGTGCTTGATGGGAATTATTAAAGATTTTCTGGTGAAGGTTGGAAATTTTACATATCTTGTGGACTTTGTGGTCTTAGACATGGAAGAAAGAAGGGGGTGTGCCTTTGATTCTTGGTAGGCCATTCCTTGCCACAGCCAAAGCACTCATCAATGCTAAAGGTGGCCAATTGGTATCACAAGTGATTGTGAAAATTGCCACAACAAGTTCTAAAAAGCTTGTCTTAGGTTTTAGAGGTGGTGGGCAAGTAACAAGTTACAAGTTACATCAATGATCCTCACTTGAAAGTGTTGTTAAACCATTGAATATACACCACCAATTGAAGCCAAGTGCAAGAACACCATACAAGCCATCTTCTTCAGAGTTAAAAGGTAAAGAAAAGAAAGATAAAGCTGCAAACATTGCAGCTATGATGGGATCAACCCAACTGTAGACTATCACATGTGAGTAATGTGGAAAGTGGGTCAAGAAAACTGATATAAACATAGTTGATAGCTTAGATCTTAAGGCGAAGAATTCCCACATCTCTCAATTTGACCTCCATTGATTAATGAAGAAAGTGAAAGATGTCGAGCTAACGACATTAAAAAAGTGCACTTCTTATGATGCAACCCATGACTAACATAGGTAAGTTAAGTTCTTTTTTTTTTTTTTCTTCACAATCCTAAGTTGATTTTTCTATCAAAAAATTGCAGGTTTTGAGTGTTTTTACATAATTTCAACAAGGTAAGAGTTCAATCTTAAGTGTGGGGAAATGTACAATTTGGTATGCTTTAATTTTTTTTTAAAGCAAGCGAGGTAAGTTATCATCCAATTTTCTAAGTGTAGTATGCATACTAAGAGCCAAAGTCATGATGGATACTTGCACTTTTCCTAATGTAAGCATGAAAATTTTGAAATACACTTAGTTGTTTTTGTTTAAGGAACTTCACTTCAAAATTGTACATACTGTTTTCAATACTGCCTCTAAGCAGTCATGCTTGGGGTAGTGTACTTTGATGATTTTAATGATAACAAAGCAAAAAAAAAAAAAAAAAAAAAAGATATGAAGCCTGCATATCTTTGAGCCGACCATCCAGATAATAGCGGAGAAACTCTTGAGTGCTACTGAGCCCTGCCTAGCCTTAAGCATGGTTGGATAGAAGCCCATATAGCTATTTGAGCTCTCATTGGAGTGCTTCTATATCCTGCCTGACCCTAAGCATCGCTAGGTAGAGGAGTAGGAAGGCTAGCAAGCACTCAGGGCTTGCGACTATTCTTTTCCCTAACCTTGAGCACAAACACCCTATTTTGATCCTATCCCTACCCTATTCCGCCATATAGTTAGGCGGACACACTTAAAGAAAAAAAAACCCAAGATCACATAAATAGTTTTTCCCTACTTTTATTCTTTCATTTCTCGCTTTTCCCCATCGGGCAGCATATTTTATTTTGAGTACTCTCACATACTTTCACTTTCACACTCATATACACTCCATAATACATCGATTCCATAGCATATGGTGTCATCACCTCACTACCGATAACATCAAGTAAACCCTTCATGTAAGCCCCTAGATTTTTCGATAATATTAGCAAACCCTAAGAACCGGAAGTTGAAACAAAACCCTAAAGTTAACCTAGTTATACGATTAGTCTAGTGAATCTAGATCCGGCAATCCCGTGTTCTTAAACCCTAAAAAACGAAATTGAGATAATTGTGGAAAATGGTTCGTAATAATATAGGAAAACCTAAAAATATCAGATTCGAATTTTCTAGTGTCCTTCGGATCCGATCGGGATCAGTTTTCGAAAACCATGCCCCGGTGCACCGGATAGCAAAAATATTTCGACAACACCAATAGATTCGTAAAAATATAAGGTTTTCAAAAATATCAGTTTTAGAATTTTTCGGTAACTAAAAATAACAGATATAGGCCTTTTACGCGTATTTTCTTTACTATCGGTATTTTAATTGTCTAGTTTACTATTCATAGTACTTTTCTACTATTCATTACTATTCACTATCTCTACTTTTTCTTACACTCTATTCTTACACTCTACTCTACCTATACCTTACAATTTACCTTCCTTATACAACTTTATCACATCACACCTTACATATTACTTTTTAATACAAAACAACAAAAATAATTATTTATCCCCTTATCACTCAAAACCGGTGCCCCCTTGTCCCTCTTTCATCACATTTTGTTTTCTTTTCCAATTTATTTTATTACATCTAATTTCCACTCCAAAAATCTATAAATACCCCATTCCTCTTCCATTCTTTCACACAACAAATTTATACTAAAACTCTCCCAAAATCACTCCACAAAATTCCTCTCCCAACATCTCTCTCAAGTTCTCTCTTTTCTTTAGAAAATCCTTCCCACATAATATTACAACCCATTCTTTTCTTCTTCAACCAACACATAAAGTTTAGGTAAAAACTTCTCTATTTATCATCATGTTCATATGACTTAACATGAGTTTAGTGTATGTTTCTTAGACTCATTGAGTTAAAGAAGCAACAATTTATTCATGTTTTGTTTTTGTTCATGTTCTTATTTTCTTTATGTTGATATTGTTATTATTGTTTCTAACCTAACTTATATAAGTATTATGTATATATATTTAATTAGAGCATATAAGCTCACTTGTTATTTATTTATTTTCAAGTCTTGCAATTTTTTATTTACTTGTTTTATGCAATATTAAGACTAGTTTCTAGTCTTAGACTTGTCATATCAAGTCAAAACAATCTTATTTCTTTGCTTTTTTTTTTTCTTTGAGGACTAGTCCATTCTTAGTCCCGGGATACCTTGATGAAGTTAAGGTTCCCAATACTTGACTTTACTTTTATGCTCTTATTTTATTTATGTTATTTTATGTTTTTCATAGTTATATATATATTCTTATTCATACATGAATATGTTGTTATTGTCTCAACCATAATAAAAATGAGTTTTCTTAAGCAATAAAAATAAACTCTCTTTAAATATAAATTTTGTCACATAAGAAATTATTTTCCTTAAAGACTTGAGATTTTATCTTAAACAAACATTTTTCCAAAGTTAGATAAGTTTATCTCTAGTTTTAGTAATAATATGTGGTTTTTACTAAGAAATACATAAAGTAAAATTATTATAAATTCTCTTTTCAAATAAATAAGAAAGTTTCTTTAGACCTAAACAAAGGATTTCTTAAATTCAATTGTTGAAGTATTCCACCAACACTAAAGTCTAAGATAAGTTTTTCAAAATTAACTTATAAGATGATCTCTTTTAAAAGTGGATCTAACCATAAAGTATTTAGAAAGACTTTGTTTTCCAAAACACTAGAAATAAAAGATTAAGATTTTTTTTGAAAATTTAACTAAGAAAAGGAGTTTAAAGAAGGAAATACTCACTTATGATAACTTAGGAAATTTTTCAAAATAAAATTCTTTTCAAGCCTTAAGCTTGTCTCACTTTCAAGACATTTGTTTTACAAAACCATTGTTGAGACAACACCAAATTCATGCATATAGTTTGAGATTATATATATATTTATATATATATTCAAGGATTTTTCAACCATACAATATATCTATATTTTCGTACAAAAGCCCTTGAGTGAAGAAAGGTTTGAAAAACTCTAGTTTTGAAGTTTGGAAAATTCGTATCAAATCTGTACGCTACTATTCCGAGATCTAAATGACTTCTTTGATAAAAAAACCTTAGAAATAGATAGATCTTTTGAGTAGGTAGAAATCGGTATATAATATGCGAAATTCCGAATTAAAATGAGCAAGTTATGGCCATTTTAAGTTGGGATTACGATTTTTTACGAATTCTTTAAAGAAGAAGTATAGAATTTGAATAGATCTTGGATGAAATACTCATGTTGGGTATTTCTTTGTTTAGGATCGAAGATCACGATCTTGTCTTCCCGAGGATTACTTCGACTCCTAGAGCGCTATGGACGAGTGAGTTTCCTTTACGCTTATATATTCGTGCATGTGCTTGTAGAATATAGCACTACATGCTAGGAAAAGATAAAATTGATATGCATGTAGGATATTATGGTAATTATGTATATGATTCATTGTGTGCGATCAATGAACGATAAGTATATCGGAACCTGATTTGTGATTGATATAAATGTTTCCATGTATGTATTGTTATGTGTGCAATAATTGTTTGATCGCTTTAAATGATTTAATATCCTAATGAGATCCCCATATAATAAATTGCTCATGCATATCACTTAGAATGTCATTTCGAAATTTGCTACTACTTCAGCGTGGGACCGGAAGGTAAGCTGACTAGCTACATCTTGAGGGTTAGGACGTTCGGGGGGAATACGGCCTCAAGGTGTAGCCGAGCCGGATCGATCGCTTTAGGCATGGAAGGCCCGGGGACTAGTAGTACGGTTCGTTGGAACCCCAAGACGTGCGCAAACTTTAAGGAGGTTGTTCGGGACCCAGTTCAAAGCATTCCCTAACCATCGATGGAGGGGTAAATCCATCAAACATACGAAACCAGATAGTCGTATGTAATGTTTGATCATATGGTTGTTGCATTCATATGCTTGATTAATAAACTTGCTTGGTTGTTGTTATAAGTATTATTGCGTAAGGAATATCTCACTAAGCTAGTCATGCTTATACTCCTATAGACTTTTGATATTGCAGGATTATCTTTTGCACCCGAGACCACCTTGATTCCCCGGGTAGAATCCTTATTTTGAGAAGCTTTTGGAGGAACTCTATTTTGAAGTTATTGAGTAGATTTCTTCTAAAATCTTCTAGCTTTAGTTATGTTATATTTAGAACCATGTTATTATGAATTATCGGGGGAATGCCCCATAGAAGCTGTAAGACCTTTATTTCAATAAAATATATATTAAGTGTTATTTTGCATGTTCCGCTGCCAACGTCTTAAAATGCATTACTCCACCAGTCTCCCTTTGTTGTGAATGTACGGCTTGTACCGATATGGAAGCTTTCGAGTGACTATGGTAGTCATTCTTAAGTTTTAATATTGTGTACGGTGGGCTGTCACGTTTAGAGTACCCGCTGAGGCATGACACTTCATCCTTCTCTCTTTAATCTCTTATTTCCAATTTGTAGTATTATTCATCATGCTTTAATGGATTTTCACATATGAGAGTGGTTTGTTGGCGATGCATGTATCCTTTTGGTGACGATTCTTGTTTCCGTGAACTATCTATTGCATATTTTTCATTTATATTTTGAATCCACGTTCTCAACTCGTATTGAACATGCTGCATTTATCATTTTAAAGTTCATGCGAATTTTCTAATTTCCACAAAAATTGGGTCTTTTGCTTGATTCATGCAATTAACTGATTATAATACCATGTATTACAATTCGCCTAAGGAATTTGTGGTTAGATTGTTTGATTCTTGGACTTAGGGTTCTTAAGTGAGAAATTTGGGTTTGGGGGGGTTGGGTGGGGGGTAGTGGTGTTGGGGTGGGTGTTGTTTACATATTAATGTTTGGGATGGAATTGTGTCACTTGGAAAAGATTTTTGTGATTCAAATTTCTATTAGAAACTTATTCCTAGTCTTTAGCATGACCTTTTTCCTATGTCTATGAATACTTATGAATTTTTGGATTTTGATTCTTGCCCTGCCTCTTACACAACCATGCTGCTTAAGTAGTACAGAAATTAGTATACCCCATTGTGACTTGATGCTTTATGATACTTATTCATTGCTCATGTATGTCTTATATTTTATATAATGATTAAGTTTAAGTATCATTCAATCTAGTTTGAACATGCATTGTGGACGATCTTGATTTATCATTTCACTCACGTACGTTGTAATCCCCCAAATTTTATGTAACATGATTTTAATAAATACTGCAAATGTAATATAGAATTATTGCAGAATATTTGGAACAAGTAGTAAAAATCACTCCAAATTTTTTTCGATTTAAAAATGTCAAAGAATGAATTTGATTATAGATTAAAACCGTTACCAATAAAATATTTCGAAATACAAAACTGTAACTTATATGATATTAAATAATTTATAAAACGACGATAAATCAATCGTTAATGTAAAATACTAAATTATTTTCCTTAAGTTCAATACATAGAAAATAAATCCTACGCTTAATAAATAATGAAATAATAGTGTTCAAGTTATCTATTAACAAAATTGAGTAGCCTTACATAAAAATAGGTTGGTAATAGCAAATTAGTATAAATAGATTCTATGCAGTAAGATATAATATTTGGTAAAATAGATCAATATCTAAGAAATCTAGATCTTAAATGAAGATTCAAATTACATTAATATTCTAATTAAAAGATTTAGAGAATTTAGAAATTAAAATCCCGAATTGTCAACGTGACCTTTAATAATTCATAACTAGCAAATGAACAAATTGGCAAATGTGAAACTAATATCAAATATATGATTCAACAATAATCTTAGAATAGACCAATGAGATGTAATAAACTCATTCATAGATTTAAAAATCCGAATAAAAATTTCTTTGACCTTAATAGATACCAAAAACGAGATTCCGTATCTTGAAATGATAATTCAAGATATAATTCAAAGTAGCTCTAAATTCCAAAACCGATAATATACAGTTTATTAATAGAGCTTATCAATATAAAACAATAATTCAAAGATGAATTACTAGGATTATAAATACATAATATATACCAATACCGATCAATGAATATTAATCTAGATCTAAAATTAAAATTTCAAACCCGTTGTTATACTTTTAGAACATTCTGAATTTATTAATACTTAGTTCCTAAATTAATTTATTGCAAATAAATATATATATATAAAATAAAATAAAATAAAATAAAAATAAAGAAGAAGAAAACTGGAACCGAAATTGGATGTTACGTGGAACAGAGGAGCCTTCACAATTGGAAGAAATAGAGCCGCTGCAGTGGAGTTAGGCTGCATCTTCATGTTCGCAGAATTTAAAAGAAACAGAGGACCGGTGTAGAATTTTGTTCCACGCACTGCGGTTGATGCCATGAACAGAGCAGGTCAATCACGGATGCTGAAGCTATCTCCACGCGCAAGTCTTCCTCTCCAACGCATGGATAGCTGGGCTTCACGCTGGACAACACGCACAACACATAAACAATACCGCTGGACATCACGCACCGCATCTCCACGTTGCAGCACCTGAAGCTTCATCACACCAGCAACAATTTGGAAATTTCGGCTGCATATTCCACGTCGAAGCAGGAGAACACGCAAGAAGAAGGAGCCGGTCAGCACAACTATTCCACCCGCAGGACAGAGGCTCCCACGCAGCAAGTCGTCCCACGCACACATCACATGAAACCACCGACAGAGGCTTCTCCGCGCACGGGACAAGTTCCTCCACGAACAGCTGCAGCAATTGTAAAACCCGATCACGTGGAAACAGAGGGATCGGTTGAAATCCCACGCACAGCTCTTCACATGTAGCAGACCGGGGCAAAGGAAAGTTGTCCCACAGCTGCAGTTCATCTCCCCACGCACAGCAACACTCCACATACACATCAATACTCGACTGGAAAACAAAGCACCATGTCCAGCTCTTGCCCAATTTGAATACTAAATTCTAACATGAAAGTAACCTCTAAACTAATACAAAAACACCACATAAGGTCAACATTCAATGCCATAAAATTTCAACTCAACACAAAGTATACACTAGCTGTAATTGGAGCTTAAACCACCATGGAAAATTGTAAATCTAGAACAGAGGAGTTCGCTGCTGCAGGGAAGAAGAATCTGATCCAAAATGAGCTCCAAAATTCAAATGAAAATGACATATAATCCAATACAAAAATTCCACATGTAATCAAAATTTAATTTCAAGAATTTCAGCTTAAAAAGCAACAAAAACAACCCCAAATCTGCCTAGAAAATTCCAAAACAGCAGCTACAATAGAAGGAATACAACCAATAAGACTGCAGCAGAGTTTCAAATTTCAACCTTAGACTTGATCCGATTTTGACCTGATTTTTGTGCAACTTAAGCCCCTATTTTACACACATAATGAACTTAATTAACTAGAAAACAAACCCAATTAAAGCCCCTTGAAATCAGCCACAAATTCAATACAAATTCATCAAAAATCTCCCTCAAATTCACATGAAATTCCACCCGAGAAACATCAGCAAAAATTACAGTTCTCAAGCCCAAAATACTCTCTTTAAATCTCCTAAAATTAGCCTAACATTAGTACATATATATATAGCCTTAAGTTACACATTAACTTAGCTCAAAATTTCCGCAAACACAATTCAAAAATCCTCTCAAAACAACTACTATGAATTTACAAAACTCATCTTCCATGCTCACTTGTTCAACCTTATTTCAACACTTCAAAAATAAAAGAGTATCCCTTGTTTAGATCCTATAGCACTATCCAAGCATCAATACTCATCAACACAATTGAAACCCCACTTTAGCTATTCCAAACAACATCCAAAACCGAGATAAATAGCCTTTGGTATATCATCAATTCAAGTTGAATCTAAGCTCAATAAGGTAAAAATATGTACATATATAAGTTAGTTTAGTTAGATTAATTTTTCTTAATGACTCATCTTCTTACTACCCTCCTTAGATAATTATTTTCATCAAGAAGGAGGAGTTAAACCCCATCTATTGTCCAATCAAGGTAAGGACTATATCAAGTTCAAATATTCATTATGTTTGATCTTTAGGAATTGACTTATAAATTTATCAAAATTGATATGATAAGTATATTGATGTCATTTAGACTATTTAGTATATAAATACAACAACTTGTGTAGAAATTCAAGTCTTAGAAAAGAAAAACCACAACCATATTTCAATTGCAACAAAGCTAAGTTGGAATTTAGATGACTTATGTGTAGTCCTAGGAAGATTAAATAAACTGTATTAATGTGTTTATTATAACCCAAAAATGACCTCACCAATGGAAAGAACACGAAAAATCCTATGAAATCGACTATTCAATTGTTAAAAACGAATAAAAAATCACAAGTAGAAATTTGTTTAGTTTTTACTCTTAAGCCAACATCAATGTTACTGTTATTCCTATAAGTATAATTATGATTAGTGTTATTATTATGACTACTGAATATAGTATTCACTATTATCGATATTTTCATCACGAGTTGTGAATGATTATTAATATTGTTATTTTCACGTTAACATCACTATATCTATATTATCATCAATACTATTATTATTTTGTCACTAGTATTATTATTACTAATAGTATGAAGATGGTTGCTATTATTATACTTAATTTTAATACTAATATTACTAATAATATTATAGTATTAAACTTAGCTTGTTTTGCAATAAGATTGAAACTGAAGTATAATAAAAATTTGATATATCTACATACGATTTTTATAACTTTTGAAAGATATAGATACTAAAACATACCCTTAGATAAATAAAAATACCAATTTGAGAGACAGATAAGGTTGATGGGCAAAGGATTAATAAATAAATATCTTCTATTAAAAGCAGTAGAACTTAAGAAAAGACAAATTCCTTGAATAAAAATATAGATAGCAATCAATAAAAACTATATCAAACATCGATACGGAATATTTAGGTATCTAAAATGATTTAACTAAATTATTTAACGATACAGTAATTAATATGACGGTCTTAGTCTAATGTCCGACAATAGAGATCAACACCTTTAAATTATACGAAGACTTCTCTTACAGAAATAATCCAATAATAAATCTCTGTTATTTCCTTTCATAGGAAAATAGATCCATTTCCGGACTTCCAGTAGCTTATACAACAAATTAGCGAGGACTACAGGTGAGGGAATTCTGATGATCTACTATTTGCTTGTGATTGCTACTATTTGTTGTTATGTTGATTGTATTGCTTGTATGGAATGACTGATTGATTTGAGTGTTATTGTCCGCATGATCACCTGAATAAATGGATAAAGATAATAATTCGACTAAACTAACTGGATATACTCGTCGCATGTGCTTGATCCCCTTGTAGGAAATATCCCGAATTTGAAATCAAAAGTATTTTGAAATGTATTTTTAAAGAAATCCGACTTGGAATATTCCAGGTTGCTTTTATATCCTTTGAAAAGAAAGAATTTATGCTAAAAAGGTTTATGAGATAAACATGGGACATTTCTGAGTATTGTTGTGACAGCGGATGTTGCCTGAGTCGGGGTCCACTGGTCACATGGCGATAGATGTTACCTGAGTTGGGGTCTATCCGCCGAATTCACCTTTAATAGGTGATGGTTCGTATTGGCAGTAGATGTTACTCGAGTCGGGGTCTACTTGCATGATTCACCATAGATTGGTGATGGATTGTAAGAATGGCCATTAAATTAGCATTATATATATATTTAATATTAACCAGCGTAAATCACGTGAACACGTTGGGGATATTTGTTGTTACCAATGGCGATTAAGCATTGGGTGAGTCTTGATGGATGCTACCACCAGGCAGCCTCGTACGGGTAAGGCGAGGTGTCCCATGCGGATAAGTATGGGAGACAACTAAAATGTAGACAGGTAAATCTACATCGTCTATGGTTCCGGACCCCCATAGATGTGTTGCTTGCATTCATCACGTATGCATTCATATTGTGTGTAGATAGATTTGCATGAATGTATAATTAATGTTTGATAACTTGCGTGACCAGTAGTAGTGAGGAATGAACTCACTGAGCCGTGGTTCGCTCACCCCCCTACAGTTTTTATGCAGGATTATTACTAGCTGGGATTGGGCTAGGAATGTTTGAAGAGAGCTTCTTCAACGAACTCTATTGAAGATAGAGATATAGGATATTGTAAACATAGAATGTAAATTTTATATTGTTGAAATGTGTAAGCTGTAGTTGAAACCCAATTTCACTATTTGGTGGGGGATACCCATTCTCTGCGATCTTGGTGGAAATTGAAAAATCGGATTCCATAGTTGAAATACTATAATATATTATATCATTTGTATGATAAACTTTTATAAATAAATAGAGTCTTGTATACTTTGACATACAAGACAGCTCTCATGTTACGGGTGCATACGTGATATGATGGCTTTAGATAAATCCTGTTAGGCCCCCATATTAGAGTCGTGACATATGTTGTTTTATTTCAATAAAAATGAGAACCAAGCAAGCTGCTAATAGGAAATAGAAACAAGATGAGGCTAACAAAGCAACTGGTACTAAAAAGGTTGCTAAGAGTACTATTCAACAGCAACAAGGAGAGTCATCTGCTTCCTCCAAATGACAAACAACTAGAGAACCATCACCTTTGCAACAGGGAATAGAACGAAGCTTCTTTGCTAGCAAGAAGCTCTTCGAACAAGAGTAGAGCAAAGTTTAGAAGGAGAGATTGGAAAAGATAGGTATTTATAATAACAGGTATTTGGATTAAGGTTGCTTACAGAATTCGGTTTAGAGGAAAAGATTTGAGAGCTAATAAGTATATGGCCATGGGTGGCATTCTTCGAAATTAATGAGCCCGCCTATAAAGACATTACGATTGAATTCCTCTCTATCATGGAGATTGAAGAAATGTCCTCGATCCATAAGGTCAATAGTATGCTAACATTCCAGATTTATGGACAAGCCTATAGCTTTCATCTTTCTAGGTTTAGATTGTTTATGGGCTTATATTCTATTGATAAAGTGGATAGCGATGATTACTTGCACATGACTAATGATTGGCCCGAAGGGGTTACAACTAAAGCATATTGGAAGTTAGTTTGTGAAAATGGCTCCTTATGCTATTTCCCTTCAAAGTTTAAGGCTACCTCCATGTCTAAAATGGATCCAAAAGTGTTTCATCATCTTCTAGCTCATACTATTAGGGGTCGGAAGAGTAGGCATGGGGTTGTTAATAACTTTGAGCTACTCCACTTATGTGGCTTGGCTATGAAATTTCCTATTAATGTAGGTATGCAATTAGCTTATTTCCTCAAGAGATAGGCGATGGACCTTAAGGTTAAGGGCTTATACTGTAGGGGATATATAACCAAACTTCTTAAAGGAATGGCATTATTCAGAGAGCCACCATCAGATACTCCTTGTGTGAAAGCTAAGCGAATCACAGATTGCCTTTTTTATGGGTATGGTTTAACCAAGATACAAGATGGTTCCACTCGTACTTCTCAGTTCTAGACACCACCTCTTGGTGTCTATAGCCTGCTCCTACTTCTTCTTCCAAATTTTTTTAACTCCGTTTGTTGAGAAAGGAGTTCCAAGTAGATAGAAAGAAGAACAAGAAGTTTAAGTGTGTAGTTTGAGGTTTTTTTTTAATAAATGTTGCTGGTTGTTTTCCATCATCACCAATAAATCTTCCCACTTATGTGTCCTCCCTAAAGCTCGAGTCTCCAATACTTGATGCTCTTAGTACATATAAGAGAAGGGGGAAAGCTCCTACAGTACCTAAACCTGAGTCCTCCAGTGGAGAGGATGAAGAAGAAGGGGATGATGGAGGTAGTAAAGAAGAGTAGGCATATGACGATGAGACTATAGAGACCACTAGTGCTTATGATATGAGAATGATGATGGTAACGAAGATGATGATGATAGGGATATCTAATCCTCATTTTCTTTTATTTGCTATTATGCTTTGGTTTGCACTAGTGGGATCCCTACTTATGGGAAAACTCTTATCTTTGCTGGTATCATTTGGACTTACTTGTTAGACTTAAGGATAGGCTAGCCTTTTTTTTTTTAAAAAAAATTTATCTTTCCCCTACAGTTTTTTGTTTTGATTTATCTACAGACATAAACTTTTATGGGTGCACATAATCAATGATGGTGCTAATACTAATATATGCCACTAAACAAATTTCTCTTTTCTTAGACCGGTTACGCTAAATTCATGATGACATCTTTACATAAACCTGGAAAGTTCTAGTATCCTTTTTCTTTTAATTTTCTTTCCTTTTCCTTTTTCCTTACTTGTGCTTGATTTGTGAAGATATTGGGGACAATGTCTTATTTAAGTGTAAGGAAGAGGTATATTAAGGAAGAAATTATTTGGGTCTTAATTGTGCTTAATGATATGTATACACTTAATAATTAATGGTCCCCCATTTATGAGTTTGCAATAGAGCTTTTAAAGTTGATATAATTTGAGAAAAAAAAAATAAAGACATTGAAATTATACTCATTCATCTATGACTAGCATTCTAAAATAAAAGTATACTGACATTGTGTGCTTTACTCACCTATTTTGAACTTGGTCTACTTAGTTAAAGTTTTAGGATGGAATCTAAGTGGGGTAAATTACGTGCTATTTAATGATTAGATCTAGAGTTGTGGAAGATGTCGAAGGCCTTAATTTAAAGTTAAAAATGGTTGTGTTTCTATGTTTATTGATTAGTACATTTACTCTTCAAAAACTTTGAGAGCTCTTCTAACCTTTTGTGAAAGGGGCATATGAAGTCGATCACTTAGAGATTCTTCTTCAATAATCTATTTAAAAGTCAATCAATTGTTAAGCTAAACTGATGATATAAAAAAACTTAGTCAATATAGGTGAGCTTTGGTCCCTTAGAAGAGCGAAGTTTGACCTGGCTATTAACTATACAAGCTTCTTATACCCAATTGTGTCTTAAAAAAGAAAAAAGTTAAGCTAAAAGAAGCAGGCAAAAAACCGACTAGAGAAAAAGGAAAAGATGGAGGCTAAAGCCTCCCCCATTGAAGGCTATAAATTTTTTTTGGAGAGATTTAAGTAAAAGAATAAAAAAATCTAAGAGAATGATGGATGGCATGTACTTTTATTCTAGGTTACTGTGCTTAAAGAGGTAGTTGAACGGTTTCTACGCTCATTCGTAAGTGGTGAGATGTAACCAAGCCACTTTTGCTTTGTTTGACTTTGTGTTTCTTTTATGACTTTAGAAGTGGCTATTAAATGGTGAGGACAATAGTTTAACTTACTTTGATTAATATAAAAAATTTAACTGTAGTACGCCAAGTACTAGTACAATTATGGCAGGTTTGAGGGGTAGGCACTGATGAGTTACTTTGGATTAACTAAATTAAAGAATGCTGCTTGTGATATGATAGTTTCTAATGAGTATAATTAATGATAGATTCTTTTGTCGTTATTTTGTTTGCTTGAGGACAAGCAAATGGTTAAGTGTGAGAAAGTTTAATAAGTGTCAATAGACCCTTTATCTATAGTGCTTTTTTGGACATATTTAATATGTATTACTTGTAATTTTATCAAGAAAAGGATACTTAATTGCTTAAATATGGATTTTAGAACTAAAGGATGATATTTGAGAACTTGAAGATAATTTGAGTGAAATCAAGGTGAAATTGGCAAAATATTGATGAGAGTTACATTTATACATGCATTAACTTGTGCATGGCCATGATGGATGCAAGAGAACAAATCAGAGAGCAAATATAGTAAGAAACTAAGATTTTGTTTCTGCCTACAAGTTAGCACAGCCATGAAAACTAGGTTATGCTCGTTTTAAATTCCAATGTCGGTAAAGTTTCTAATTTCAACCTTCCCTTGAGCACGCCCGTGTAGACCAACCCATAGAAACATCTTTCCTATCTTATACTATATATAGGTGCCTTGTCTTCATATTTAAAAGATCTTTTAGCATATTTTCTGAACCCTAGTTGAGAAAAGGCGAACTTCAAGAGGATAATTGCTTGAGCACCATTGAAGACTCAAGATATCTAAAAGGTTCTATCATTATACCATGTTTACAAATTACTTCTCTAGATCTTTTATTTTCATTGTAATCTCCATCAAGGTGTAAGTCTTTATACCCTAAGTCTTGTGAAACCCTAAACCTCTGTATGAATTGAATTGTCTTTTGATTAATGAAAAGTTTATGCCTCTGTATCTCTTGATGTGTTTTAATTGTCTTGTGATTGATTTTTGTGCAAAATTGGTTGCATGTGTGATTCTTGTTAGATAGAAAAAGGTTTCATCTAATAGGATAGATCTTCAAGAATAGAGAGATTACATGTTTCATCTAGAGGTAGGGAAGTTTTAATTTTTCGCATAAATTTTTTTTCTTTACTATAGGGATCATAAACGTTAATGTAGGGTTAGGAATTGATTAACTCAAAGAAGTAATTGATTTATTTAAGAGATTATGGAGTATAAAGTGTAAACAATTCATTAATCAGTTCATTATTATAAGAAATTTAGGGTTTATGGTGGATCAAGATGAGGGATGTGTCTTGTGATTGACTGCATCTTTTGAAAGCATATATAATTGATCTTAAGGTTTGCTAATTTGGTTAATTTGTATTTAATAGTAGATATCACTTCAAGAACTAGGCTAAATAGTAGAAAAATGGTAATACTAGTACTTATTACTTAGATCCCTAAGGATGACAATTGTTAATTTTATACTATACTAGATAGGTATAATTGCCTAACTCAATTGTAGGATTTAAGTTGAATTTATAAATTTTATAATATGATATGGTTGGTTAATGTGCATCAATCATTTAGGATATCATTAATGAACCATTAATAATAATATTAATACGTTTTGTCAAGCACCATATGTCAACAATATATTAATTTACCTATGTTTCTACATTTGCAATCATAGGACACGACCACAACAACTTCACCTTCTTCATATGGCAAAACTTGATGGATTCTATATTCATATTACACTACAAGAATTTTGAGGTTTAGCCACGTTAAATTACCGTTGCAAATTGTGAAAAAAAGTGGCAAAATCAATTTTGCAACGTTTAACAAATGTGGCTAATAAACATCGCCCAATCTGTGTTGCAAATTGATTTGGCCACGTTAAAAAATTAAACATGACGAAGATAATTTAGCGCGAAAATGACATAATGAAAGGCAACATAAAAACGTGGCCATAAGTTATATTATAGGCGACTTTTGTTGTGAGGCCAATATGCAAATTTTGTTCCCGCTTTTTTTAGTTGGGTTTGTTATGAAATGGATTTGGTGACATTAAGTAAAAAAACGTCACCAATGTAATTTTCACACTAAATTATGTTCGCCATGTTTAATTTTTTAACGTGGCCATAAGTTATATGATAGGCGACTTTTGTTGTGTGGCCAATACGCAAAATTTGTTCCCGCTTTTTTTTTATTTGGGATTTTTATGAAATGGATTTGGTGACATTAAGTAAGAAAATGTCACCAAGGTAATTTAACGTATAAACTACAATAAAAACGGCCTTTTGCCACGTTTTTTAAACATGGGTATATATACATTTAACATGGTCAAATACATTCTACTACGTGTTAATAAACGTGGCTAATAAACGCCAATTAAATCTATTACGTGAAAACATGTTTATGTATTTAAGTTTGTTATGTTTAAACATGACCAATTATGTAAATTAACCACGTTTAAAAGTGATTGTTCTACTAAATATGCAATGTGTAAACATGACTATTCCCTATACATCAGCCTTGCTTAGATGTGGGTGTAGATCTTTTGTATGAAAATTTAAAAAAGAATCAAAATATGACTAGCATGGTGCATGATTAACTAATTTTCTATAATTTTATGCAGCTACAATCACATCAAATTTGATATGTATCAATTCTAGAGAGATATATAATGTTATGAAAGTCCTTATTACTAATGCTTTTGCAGTAGCTTTTATTGCCTTAGATTGTGGAAGTATAATTAATTCAAAAGTATTTAAATTACAGAATCCAACAAATTCCAAACAAGTAGCTAAGAAAATCCAAGCTATCATAGGAGCATATCACATGCTATGCACATGTTAAACTGAACAAGAGTGCTTGGGCTGTGTTGCAATGTTTGGGCGCTAGATCAACACTCAAGTGCAGCTGATTATCGATGCTTGAAAAATAGCAATGAAGTGTAGCTTAGTGTTGGCTTTGTGTTAGCCACAAGTGCTCGGTTGGAGCTCAGTGTTAGCTTTCTCCTTGCATCAATAGTTCAGGTCTTGACCCATTTATATGCAGCAACTCTAAACAAAACGGCATGGACTTAGACATTCAGATCCACTTCAAGTAGTCACATCACTATCATTGTCACAGCTTCATTGGAGGTAGACATGTTGAGCTCCTGCTGAACTAAGATGATAAACTAGTCAATATATATGTACATTCCAGCCTCATTGACTTTAATTTGTATCTAAAAGCAGTGTTCACATGCAAAAATAATACTACACAAGGACAAGGACAATGAAAAGAAAACAACATTAGTGTAGAGGAGATATAGACCACTCAATTCATACAATACTAAAATAATTACAAGAATGCATATGGCTTACAAGTCCATCTTTTAAAAGAAAAATGCTTCCTCTAAGTAAAATTTACATTTCTCACATTCACCGCCATACATTCTGATCCCACTACTCCCCAAAACACATACTACTGATTTCTCATCAATAACAAATTACTACCAGTACCATTAGGCTAGAAAGGCAAAGCCTAACACATACTTCAATGACTCAACTCCTTGAAGCTAATTAATGAAACCCCAAATGTCTACTTCAATTTTAAGCATATAGGCTTTCCTTAGTGTGCATATAACTAGACATAGCTCATCATTAAATGTTCAAGAACAAGGCTTATTTGACAGCCCAAAACCGCAGTCTCTTACAAGCATTTTACACAACATCATATCTAATAAAAAATGGAAGAAAAGGAACTTACATTAGAGTTAGTATCAACTTTAATATTATTAGTGATATATATGTTTTTCAACTGGGTATTAACATCAACCAAGAACAAGTTCCCTTTCTTTGTACCCATCAATGCTATAGCCTACAACATTAAAATCCAAAACAAACCCATAAGAATCTTAAACATAACCTTCTCAAATCAAATAATAACTCACAACCT
Source organism: Combretum micranthum (assembly GCA_024138025.1). NCBI lineage: Eukaryota > Viridiplantae > Streptophyta > Magnoliopsida > Myrtales > Combretaceae > Combretum > Combretum micranthum. The sequence continues at coordinate 125,441 of JAMXBD010001159.1, forward strand.
TAAACACAATCTTTCCATGGTAATTATCTTAATATTATGGTAGCCAACTCTAAAATTCTATCCCCAATTAACTGTTTTGCAACTTACAAGCATTACATATTGCTAGATGTCATTCTGTGATCTAGCACCTACATGGAAGTTACTTGCTTGAACTTTCTAGGTGGATTAATCAAACACATATGTGACTAATTAAAATAGACATCTGTACAAATATCAATAAATAAGTAAATAAAAGTTATGTACATAACAAAACTATGTCAATAGTGCGTTATGTGAAGTTTGAACTACTTTGAAAGTTGAAATGCTTGCTGTCATATAGATACTATGAATTGCTCGAACAAATACTTATACTTTCCGTCAAATTAGCATCATACTAGCCCCTTCTGTGGTAACCTACTAAAGTTAATAAATATGAGCCTAGAAAGATAGGCAGTTTTACATTGTACTTTGCAAAAGCTCTGTTTTTACACATGCACATCATAGCTTCATATCCCATCTCCTATTTCAAATAAGCGTCAAAAGACCATTTAGGTTTCATATCAATAGCCAAGTCCCTCTAGCTTAACATTTCCATAGTGACACCTGAATGGCATACTTCATTTAATAAATGTAGACTAATACTGTTGGACTTCATCGTAATGTTAGCTAAGAATATTCTATACCTTACTTTGTAGGAAAGATTTTGAATGGCTAAACACCATACACTATGATTTTCCTCACAAGTATTTTGTTAAATATTTATTGCTAATATAGAAAAATAATATTTTAAAATAGAACACTTAATGCAAAGTTTGGGAAGATTCTGTTGTATAATACATAATAGCACTATGACATGATAAGGAGAATATGAGCTATATATGGTTACACTAGTAGAGAAAAATGCAAAAAATCTAGGCTGATACTCATTTACTAATGATAGAAAGGAGTTTCTTTAATTTATATCTTTCAAGCTTTGAATGAAATTCATCCTATTGATCCATAGAAGGGTTTTTTTTTTTTTATTGAAAAACCTGCAATAGCTTTACATACAAATCTCTTTGCAAATAAATTTGGTCCTCACTCCAACCATTCTCATGGTGATATCCTCCATTGCCTCCTACTAACTACACAATCAACTTAACTATGAGTTTCCCACTATGTAGGAATAGATCCAAAGATCAATAAATATCACATCATCTAGGTCCTCATAGCACCCAAAAGCAATGCCTTGATGATGAGAATAGGAAATTAAATACAACAAATAATTTCATGGGAGATAGATTAACACAAGGAAGCAAAGCCACAGGAGTAAAGAAGTTTACACAATGACATAACAACTGTCATTAGTGAAGCAAATTAAAAGAGAAATACCAATTACTAAGTTTTATCTATTCCAACAATGGAACTAAGGGAACTAATTAGTTGGGGCCAAGAATAGTAGCCCTTCAAAGGGACAATGTTAATAAATTGCACTTCAAAATGTGTATTTAAGATGGATATCACATTGGAATCAAGACATTGCTATGTAGGGAGGCATGAAAAATGTAGCAAGCATCAGCAGTTGAAATACAAAAAATAGAATTTATTAGCATGGTCAGCATAATCACACATTCACTTCATGTTATCCTCTATGATGGAGACACACTCTTAACAAAAATACTTACTTGACAAAGTACAAATGCATTGAAAATCAATGTATTCTTCACTTTGTTAGCATAGTCAGCATTACCGTGCTCCATGTTTAGTAGGCCTTTTCCACGGAAGTTCAAGACAAGTAGCACACTCACTTGATAAACAGCCTACACAAATCCAATAACTGTATTGAGCACTTGCTAAACTGAAACTCTATCTCAAATATTATAGTGACAGACTACTTGTACTAACAAATTCCTTCACATGATGTTTTAGAGGTTCCCTACACAGGAATACATGGGTTAATGAGCATGGGACCACTTTGCTGAAAGAACCTTTCAACATATTCATAAGCATCTCTAAGAATATCACGCAGATTCAAAACTCATAAATGTCAGCATTGCATTTTTAAAAAAATTCAAAAGTAACTAGCATAGGACTAGCTAGTTATTGCATACTGCCCCCAATAAACAATTGGAAGATTTCGATTTTATTCTTAAAAAATTTTCTACCAACCCTCTCATTGAAGTTGATTCAGCATTCGCAGTAGAGCTTATCTTTAATTCAACCATACAATAATCAAAAGCAATTATTTCTATCCTTAAGGCATGTTAAACAACATTATGGAAGCATCTCACTCAAAGATGATTTTGACATGATAAAAAATATTGAAATTCATACCTTTTACCAACAGGAGGTCTATGCATTATATGATTGGTTGGTGGCCTAGTTGCTAAAGCCCCTGCACCAAAGGTATTTATTATAAGATTTACCCAAAGTAGCTACATGCAAGAATTAATGGGGAAATGAGCACATCAAAGATGATAGCAGCAACGCTTCAGACACCTAAAAATATATATTGATAAATAAACTAAAAACACTGCCATAAGAGTTTAAGAACCAAATCAAAATGAGGCAAATATGTATACAATGCAAAATTTAGTATAATAAGTTAGAATGATATTACTTTGTGACATAATGCCTTCTCAAAGAATAAGAAACCCAAATGACAAGGATGCATTTAGATAAATGGAGTTTGGTTCCACCGCTCCACCTCACTCCCCAACAAGGAAACAACCCCCCAATCCAAAAAAAAAAAAAAAAAAAAAGAAAGAAAGAAAGAAAGAAAGAAGAAGAAGAGGCAATAGAATTCAACCGTCTCCAAGTTCTAGATATCATTTTTCTTCTAAATGTTGAAACCTTAACCAAGTTACATCTAGCCATTGTCAAGGAAGGCCAAGGAAAGCCAAGCATTGGATGCAATAGAAAACAGAAGCAATAACAAACTGCCTAACAGCCGACTAGTTCCTAAGTTTGCCATTGAAACAAAATGATGGAGGTAGAAACATACTAACCTTCACAACTGAAGCAAAATTGTCATCCAAAATGATCATATCCGAGCTTTATTTTGCAACCTTAGTCCCTTGAATACCCATTGCAAGTCCAATGTCAGCCTAGACAATTAATTGACTGAGAAACATTATAATTAACCATCAAGCTAAACTGTGAACCATCCACGCACATATAAACCCACAAAATAAAAAAAATAAAAGCTAGCAGCCAAAGTTTAGTTAATGTGGCCCAATAACTATCAAACAAATACACGTGCATAATACATTGAAAAGTTACTTCTCTCAAATACACCCCAATCTAAAATTCAGTTACAAGTAACAAAAGTAACGGCAAAGGAATTTAGAGGGACAAATAATAATGGCAATGGCAATGTAAATTCATTACCCGAAAAAAAAAGGATAAAGATTTATGGCAAAGCAAGAGCATCATTAATACCATCACCGGTAACAGCAACAACATGCCCACACTTTTTAAAGCTTGAACAAATAGAAGTTTGTCATAGGAGATGAGCAGCCCATCACCTAAGAGAAAAGTTTCAGCATTCTGTTATCAATATCTATGTTATTCATAATAATAATAATAATGAAAATGCAATAAAATTTTTAGAAATGTTAGGCACCAATTAGTTTGCGACCACTTCACATTCCACATCACCACTCTACACCAATGCACCTGCAAGATTTTTATCATATAACAATGATCATAACTTCTTGACTACATAAAGAACTAACAACATGAACTTACAATATCTATTTTAGAAATGTTAGGTGATATGATTCAATTTGAATTCAACAAAGAAGGATAGAGTCAAATCTAGGAGCTTGCACCATATATTCATAGAAATAAGTGTTCATTTTTCCTCTAAATAATATCATAATGCTTTATTCATTTCTCATTCTATCATTTTACTACTTCTAAAATAAAATTGCCAAGTGAAATCATATTTTTTATTGGTCTACTCATTTTTTCAAAGCTAGAAATTATTATACCAATGAGAAATCTATCAATACTCAAAGATAAAAAAAAAAAAATATATATATATGGTGTAGTCATCACCAAAAGATCTATCTAGTAAAAATAAAAAAAGAATCCCTTACTTGAACTAGAAAGACAAATTGAGAGAGGGGAAACATCCCTATAAGAGAGAGAAAAAGAGCAATTAGATGGGACCAAAATAATGTAAGCAGAAGAATAAGCTTCTAAAATATGAAACTTGTCATCTTTAAATCCATTTATCTAGAATGAAACTTCTCATTTCAATGTCCTCTAATGCATTACTTTTGTCATTTACATCCCTCCATTTGTAGTTGAAGATATAAACACATATGATGATATAAGCAACAAATTCACACTAATTGTATTAGAATAAACCAAAACAATATTAAGCATCTAAGCTGTGCAACAACTTATCTAAAATCCAAGTAGCTCCTTAAGCTTAAGATTCACATGCTAGAAAACTAAAGCATTTCCACAACTCCATACTCCGAATAACTTAACCTTACCATGCATAACAACCAATATCTACAAAATTTACACACAATTTAATGGAGCTTCACAAATATCAAGTGATCGCAAACAAAGGACTTAAATTTTAGTAAAAGATCGTATTGCCACCAAAATCCATAGCTTCCATCACTTAATCTGTCTTTTTGGTACAATTTTTCCAGGAATAAAATTTAGTATTCTAATGATAAATCTGAAAAATCATATCATGAAGACAATCATCTTTTCAGTTCATACCCCAAGTCAACCTTAAAATAGAGTACATGACCTCATGAACAGACATTAAACTGAAACCGTCGTTACAAATAATAAACTACAAATCCATGAATTATAATGATTTAATCATACAAACCCTAGCAAAAAGTACTAACTAATGAAAAATCACAAATCAAACCTAAGGTTTTAAAGAGAGATTAGAGCCAAAAATCATATCACACTACACAATAAACTAATAATGGAATAAAAAGGTAATAAAGAGAAATAAAAGTAAGAGATGGAAACTTACTAATTAATTCGCAAAAGAGAATCGAATTAGGTTTTGAATTTAATCTTCGACTAAACACATTACCACCTCAGTTTCAACCTTAATAAAAGGCTAAATTTAGGAGTATTAGTGGCTGTTGAAAGGCAGAAAAAGTTTAATTTGGAGGGCCCAACGGGATTGATCCGGTGACTTCTTGATCTACAGTCAAATGCTCTACCACTGAAGATATGGACCCATTTATAATATATCATAATTTCTTCATTAATGACTGAGCTTTCATTCGCAATAATGCACTTTATGTACATTATTGAGGAATAATAGGGCAGTCAATAGCCAGGTCAAATGCATTCATTTTTGGTCCAGAATAGGTCAAATGCAATTTATTGATAACAATTTTCAGTGAGTCATTTTAGTCCCCAGATTAAAAAAGTACTTGAAAAAAAACATATGAGTCAAATAAATCCTAATTCTAAGGCCAAATACCCTGCCTCACCCCCCCAACAACAAAACCCCCCACTAACAAAATCCTAGAATATACAAAAGTTAACACTCTCATAACATTTAGGATGATAGTGAAATCATTTAAATTGACTGAGTTTGAACCTAAACTTTAAGACATCTATTGCAAGGTTCCCAATTATTAAGGATATTACTGTTGTACATAATTGTACAACAAGTTGGAACAATTTTTCATAAAATAAACCACTTCTTTATCAACATACATCATTCTTAAATTTTAACTAATTGAAAGTAAAATCTGATAGTACTAACTACTAATGCCAAATTTCATTGTTTTTCATTATCATAGATGTTCATAGAGAATTTCTTACCTGACTTGATATTACCTAGAACATGTTTAAGTTCAATTAAAAAAAAAAAACAGAGCATAAATAAACCAAGAATATAACCATAATCTCTCAGCCGTAAGTCGTGAATCTCTACCTCTCTCTAAACAACCAGCCACTGCCCAAAAACACTAATGATTACCCTAAACGTTAATCATCGACCGCCACCGATCAAATCCTTAACCCACTCCAAAACAGCCATCGACAAGGCAACATTACTACCAACAACCAATCTAAACAAACCCATAATAGAACTAATCTTCACCGAACAGAAGCCACCAAGAACAATCAACCCTATTATTATTAGATTAGATATATTCAAACTTATTATTATTATTATTATTATTATATTATTATTAGGAAAAGAAAATATACCTGACTCGAACAGAGGAGAGTGAAGGGGAAAACTTCTAACCAGTTCTGATTTGGGTATTGGCGGCAGGGAAGTCAGATGTCATCGTCCGACGGTGACCCAGGTGGAGGGGCTATGTTAGTTGGCCAGAGGAGGCCGATGACACATCTTGCGCGACGGTTAGCATTCAGATCCACTAAAGGGTGGTGTTCGAAGGAGAGAGAGGTGTGACGGCGGTGGAGGCTAGCATCGGTGGCCTTCTCGTCGTTGTCAATAGCAACCAACCACTAGGGTTTGGTGGAGATGGAGGGTGATGAGATCGAGAGTCGAAAGATAATGGAGCAAAAAAAACAAAAAAATAAAAACAAGGAACTAAGGAAGACAAAGGGGAAGGGGGCGGGATAGGAGTGAGGTCTGGATGGGAATGAGATGGACAAAGTACCCTAAAGTAAATAATAAAGAGTAAATAATACGCTGGGGCTTTTCTTTTTATTTTTCTAATAAACATATACCTAAAAATGGCGGGATTCTTCATTTTTATTTTAAGTTTATTCAAATATTTTAATAAATTAAATTCTTTTAATTTTTTTAATAAAATAAATTCTTTTAATTTTTTTAATAAAATAAATTGGTAACGTTTACTATATGCTAAAAGTCGCAAATCAAACCAATATCTCATATAAGCTAAAAGTTATTTGCAAACGTAACCAATGGTATTTTTTACCTAACATTTAATTCATGTGACCAAATTATAAAAGAAAGGCGACGTTTGCAAAATTTGCAAACGTTGCCCTATGTAAAAATTCCTGTAGTGTTATTCAAAACAACTGAAATCCATGGCCTAAATTCATGTACATTAACTTTTTAAGTCTAATCCATTGATTCAAATGTTCACATTGATTGTCGGAAATTTTCAAAGAAAAAATCCGATGGAGTTTATCTTCAAACCATCCCGCGCTCTCGTCATTGGAAATTCCCATGGATCAAAAGTCTAATCAGAGACTAATAATGATGATTATCTAAAAAAACATGTATTTTAGCCTTTAGATCAATTTTTTTCACTTGGACTACAAAACAGAAAATTCAAATTTGAAAAATCCAGCAGATGGCCTCCATGGACTTTGATGGAGCTCATCTTCTTCAACAAGACTAAATGCTCTTTAATAATGTCGCCTAAATAGTTGGTGTTTCAGATGACTCGGAGGGAAACAAAAATTATCAAGAAATATGACGCTGGATCAAATAAGAAATTTTCATCTGTTTCGGTTATTAACCCCGATGAAACTTGATGAAGGTACATAGCCAGTGACGATGGGTTGCATTGGAAGAGATATTGAAAGTGAGGATGGAAAACTATGATGTAATTTGATGCAGCATAGGATGAAGAGACGAAAAATCCTATGCCGACTACCGATGTTGGAGCGGCGTACTTTACATGTCTTTTGGGATTTTCAAATTCGTAATTTCACTCCAAAAGCAATGAAAATTAATATGTTGTTGACAAGTGACCCTTGACAAAACGTTGCTAACCGCGTTATTAACGGTCAATCATACCTCAAATGACTCACACTAATACCACTTATTAACCATTTTTTGATATCTCAAATGAACTTATTTCAAACATTAATATTCCTTAATGTAATTTATCCTATTTTTATGTCTTCACATTTGAACTTCTATAGCTGATTTTCTTTTTCTTTTTTTCTTAAATTCAATGTGAGTTAGCCGACGACCAACAGGTTAACGAGCCAAGCATTGGCTTGTTTTTTGAATGGGTTGAGAACCCCAATCCTAAACATTTATAACATGCATGCAAATGAAAATTATGTATACATAATGAACATTTATATTTTATTAATAATATTCATAATAATTTAAACATATCTTGACACGTTATGCACAAATTACAGCCATCATGCACAGATGACAACCATGGCAGCATAATATATTTTATGTATGCACAAACGCGATAATGCCACAGATTCTTGTAACCAACGATAGCCACGACGGATACTAGTCTTCACCATGCATTCGCCATTATAAAACCTAAACCGATAGCCAAGACACTCTTTCTTCGGAGCTATATCTTCCTTATTTATGTACATTATTGTCCAGTCTCCAGCGTCACTCCTAGTTCCGATACCAGGCGACAGTGTCGTCAGCGAGAAAATGGCAAATCGGAGTCCTGGCTTCACTTAAGCATTTGGAATGACAAATGTTCTGGGCTCCATTTTGTTGTATCCTCATGACAAATGGCAACAGCCTTAACCTCTGAGCCAGTTTCACTTTTCAATGGAACCGTATATATTTTTGTTGATTGTATGGAGTGGCAATAAAACACTGCATATATATAGGCCATCTTATGGCACACAACAGAAGTGGCATCAACATTCTCATCCCCATTTAAACAACTCACGCTGTGTTCAATCGTGTATTTCTTAATCTGTGTGTCGCCGTTAGATCCTGTCGATACTGCTTTGACATTGTTTTCCTTTCCTAAGATTTTGGTAGAGAAGTCGACCATGGATTCCAAAGAAGTTGCGCAATATTTCTTTTCTCCCGACATCGCTGGATCTTCGCATAATGTTAAAGTGTCTTTCATGTTGCTGGCGTCTTGGGATTGGGGATTGATCGAAAATCGGTGAAGAATGTATGTTAAGTTGTGAGAGGAAAAGGGTATGGAATCAGCCATGTCGCGAGGCATAAAGGAGACTGGGCTACCAGCCCTTATGAACTGGAGGTTGAATGTTTTGCCTGGGACCAAGTCCGTTTCTAGGAAGAAAAGAGAAACACCAGGAACATCTTTGAGTGCAGTCTCTGCTGCATCATGGCCATATTTGATTTTATACTTGAGATTTATATGATTCCGGCCATCGGGGACATCATGAACATCCTTGACTGAGGTCTCTGCTGCGCAATATTTGATTTTTATACAATCGTTAGTACGCCCGCCAGCCTTTCCAAGAGGGACATCATTAACATCCTTGCTTGTGGTCTCTCCTGGAGCATAATGAGTGTTGTACTTGGTATTTCCATACAGAGTAGGCTTGCCAGTCTTTCCATCAGGGACATCATTAACATCCTTGTTTGAGGTCTCTCCTGGAGCATAATGTGTGTTGTACTTGGTATTTCCATACGGAGTAGGTTGCCAGTCTTTCCATCAGGGACATCATTAAATCCTTGTTTGAGGTCTCTCTTGGAGCATAAGAGTGTTGTACTTGGTATTTCCATTCCGAGTAGGCTTGCCAGTCTTTCCATCAGGGACATCATTAACATCCTTGTTTGAGGTCTCTCTTGGAGCATAACGAGTGTTGTACTTGGTATTTCCATTCCGAGTAGGCTTGCCAGTCTTTCCATCAGGGACATCATTAACATCCTTGTTTGAGGTCTCTCTTGGAGCATAATGAGTGTTGTACTTGGCATTTCCATTCGGAGTAGGCTTGCCAGTCTTTCCATCAGGGACATCATTAGCATCTTTGTTTGAGGTCTCTCCTGGAGCATAATGAATTTTGTACTTGAGATTTATATGATTCCGGTCAACGGCAGAGGTGCTCTTGGTTTGCATGGATTCCACAAATATCACAATATGGATTAATTTTATTAAAGTTCTAAAACCTATACATATTCTTGACCCTTTGTTTCAACCACACATGGTTTTTGCTTATTATAGTTAATTACCAGCAATAATAGCATACTTAGGGCCTGTTCATATAAAGGTAGTAAAAAGAAGTTATGGCTATATTAGAGAAATTCCCTATTATCCTATTTGCTTATGGAATAGATTGAAAATTTTTATTTTAAAAGTAACTTTCCAATTGTCTGTATAGAGAGAATAGTTGTGTCACTTAGAAGGTGGTATTTAAAAAGCTGAATTTTAAGGTCACCATCTTCCCTAAACAATAAACATTTATAATATATATGTTATGTAAAATATGTGGACAAATATATGGCAAATTATATAAAAAATACGTAATATATATATGCAAAAAATCTATGTATATGTTATACATGTATATAAATATTAAATTTATTAATAAAATAAACTATACATAATGTTAATATATACTATACATATGGTATTTTATACATAAATATATGCTATATACATATGTTGTGTGCACGCCCTATAAAACATCTCTATATAACAATATAGATAATGAAAATCTTCTCAAGCAAAAGGGACAATTTGGCCAAGGTATGAAACAAATTTGAAGACACTTCAAGAAAGTCTTAACATGAAGATGAACATGATGAAAAGGACAACCCATATGATTCCATTACACTGAAGATTAACGAACATGTTTTGGACAATAGTATTATCCTGATAATAATTATTCATTTCAACCTGTGCATCTTTCCCTTACAAGAATAACCATGAGGGTTGGAAAAGCCTTTACCCTTACCAATACCAAATCCTACTCTATCAAAACATATAGTTCTTCATGTATTATCCTTTGGAGCAATATAAAAGGCTTTAAAAATGCTTTCTTTGCATATCCTTTTATTAGCCATTTTCAAATAGGTGAAGTTTTATATTTCTAAGTGTTTGTATCATAGAGTATCCTTAACAACCTCTACCATCTTCAATAAAGCTTTTGTAAGTTTTCCTTAACCATATCTGGCAATTTTTCTTCTAAGATATAAGGGTAACCATGCTCTAAAACCTTACTAGGGCTTTGTATCATGCGATAAGGTTTTATACCATGGGTAAACAGATATAGCCTTATCTATATTACCAAGAAATTCTCCAAGAAAGTTTCAAGAATCACCACCAATAGTGTTAAAGGAGAACACATATGACTATTATGTATTATATGGATAACATGTATGTAACATAATATATCATCTTATTTGTTCACATATATAATTCATTGCTATAATATACTCATTATGCCATATGTGTGTGTGTTGTACACAATATAGATAATTTATATATATGTATATATATAATACGTCATATGTATTAACATATAGATTATATGCAATTATAGATTATATTTATTATATCGTATACCAATATATATGCATAACATGGTCTATATGTTATAACATATAGATCATATAACATTTATAATTAACATATAACATATATGTGTGTATTGAATAATATATATTGTATAAAATAATACAATAGATGAGTATATATAAAATATGAATTATATAATACATATAAATAAATATATAATCTTCTTTTTCTAATTATTGTGTGCGCGGACACACACACACACACATATAATATACACATGTTATACTAAAGGATTGGCAAAGAGGGACAGAGAAAGAGAGATAAGGAATTGCAAACATTATATATTATAATAGAAAATGTGAGATAATTTTTAGTTATATTTTAACCAAACAATGGGTGTAGTCTAGATGTATGAATTTGTTATAAGGGGATTACCTTATCATGCATTACTATCATGCAACATGTGAGCTTAAGAGGGGCGACACATAATGACATATGATAATGATCAAGAAACAAGATAATATGAAAGGAGGGATATGCAATCTCAATAAGGTCAAACATACTCGTAACATGATAAAATTAAAAATATATGTATATTAGACTTCAATAATAATGAAGAAATAAGATGAGTTGAGATTTTTGACAATAAGACAGCATTTCTACCAGATTTAAAATGATTCAAATGATAAGGGACCATGGGTATTAATAAAGTCTGGCTATGATGTTATCCATCATATCACAATCACAATTTATAGTTAAGATTAGTCTGATTCGTTGATAGATCATAAGAAAAGATTCTCTTCAATCTGGACTCATCAAAGGCTTCTCTTTAATAATGCAAAAGCTTGGAATTAGTCACTAATTCCAACAAAGAGTCAAATTCAAATTAAAATTGAGTTTAAAGCCTATAAATCAAACTTAAGTGTGTTGTTACTTTTTTGTTATATTTCCAATTTAAAAACTACAATTAAAGAAGGTAAGCAAATAGTGGAATAAGCATTTTTTTTTTTTTTTTTGGCTAGATGAATAGTTATACTTGACAATACAATTTTTTTATGTTAGAAGTTGTTAGGGTGCAAGTGGAAGGTTGAAAAAAATCCCACATGGAAAATATGAGATTTGTATAAATAGTTTATAAAAGGGTAGACCCATTACCCTAATACCTTAAGGTTTTTTGTTATAAATAATGTTAAGCCCATTACTATATTCTTTCATGAGGTCCATTTGAATAGTTACTCTCTGTTAATGACTTCCTCCTCTCCTAATAGAAGTAAACTTTGCGATATAAATTTCTAACTATTCATAATAATTACAAATATTATATGCACGTAACTAATTTATTTGTTATCTGTTTCATTTGAAGAAAGTTGACAAGTTGTTTGTTTGTTTATTTATTTATTTCAACTTTCCCTTCAGTGTAATAGCAGGTAATCATATGAGTGGAAGATGACGGTGTCATAAAAAATTCTCCCGAATGTATGTGTGTCTATATGTATATATACATACATGCACACTTTGTGAAGTCCACGCCGAAGAAATGGAATTGCACCCAAAGGCTATTTTATTACGCATATTTCGATTCTTAGTAAACTAAAATTGTGAGAGTGCCATCACTAAATAGATGGTGAATACCAACCAGGGTTTAAGGACTCTTGAATGGCTTTTGGCATTGGAGTTCCTGGCAGCATATTCTCCCAATATAGCTCTGGTGTATGAGCAGCATAGTTAACGACAACAGCAACCTGGGAAAAAAGATAATAATAATAATAAATTAATTAATTAACTAACCAGGTGTTCATATAGTATCTATATAAACATTTTACTTATATGAAAAGTCCTAAATAATGGAAGTTGATGAAACGTACGGCGAAAAGAGCAAAAATAAATGGAGATTGAACATGAACCCATTGTTGTAACTTGACGAGCAATACTTAATGTTTTCTGGGCACCAAGATCCTAGGAGACAAGTAAGATTATGCAAGACGCAAAACTTGAGCACAAAGTCACATGTGCAGATTGTGTTAGGGTGAGCTGCTTTATATAGGCAATGATCGAGAATAGTATGCATGCAGGAGCAAAATTCAGTATCAACGATAGCTTATCCACATCGGCCCACTCCCACTGGAGCATTGCATTTTGAAAAAAAAGATGGATGGTGATGCTCTATTTTATGGTGTCCACTTGCTCGGGTAATGGAAAAAGGGAAAAAAAAAAAAAAAAAAAAAAATTGCTTACGTTAGTTATCTTCTACATGTGATAAAGGGGGCCATACATTGCGCGATATTTAAAAATATCCCATCGGAATTTCGGTTGTACTCTTCGTCACTAGTAAAAAAATGACTTTAAGAGGTGAAATTTTTCACCTCAGTAGCTTACAATTTCGACTCAGTAGTGCTATTGAGGCGAAAAGTTCGCCTGTGAAGGCTGGCCATCTTAGGGAAAAGGAGGCCAAATTCGCCTCATGTTTTAAAACATGAGGCGAAATTGGCCTCATGATAGCAGGGAGTGCCATGTCAGATAGTGAGGCGAATTTCGCCTCACTAGCTGTCGTGGCATGAGGCGAATTTCGCCTCATATAGTAATAATGAGGCGAATTTCGCCTCATAGCATGGTGAGTGCCACCGGCTATTGAGGCGAAACTCGCCTCACTAGCGGACGTGGCATGAGGCGAAATTCGCCTCAAATAGAAAGAGGGAAGGGAAACTCCCTCATCTACCAAAAGAATTTCCCAGAATCGTAAAACAATATAAACAACATGTATGGAATAATTTATAAAAAAAATTTATAATTAATATAATTCGTATTTATTAATAATATTTTAATTAAAATTTTATTATTAATATATTTTTCCAGAATTTTAAAAAAATGCAACGCATATTACAATAATATTATAAAAATTATATAATTAATATTACGAATTTATTACTATTAATATTTTACTTAAAATTTTTTAATTAATATATTTTTTAGAATTTATAAATAATAAATACAACACGTATTGCAATAATTTTTTAAAAAATTATATAATTAATATTACGAATTTATTAATATTGATATTTTACTTAAAATATTGTATGTAAGTTTGTTATTCTAAACATTTGAAGTAATAAAAATATTATGATATTATAAATATATTTATATTGATATAAATGTTATAAAATGAAAATCAGAATATATCTAAAATTTGAAAAAAAAATACAAAAACTTTGTAAATATAGATGAAAATATTATGCCTTATATTATATTTGATTTTAATGTTGTTGAACTTGTAATAAGAAATGATAAAATCCTGCAAAAATAAATTCAAATAAATAATTATAAATAAAAACTAAATATAAAATTGAAATAAGTTAAATAAAAATGTAGGATGATTTACCGATGTTGCTAAGAATTCGGCATACGAAGCAGCGCAATGGAGAGAAATGAGAGAGAAATTTGAGCGAGCAGAAGAGAGAAGCAAGGGTATATATAGGCGGTGACTGGGCTAATGAGGCGAAATTCGCCTCATATGTTGAAATCTGAGGGGAATTTCACCTCATGAGTTGGACAGTGAGGCCAATTTCGCCTCATATGACAAAATGAGGGGAATTTCGCCTCATAATGAAAAATTCTAATTTTCCCACACCCGCTTTTTTTCTCCCGCATTGTCCCGCTTAAAAATTTAAGTATTTAACGAAAATTTTTACAATGTTTTAAATATTAATTATTAAAAATATTTATTTATTGATCAACTTATTTATTATTAGACAAGATTAAAAATTAATCTTATTTAATTGGGTGATGTACTTTTATTTATTAAAAAATTAATTATAAAAAAATTATATATAGATTAAATATTAATTATTAAAATTATATATTTATTAATCAATTTATTTAGTAGTAGATAAGATTAAAAATTAATCTTATTCAATTGTGTCATGTACTTATTTTATTAAAAATGAATTATAAAAATATTTATATAAATTAAATATTTAATAGATTGAAATTATATATTTATTAATCAATTTATTTACTAATAGATAAGATTAAAAGTAAATCTTATTCAATTGAGTAATGTACTTATATTTATAAAATTTAAATAAAAAATATTTATATAGATTAAATATGTAATAAAAAATATATATTTATTAATCAATTTACTTATAGTAAATAAGAATTAAAGTCAATGTTATTCAATTGGGTAATGTATTTTTATTTATTAAAAGTTAATTTTAAATAATATTTACATACATTAAATATTTGTATAGATTAAATATTTCATATTAAATTATATATTTATTAATCAATTTATTCACTAGTAGATAAGATTAAAAATTAATCTTATTCAATAGGGTGGTGTACTTTTATTTATTAAAAATTAAATACCAAAATTAATTATATAGAATAATTTAATAATAAAAATATATATTTATTAATCCATATATTTAATAGTAGATAAGATTAAAGGTAAATCTTATTCAATTAGATAATGTACTTTTATTCATTAAAAATTAATTACAAAAATTTATATATATTAATTTTTTTTACAAAATATATATTAATCAATTTATTTACTAGTAGATAAGACTGGAGAGTTATAATTATAAAGAAATATTTTCATAGATTTAATAAAAATATTTATTTATTAATCAATTGATTTACTAGTACATGAGGTTAAAAATTAATCTTATTCAGTTGGATAATATACTTTTATTTGTGAAGAAGTTATTACAAAAAACATTTATTTAGATTAAATATTAATTATGAAAATATTATTTAATAATTAATTGTTTACTAGTAGATGAGAGAGAAGAGTTATATTTAAATATGTCAATAATAAATTAATAAAATGAATTATTTAGGTTTATGGAGGATTTAAAAGAAATGATGGTAACATGAAATTTTTTTTTATTAATATATAGTTTTGTTCGATATTTTATATTGAGAAGATTTTAATAATATTAAACATATAAAAGAACATTTAGACTTTCTACGAAATATAAAATTAACATATATTAATTACAATACCGTCAATTATTTCATATGGAATGTGATAATTATATATTTATCGTATTTGTTATGAAATTTGTACGAACATAAATATTTACAATTAAAATCTGTGATTTATAATCTTATAGATTACTTGATATTTAATATGTAAATAAATCTTGATAAAAGTAGATGATAGTAAGATAGTTTGTTGAGGAAATTATCTACGTTGGTGTTGTTACTGAAATACCCCAAATGTTCACCTAGATTAAAAATTGAGTTTAGATAGATTAAATGAATAAAATGAATTATAGGATATAATTGGACAAGTTGGCTTAATTTGATTAGCTAATAAATAAGTTGGTTTTGAGATTTGAAATTTCTATAATCTTTAAACATGTTCTAAAATTGTTTAGAGGAATCATTAACTCTTGATTTTTAGCCTAAACACTAATTCCTAAATCTTACTAAAATTTGAGTTCATTTGCTTGAATAAAAATCAGTTCTTAAACCCGAACTCAAATTAAATATGTTTGTATCCAAATTAAATTCCTAAATTAAGTCCTTATTTTAAGATGTTAATTTATAACCTATCGTATTTTAAGATCTTAAATTCTCAAATTAAATCCCAGTTTCGCAGCCTCTTCGTATTTTAGCCATAATTTTTTCATCCGATCTCTGATTGAGGTAATTTTTTCATGTTTTGAGTTTTTGCAAATGTTAAAATTATCAGTGCTTAAATTTCATTTCTTTTCAATTGATACATTTTCCGTGCAAAGTTAACAACTTGTTTTTGTTTGTTTTATGTGTTTTTGCTTAGAAAGTGGATATTGTTTAGCTAAAATGAGATGGATAAGTGATGTTTGATGTGTTATGTTGACTGGTTCATATAATAAAACATTATTTCAGTAGATTTATAGATTTAACAAATAATTAGATTAAATCTAAAAGTTAATTAAAAAATGAACTTAGTTAACAAACCGAGGTTCAACTTGATTAAATAGACTTGAATGAGTTAAAATGAATTAGATTGAGTTAGTTTAACCATCTTTGACTTAGATTTTGAATTAAATGATTAAGGTTAATTTAACCATCTTTGACTTAGTTTAAGTTAAGGTGAGTTCAAGTTAACATAGATCCTACATGTATAATAAATTAGTAATGAATCTAAGTTCAACTTGACTAAATGAGCTTGAATTAGCTAAAAGTAATTAGCTTAGATGAATGAATTAGGATGATCTTTCAATTACATGAGCAATATATTGTTTCAAATGCTTATAGTTAACCATTCCTTCATTTTTCCAATCTGAAAATGTTAAATTGTAATGTATAGTTACGTAACCAAATAGACGAAATCATCCCCTACATAAAATATGCTTTATTGGAATTGAAATCTATGTAGAACATTTAAAAGGAAAGGCTGTTATTATTACCATTGCCCTATTTAGTAATTTGTGTTTATTTTTCTGTAATATTTTTGAAAATGTTGTTTTGTGTTAAACAAATTAAATGATAAATTGTCCTTTCCAATTTATTTTATATATGTTCGATCATAGTGAATAGAAATATACCGTGGGTTGGTTGAATGCTTATGTAAATAAATTAGATGTGTATGGTACTCGTCGTAAGAAATTACCGTACTAAAGGACAAAATATGACGGTAATCATAATCAATAGCATGACATACAAAGTGTGAAAGAAGTAATGCAATAAAACGTGAACATCATGTCCGGAATAATAAAAACGATGAGGGAAAAAAAAACACGGTAGCAGCTACTTGTCACTGCTCTTGCGTAGTTGAGCACGACCAGATCCTCTCACAGATGTCCTCTGCGATACTGTAAGGGGGGGGGGGGGGGGGGGGAGTCGAAGCCAGTGGTCGACTGAACAGCTGACGGCTGAGTCGGAGTATGTGGAGGCTGCTGAGAGGTAGAAGGATGTGAAGATGAAGGGGCCCTAGGAAAAGCGTACGATCCAAACGCGAACGGCTATGACGCAGACTGCGCAAAACCGGGACCCCCTGCCCATGGGATGAACCCCTAAGGATGTTGCCCTCTCTGCTGTGTGGAGCTGCCTGGTGACTCATGTGCTGGATCGTGTAGAGGATGCGTGAACATGGATGGATGGCTCGGCATCCCGTAAAACCCATGGTAAGGATATGGAGGAGGTGACACTGGTGTGAATGGTGTAAAGCCAGGCTGACTAGGATCAGGGCCATAAGTAGAAGTCCCCATCTATGGTGCAGCGTGATGGTATGGAGGGTACTGCCCGGAGGAAGACGTAGTAGGAGGATGGACATAGTTCATCAGCAAATCAATCTTCTCTTGCATCTTCTCAATCTTGGCCTCCTGGCTGGTCCTATCATACTCAGAGTGGACCAAATTCTCCTCACGTGGTTGCTCGTAGTAATCAACCCTATGTTGATCTATTGGCATGCCGTAACCAAAGCCATGACGGTAGGCAGATCGATGGCCCAAAACCTCCTCCATAATGACCTTATCCTCCTTAGGTTTCTGACCTGACGCAGCAGCGATTATCATCCTCCTGCTTTCTTTTTTCCACCATTCGTTCCTAGTTGAAACAACATGAGCACAAAGTGAATATAATCATACAAACAAATGGATATGATGTATTATAAAAAAATATATGACAATCGAAAATACTAACATAATTCTACATGGAGACCTCCGACTCTCATCGATCTGTTAACTGCCCTTTTTGTCTCCTTAGGTGGGTATGCCGGTAGTTTTGTATCGGCGTGAGATCCTGTAATACATGATTAACAAAAATCAGTACAACAACATAGCATATAAACCCACATTCATTGTAATTGGAATACCTACATTTGTGAGTGCATGCTGGAGCATGGACTTCGTACCACCTGTATGAACTAACAGTTGCTTCTTCCTATTCTCCGCATTCACCGTGGATCGCAACTACACGTTTCGAGAGGAAGTGAACAAGTGAACTATATCTTATGCATATGTAATTTACCACATGGAGAATCGTACCTTATAATCTGGATCTGTCTCAAGGAAGTGGACGAATGCCCTCCATTCATCTAACCTGTGCTTGAAACCCGGTGGTGGCTTACTAGCAGCTGCATCGCCCCCACCTTTGGCTATGACGTAACGTTTAAGCCTGTATCGAAGCTGACTATACGACTTGCTTGCAAGATAGTCCAGTGCTACCCACCATTTATGAATTGTCCGCCAATTTTCGGGTAGTTCAAACTTGTTCTGCAAATTAATAAAAAAAATGTAGTGTTAAAGGAAGGTATCTGGAGCAAAAAATTGGTTTTTGCTATATGTTTACATTTAAAATTAACTTACCATTACACGGCGGATGATGCCATGTCGATATGCCTCAGGAAACGCTGACCATGCCTTTCCTCAACCTCCAGGCACAAACAACTTCGTCGACGCTCTGTGATGGAGTAAGAACTCCAACCTAACCATCCCGGAGATGAGCATATGAGACCCATAAACCCATTAGGCATAGTGATGGTCGGTCTACGGCCTGTCCTCCTATACTCCTCGTCCGCCCGGTAACCTCTATACATACCCCTGCGCCTATCTGACACCGTGATGTTTGCCTCCTCATGCTGAGCCGCCGCAGCGGCCTCCTCCTGCTCCACTGCTGCGGCCTATGGGTCATCTGGGTTAACTTGAGCAGGCATATCATCCGGGAGGTCGTACAACACCTCTTCCCCGATCCCCAACTCATTTACCTATCCCGACTGTAAGGACCCGCTATTACCCCTAGTTGAAATAAGCAATAGCAGTTCCCCAACCGCATATAATCTGCAGAATTATATGCAAGGTTGTCTTAAAAGGATTGTTTGATGAATTGTTCACCTAATCTTAAGGAATAAATCATTTTGAGAAATAATTACTTAGTAGCTTTTCAAAACATATTAACATATATATACACAACTTCAAACAAAGGCAGATCAAGCTAGATATATACATACATATATTACATCCACAGGCTTCTTACAAGCCTTAAACAAAATAACAAAATATAAAGCTTAACAAAGCTTTACAAACATCCATTCTAACTAACTATCTAGTCTATTACAAAAAGAATGGTTCCATCCAGTCCTGGTCAAACTCTAGTCCTCATATTCCTCCAAGAAGTCCTCAAAATCGGAGCCATAACCCATGCTCGCATAGGACTCATCCAGGTCATCACCTGAAATGGTTAAAAGAATGAGCCAGAGGCCCAGTACACAACAACGAATACAAAAGCGAGATGAAGCACACAAGCTTATTCTAAATGCAATATGCAACATCCATTCAATTATTCTTTAATCTTTAATTAATCAATCAACACGGGAGTATTCAAACTCCGGACAACAGGGATCGCGAGGGACCTGAGTAACACTCGGACGCTCAGGGGTTGATATAAGTAGTTCGGGTACTCATACCGTCCTAGATATCGTTAAGTCAAAGAGAAAAGTAGCTTCCTCCAGGGTTAATAGCCGTTACTTAGCTTTATTTATACTCAGTCCATATCATAAAATATAGTTCACCCGTTCTCATAAACGTTTGAACTAAACTATGGTACTTCCTACCAAGTTTAAATAAATTTTCACCGATCTATACCCCCCGTCGACTACCCGCCGTACCACTTAATGAAAGTCATCTCAAATGACAGGAGTGGCCTAAGCGCCTAGATCTATCGTGCTCAAACTGAGCAAGGTGCCGCTCCCCGAACCAGATACCAACTTCCATCCCAAACTCATCAAACTATGAGGGGTCGCCGTTAGGTTCATACATGACCTGGCGTAGGAATTGGATTTTAACGGCATAAAACACAAGCAACAATCACATTTTAAGTTTTCTTATTATATATTTAAGTTTTATAAATGCCTATCCTAACAGAGACAAGCAGGTTACTGCGTACCTGTATTAGCTCGGGAGTTAATAGGGATAATCGAAAGGGAATCAATCACTGTAAAAGAAGTAATTACAACTCACACTTAGTTCAAGTATAATCATCCAAAGAAATTCAAATAAATTATTATAACATCCTCACATAGCATTTAGATATCATATATTATCATACAATACCCAACAAATACTTAAATGACCATTTATCAAGCTTTGAACAACTTTTAGTAAACAACAATAAGTTTTAAACTTTGTTGGAAAGCGTATCATCTGGAAAGAATTGAAATTTAAGAACTGATACTTTTGTAATTTGTAAAATCTTAAAACATGAAAGTTTTAGATCTTTTCCTTAGCTTTCCAACGCAACTTAAATCACCTCAATCGGAGATCGGATGAAAAAGTTACGGCTAAAATACAAAGAGCTGCGAAACAGGGGAAGTCTACACGACCGGGTACACGGCCCGTGTATGGAGGCCGTGTTGGGTAAAAAAAATGACCCGAGAGCAACTTTAAGAATTTCAAGGCCTACACGACCATGTACACAGGCTGTGTACACTGGGGCGAAAAAAAATGGCGAAATCCCCTGTTTTCAAAATGCATTTTACACTTCTTAAAATTCTTTAAACTCATTCTAAAGTTTCCAAAACTTGTTATATGATCATCCCATCATTCAAACAACACCAAACACCTCCAAAACTTCATCAACTCCAAATCACTATTCATCATCTTCTTCAATATTAGGTCATCCAACCACATGCATTCACCAACACTTCCAACACTTCAAAACTCGTCCTAAGCACATAAAACTAACCAATCTAGTCCTATTACACTTCATATAATATCCATACCACATGAGTCACGAATTCATAAACAAAATATCATCAAGAACACATATAAGCATGAAAATGAAAAATTGAGAACACACTTACCACTTGGACTTCTATGCTCGGTTTAAGGACTCTAGATCAAGCTTTTGATGGTGAGAATTGTAGAAAATCAAACTTCAACTTAGGGGTCACCTTGGGAGCTCTTTTGATGAAGAGAGGAATGAGTTTAGGGCAAATGGAGGGTTTTTGGCTTGGTCTGAAATTTTTGGCCGAATTTTTGAAGTTAAAAAGTTTAAACTTATCCTATTTTGACTTTAAGGGCATGAGGGCATTAAAGGCTTAATGACTTTGTTTTGGGTTAATTAATTTAACTTGTTTTACTTAATTAAATGGCTTTGTTTTAAGGCATTAAAAAGGGGTTTTATTGGCTCTATTTTTTACTCAAATTTTCTGCTACTTAGGGGCTTTCATATGCATACATTCCATTTATTTCTAAGCACAAATAACACACTTTAAGGCATATTAATATTTTACAAACTCAATAAATAATTAATCTAACATATTTAAATAATTCTACACATTCACACATATCACATAGTTCATCAAAATTTAAATTAACCATCAACATATATTTATCATGCATAATTCAACAATTCATTCATAAAAAAAATTAGGAATTTCTTGGCTATTTCATTCTCCCCTCCTTCAAAAAGTTTCGTCCTCGAAACTTATCATACCTTAATCATTGCTCAAACAACTCGGGATACTTCTGTCTCATCTCATCTTCGGGTTCCCAAGTCGCCTCTCTTTCGCTTTGACCCGACCACAAAACTTTGACAAAAGGAATTACTTTCTTTCTCAATACCTTGTCAATCTTGTCCAAGATCTTAATAGGTTTCTCAATTGTGCTTAGGTCGGGTTGAATCTCGGGTTGATGAGTAGAGACGATAGCTTCAGGATCCGATACACACTTTCTGAGCTGTGACACATGAAACACATCATGAACTTCGGACAAATTCGGGGGTAAAGCTAGTCGTAAGCTAATGGCCCGATTCTTTCCAAAACTTCATATGGACCTATATATCTTGGATTCAACTTTCCTTTAACCCCAAATCTAATCACTCCTTTTGTTGGTGAGATCTTAAGGAATACATGGTCACCAACTTCGAATTCCAATGGTCTTCTCCTCATGTCAGCATAGCTCTTATACCGATCTTGAGCCGTCTTCATTCTCTGCTTAATCACTCGGATCTTGTCAACCGCTTGCTGTACTAACTCAGGACCCAAAACTGTTCTTTCACCAACTTCATCCCAATGTATTGGGGATCTGCACTTCCTACCATACAGTGCTTCATAAGGCGCCATCTGAATCGTTGCTTGGAAGCTATTGTTGTAAGAAAACTCTATGAGTGGCAAATATGTATCCCATCTATTGCCAAAGTCTAAGGCACATGCTCTTAACATATCTTCCAAGATCTGGATCGTTCTTTCAGATTGCCCGTCTGTCTGAGGATGAAATGCCGTGCTAAACTGAAGCTGTGTACCCAAAGCAGTATGTAGACTCTTCCAAAATCTGCTGACAAAGCGTGAATCCCTATCTGAAGTGATCGTCTTTGGAATACCATGCAATCTCACTATCTCTTTGATATAGGTATGTGCTATCTTCTCCAATGATTCTCCAACTCTTAATGGTATGAAATGAGCCGACTTTGTCAATCTATCCACGATAACCCAAACAACTTCATACTTGGTTATGGTTTTGGGTAAAGCCGATACAAAATCCATGGTAATGTCTTCCCATTTCCATTCAGGCACTGACAAAGGTTGAAGTTCTCCTCCGGGCCGTTGATGTTCAATCTTTACTTGTTGACAAACCATACACTTAGAGACATATTGAGCTACATCCCTCTTTAAACCTTCCCACCAATAATTTCTTTTTAGATCCTTATACATTTTTGTACTTCCGGGGTGAATCGAATATGGAGAGGAATGGGCTTCCTTCATGACTTCTTCTCTTAACCCACATGGCACAAATAGTCGATTCCCATATCTCACAACACCATCCATATCAATCCTTAATTCTTTCCTTTTCCCAATCCTTATAGAATCCTTTTCCTTTGGTTTCATCGTCTTCCTCTTGAGCTTGTTTAATTCTATCCAGAATTGTTGGTTGCAAAGACAGTTGAGCTAACATCACATCTACTTGCTCCACAGTGACTTCAAGATCTAGCTTCATGAACTCTATCTGGATCTCCTTTTGGCTAGAAAGCAAAGTAGCAATGTCTTCATGTTTCTTTCTACTAAGCGCATCCGCTACTACATTAGCTTTCCCGGGATGGTAGAGGATCTCCACGTCATAATCCTTAAGTAGTTCAAGCCATCTTCTCTGTCTCATATTGAGTTCTTTCTGTGTGAAGATGTACTTTAAACTCTTGTGGTCCGTATAGATCTTACACTTCTCTCCAAACAAATAATGTCTCCACAATTTCAGTGCAAGTATAACAGCTGCTAACTCTAAATCGTGTACTGGATAATTCTTTTCATGTGGTTTCAACTGTCTGGAAGCATAAGCTATAACTCTCCCGTCTTGCATAAGCACACAACCGAGTCCTTGAATAGATGCATCACTGAAGACTATGAATTCCTTTCCATGGACTGGTAGCGCCAAGATAGGAGCCGATATCAATCTCTCCTTCAACTCTTCAAAGCTCTTCTCACATCTATCATCCCATTCAAACCTAACATTCTTTCGGGTCAATCGGGTTAATGGAGATGCAATCTTTGAGAATCCTTCCACAAATCTTCGATAATATCCAGCTAATCCAAGAAAGCTTCTGATTTCACTCACCGTTGTAGGCCTTGTCCACTTGAGAATCGCCTCAATCTTCGTTGGATCAACTGAGACTCCTTCTTTTGAAATAATATGTCCAAGAAAAGATATCTCCTCTAACCAAAACTGACACTTGTTAAACTTGGCATATAGTTTCTTCTCTCGAAGCCTTTGTAACACAAGTCTCAAATGCTCTTGATGCTCTTCTTTGCTTCGGGAATAGATCAAGATATCGTCAATGAAGACTATGACAAATGAATCCAAATAATCCTTGAAGACTCTATTCATCAAGTCCATAAATGCAGCTGGTGCATTGGTTAACCCGAAAGGCATCACTAAAAATTCGAAGTGTCCATATCTGGTTCTGAAAGCTGTCTTCTGAATGTCTTGAGATTTAATCTTAAGCTGATAGTATCCTGATCTCAAGTCGATCTTAGAAAACACAGTTGCTCCCTTCAATTGATCAAACAGATCGTCAATCCGTGGCAAAGGATACTTATTCTTGATAGTAACCCGGTTCAATTCTCTGTAGTCAATACACATACGCAAACTCTCATCCTTCTTCTTGACAAAAAGCACTGGAGCACCCCACGGGGATATGCTTGGTCTAATAAAACCCAAGTCTTGCAACTCTTGTAACTGTATCTTCAACTCCTTCAACTCTGCTGGAGCCATTCTATATGGAGCTTTAGAGATAGGTACTGTTCCAGGCAATATTTCGATTCCAAACTCTATCTCTATCAGGTGGTAATCCAGGTAACTTCTCAGGAAATACATCCACAAACCCATTCACAACTGGCACCATGTTGATATCTACTTCCTCCATACTCATAGCTGCTATAACCGGTTTCTCCCACAACTCCATGAACTTCATACTCTTAGGTCTTAACCTCTCTAACATATATGAAAACCTTCCTTCATCCAAATCAAAACTCAACTCCGCTCTACTACAATCGATAGTGACCTTATAATGATTTAGCCAATTCATTCCCAATATTACATCAAAATCAGATAAAGGTAACACTATCATATCAATAGGCATGCTCACATCAGAAATCATCACATTCACATTCTTACACACACATGGATGCCTATTTTCAATCACTAACGGAGTAGTTACACACATAACACGATCACTCAACACTTCAGAAGCAAGATTACAATCGTTCATGAAATTCTCAGAAATACATGCATGAGTCGCCCCTGTATCAATCAACACATAAGCATTCCTATCACACACATTCAGAATACCTGCCAAGGTGTCTACTGCAGGCGTATCTTCAACTTGCTGTAGGGTGAAAACTCTAGCATTTGTCTTCCCTTTTTCACATTCATTCCCTTTTTAACATCAGGTCGATCTTTGCAATTGGAAATATGATGCCCTCTTTGCTTACAATAAGCACAAAACACTGGTGGTAGCTTGGGATTCTGACACTCTGTGTATTTATGCCCAACTTGACCACATGAGAAGCACGCTCCGGGAGTCCACTTACAAGTTGTCTCTTCATGAGGACCATAGCATCTAGGGCATTTCTTCTCAAACACTGGTGTAGAAGCCTTAGATGTTGACTTCTGACCTCCTTGTTTTCCCAGGTAAGGTCTCTTTCCTCGGTTTTGATAATAGCCTCCTTTGCTAACACCTTGATAACCGCCATAAGATGTGGCTGGAGCAGGTCTCTTCCCCATGAAAGCAGCTCTTCGGGCTCTCCTAACTCGACTATCATTATTTATCTGTTCCATCAACAAAGCTTTGGCAACTAAATCTGATAGAGTGTGCAATTCGAACTTCTTCACTTCATTCTGAATCTCTTCATTCAAACCGTTCTGAAACTTCTGAACCTTCATCCTCTCATCACGATAATCTCCTCCAGCAAAGCGTAGCAACCTGCAAAACTCTCCATGGTACTCATCTATGGTCTTGCTTCCTTGTCTCAAGTTCAACCAATCAGAAATCATCTCTCTCGTACTGAATTCGGGAAGTACTTAGTGAAGAAGGTATCCTTGAATGTAATCCAAGAGATGGGTTGTTGCAAATTTCCACTAGCTAGTCTCCACCAATTGTAAGCTTCTTTCATCATCATATAAACTGCTAAGTCCACTTTCTTATCCTCAGGAGTACTGCTAGCTGCAAAGGTCTTCTCCAATTCTTCTATCCAATTCTCAGCCACTGTCGGATCAGTGCTAGTACCATCAAACTCTGGAACCATCTTACTAAAGTCATGTAGTTTGATCTGGTTGGCTTGTTCATTCACAGGTGGTGCTTCATTCGGTCTTACCCCAGGTTGATTACCTTGCTGTACAAAGTACTGTGTCTGCTGGTACATCATCATTTGATATTGTTGCATCATTGCCATCATGTCTCTTATCATACCATACATGGAATTCGGATCACCTGTAGGCATCTGTGGCATAGGAGGAATAGGCGGCATAGGTGGTGGTGGCGGAATCGGAGTCGGTAAAGGAATCTGAGAAGCAGAAGCCGATGCTGGAGATGGAGTGGTCTCATTACTTGGGGTAGAAGATGATGTAGGAGCAGATGTAGATGAAGACTGTGGCGGTGGCATGCTTTCCCTATCTGATTGCTGTCTAGTAGATCTTCTTAACCTGTCCATCTTCATAGCCATACACAATACATTCAACACACATACAGGTATATGCATTCAAGTCACACATTCAACCTATTAATTAGCATTCACAATCACACATCATAACAAACAATCCGTCAAGCAATAAGGCAAGCAATAAGCACAAAACATTCAAGAAAACAAACAAACACAAGCATTCAAGCAACTTAGCAACTATGCTCATCCTATTCTACCTATTTGTGTCTAAGTCAAGTCGCAAACAAATCATTTTAATTAGGCAAACAATTAATCAAACTATGCTCTGATACCAACTGTAAGGACCCGCTATTACCCCTAGTTGAAATAAGCAATAGCAGTTCCCCAACCGCATATAATCTGCAGAATTATATGCAAGGTTGTCTTAAAAGGATTGTTTGATGAATTGTTCACCTAATCTTAAGGAATAAATCATTTTGAGAAATAATTACTTAGTAGCTTTTCAAAACATATTAACATATATATACACAACTTCAAACAAAGGCAGATCAAGCTAGATATATACATACATATATTACATCCACAGGCTTCTTACAAGCCTTAAACAAAATAACAAAATATAAAGCTTAACAAAGCTTTACAAACATCCATTCTAACTAACTATCTAGTCTATTACAAAAAGAATGGTTCCATCCAGTCCTGGTCAAACTCTAGTCCTCATATTCCTCCAAGAAGTCCTCAAAATCGGAGCCATAACCCATGCTCGCATAGGACTCGTCCAGGTCATCACCTGAAATTGTTAAAAGAATGAGCCAGAGGCCCAGTACACAGCAACGAATACAAAAGCGAGATGAAGCACACAAGCTTATTCTAAATGCAATATGCAACATCCATTCAATTATTCTTTAATCTTTAATTAATCAATCAACACGGGAGTATTCAAACTCCGGACAACAGGGATCGCGAGGGGACCTGAGTAACACTCGGACGCTCAGGGGGTTGATATAAGTAGTTCGGGTACTCATACCGTCCTAGATATCGTTAAGTCAAAGAGAAAAGTAGCTTCCTCCAGGGTTAATAGCCGTTACTTAGCTTTATTTATACTCAGTCCATATCATAAAATATAGTTCACCCGTTCTCATAAACGTTTGAACTAAACTATGGTACTTCCTACCAAGTTTAAATAAATTTTCACCGATCTATACCCCCCGTCGACTACCCGCCGTACCACTTAATGAAAGTCATCTCAAATGACAGGAGTGGCCTAAGCGCCTAGATCTATCGTGCTCAAACTGAGCAAGGTGCCGCTCCCCGAACCAGATACCAACTTCCATCCCAAACTCATCAAACTATGAGGGGTCGCCGTTAGGTTCATACATGACCTGGCGTAGGAATTGGATTTTAACGGCATAAAACACAAGCAACAATCACATTTTAAGTTTTCTTATTATATATTTAAGTTTTATAAATGCCTATCCTAACAGAGACAAGCAGGTTACTGCGTACCTGTATTAGCTCGGGAGTTAATAGGGATAATCGAAAGGGAATCAATCACTGTAAAAGAAGTAATTACAACTCACACTTAGTTCAAGTATAATCATCCAAAGAAATTCAAATAAATTATTATAACATCCTCACATAGCATTTAGATATCATATATTATCATACAATACCCAACAAATACTTAAATGACCATTTATCAAGCTTTGAACAACTTTTAGTAAACAACAATAAGTTTTAAACTTTGTTGGAAAGCGTATCAGCTGGAAAGAATTGAAATTTAAGAACTGATACTTTTGTAATTTGTAAAATCTTAAAACATGAAAGTTTTAGATCTTTTCCTTAGCTTTCCAACGCAACTTAAATCACCTCAATCGGAGATCGGATGAAAAAGTTACGGCTAAAATACAAAGAGCTGCGAAACAGGGGAAGTCTACACGACCGGGTACACGGCCCGTGTATGGAGGCCGTGTTGGGTAAAAAAAATGACCCGAGAGCAACTTTAAGAATTTCAAGGCCTACACGACCATGTACACAGGCTGTGTACACTGGAGCGAAAAAAATGACGAAATCCCCTGTTTTCAAAATGCATTTTACACTTCTTAAAATTCTTTAAACTCATTCTAAAGTTTCCAAAACTTGTTATATGATCATCCCATCATTCAAACAACACCAAACACCTCCAAAACTTCATCAACTCCAAATCACTATTCATCATCTTCTTCAATATTAGGTCATCCAACCACATGCATTCACCAACACTTCCAACACTTCAAAACTCATCCTAAGCACATAAAACTAACCAATCTAGTCCTATTACACTTCATATAATATCCATACCACATGAGTCACGAATTCATAAACAAAATATCATCAAGAACACATATAAGCATGAAAATGAAAAATTGAGAACACACTTACCACTTGGACTTCTATGCTCGGTTTAAGGACTCTAGATCAAGCTTTTGATGGTGAGAATTGTAGAAAATCAAACTTCAACTTAGGGGTCACCTTGGGAGCTCTTTTGATGAAGAGAGGAATGAGTTTAGGGCAAATGGAGGGTTTTTGGCTTGGTCTGAAATTTTTGGCCGAATTTTTGAAGTTAAAAAGTTTAAACTTATCCTATTTGACTTTAAGGGCATGAGGGCATTAAAGGCTTAATGACTTTGTTTTGGGTTAATTAATTTAACTTGTTTTACTTAATTAAATGGCTTTGTTTTAAGGCATTAAAAAGGGGTTTTATTGGCTCTATTTTTTACTCAAATTTTCTGCTACTTAGGGGCTTTCATATGCATACATTCCATTTATTTCTAAGCACAAATAACACACTTTAAGGCATATTAATATTTTACAAACTCAATAAATAATTAATCTAACATATTTAAATAATTCTACACATTCACATCACATAGTTCATCAAAATTTAAATTAACCATCAACATATATTTATCATGCATAATTCAACAATTCATTCATAAAACAAAATTAGGAATTTCTTGGCTATTTCACCGACTGTGGCTTAGCCGCCTGACCCGACTGGTCATCGGGATGTCGGACCTACTGATCAGTAAGTAAGGCAGTAAACGATCCTCCTGTATAATAAAATAAGAAAATAAAACACATGAGTCCAAAATGGATATAATATTGCTATGACAGATAAAACATTTACAAATGAAGCTTGAAATCCCACCAGTGTACTGCTCCGGATGTGCCTCAAAGTCGTCCAAAAGCTGATCCATGAAATCGGAGCTACTCATCCTGCAAGTTTTAAAAATAACACCAGTTACTTAAACATTTTGTGGAGATCATTACGAAAACAAAGTACATGTGATAGAAAATAAATAAATAAACCTATCCATACAATCTATTCGTCCAAATCGTCATCGCCTATGCTACTACATCCCACACTCGGGTCGGGTAAGCGTGTAAGGTATCCTAGATCAACAAATATGCGATTGATTGGAATTGTCCATGGCCTTTGCACTATCTGTTGCATTGCCTCCTCTATTAGAGGTGGCTCAATCGATTCAACATCTTCTATGCTCTCAGTTTGGAAGAGAGCATGTGTGAACATATGATGGTGTACAACTTTCTGTACAATCATCCAGTTGCCATATCGCTTGCTTGGGTCCTTTAGGTAAAATACTTGTTGTGCTTGGTCGGCAAAGATGTGCGGGTCGTTATCGTACCATGACCTTGTGGTGTTGATGGTGATGAGGTCTCCGTCGATAATTTTTGGTTTATCCTTGTCCGTATCGAACCACCTGCATTTGAATAAAAATACTTTCTTCGACCCCACATAATTTAGTTGTATAACTTCCGTGGAATGCCGTAAAATGTAAGTTGTTGCCCTCCATCTGCACCGATGACGTATACACCGCTATTCTGTGATCTTAATCCAATCTCCTTGGCTTCTGTGTTGTATCGGATACCATTCACGATACAAGCATTGAAGTCGATGAATTTCAGGGCCCCATGCTAACGCTTCAAGATCTTTTGCCATTTGATGTCCATGGACAGACGTTTGCTCCATAATCTACATACCATGTCAACAATTAAAGTTACATGTGAAGATATCGATGAATTAATGGAATTGAAGGCTTCAACAAGTTTTAACCTTATTTTTAAACCACTCGGCAAAATGTTTACATACTATTCCTCCCACATTGCATACTCCACGTGTAGTTAGTTCGTTCTCGAACTCCCTGTAAGATATTTCATTAGAAGTCGATCTTCAGTCTTGATGAACATCTCTTGTTATCAGGTCATAAATGAATGAAAAGACATGATATACCTTATAAACGGTTGCACCTCCTCGCAATTATTCAACACTGTCCAATGCATCCTGTTGAGTTCTACATCCGAGCCTGTTATAGTGCATGCACCTATTGAACGTATGGGCTGTGCAAATACTCGAAACGATGATGATGGACATTCATCCAGCGATTCGTCCCACTGTCGGTGGGGTCTATTTATTCTTGAGTCCATGTTATCAAATATAGTGAGCAAAATTGAATGCTCTCCCGCACAACATATGACTCGGTAATTGAACCTTCCGGTCTTACCCTATTCCGAAAATCTGCTTTTAGAACTCCCATGTACCTTTCAACAGGATACATCCACCGGTACTGGACCGGACCACATATGCGTGCTTCCTTTGGAAGGTGGACGGCTAAATGTATCATAATATCAAAAAAGCAGGAGGAAATATCATCTCTAACTTGCAAAGAGTTAGGATTATTGTTTTTTCCAAAGACTCCAATAGATTTACATGGAGTTCTTTAGCAGTTAATTCCCTGAAAAAACGAGATACATCACATACAACATCGTAAATGCGATTATCCAAGACCCCACGAATGACAACCGGGAGAATACGTTGCAGCAAGACATGACAATTGTGACTCTTCAGACCTCTCAAACTAACTTCATCAGCACCTAAGCAAGATGATATATTTGAAGCATATCCATTAGGCATCTTCACATCCCTGATTGAATTACATACCTCTCTCATTTGCCTAGTGGATAGTGTATATGCAGCTGGTGGCTTGAAAATGTGTCCACCACGTTGCTGCAGGTGTAGCTCGGAACGAATACCCATTTCTTGGAGGGTGAGTCTCACCTTCTATGTGTCTTTTGACTTGCCCTTAAGACCAAAAATAGTTCCCACTAGGTTATCGCATATATTCTTTTCGATATGCATCACATCAAGATTATGTCGTATGTGCAGTTCACTCCAATATGGCAATCGGAATAGCAAACTCTTCTCACACCAATTTGTGCCGTCTTCATTCCTCCGACGGCATAGGCGCTCTTGTAATTTTCCCAAAATAACATGCTCGTATCGACTCAATTGATCGATGATGTCTGAGCCAGAGAAATCCCTTGGTCGTGCTCGTGTTTCCATGGTGCCGTCAAAACTTACCCTGTCATGGCGCCACCTATGTCTCAAAGGCAAGAACCGTCTATGGCCCATATAGTGGAACTTACTATTTGAATGGCCACTTGTGCAGTCGACGTTACATATTGGACATGCTTTATAACCCTTTGTTGTCCAGCCTGAAATGTCACCGTATGCCGGGAAATCGTTAATAGTCTATAATAATGCAGCATGCATTCGAAATACCTGTCCTTCAACCACATCTAGTGTTTTGACCCCACTTATCCAAAGTTCTTGTAGCTCATCTATCAATGGTTGTAAGTACACATCAATATCTTTACCTGGTGATTTTGGCCCTTTATTAAGAGACATCATCATATATGGCTCCTTTATACATCTCCATGGTGGAACATTGTATACAAACATAATAACTGGCCACACACTGTATGTTGTGCTCATGTTTGCATATGGATTAAACCCATCAGTGGCAAGTCCTAATCGTACACTTCGGGGGTCCGATGCGAACAAAGGATATTTGTTATCTAATCCCTTCCACTGTTCGGAATCCCTCGGATGCCTCAACACACCATCTACGGATATATACTTTTCCTTGTGCCATGTCATCTCTAGAGCCGTCTTCCGGCACATAAATAGCTTTTGTAATCTTGGAACTAATGGGAAATGTTGCAACACCTTAACCGGTACTATTTTTTGTTTTCTTGTATGAAGCTTCCATCTTCCTTCCCCACACACTGGGCATGTATCAAGATTTTCGAATTCTTTTCGAAACAACACACAATCATTTTTGCAAGCATGAATCATGTTTGCATCCATGCCTAAACTGCTTCAAAAACTTCCGTGCTTCGTAATATGATGTAGGTACAAATTGTTGGCAGGTAACAAACTTTTTATTAAGTCAAGCTAATTGTTAAATAACTTTACAGACTGCTTACCATCAATCTTTAGATTTATCATGATAATAATGAAAACTTTGTATATCCCGGATACACTGGACTCTTTGCTTTTTCAAACATTCCAGTCCACCCCTCTCCATTAAACCCATTACTATCATCTTCGCTGTCAATATCATCGCCATCGCCATCGCCATCGCCATCGCCATCGCCATCACCATCACCATCACTTATATTAACAGCAATATCTTCCAAAAGTTTTTGATCTGCCTCATCTTCAAAGTGCGTGTATTCAAGTAGATTACTCCCTTCATCCATAATAACATTATCATGTTCCTCGTATTCATCTACATCCTCACCATGATAAATCCAAGGGGAGTAGGTCCAAGCCATTCCCCTCCTGAGGAGGTGATACTCAATAATCTGAATAGATTGCCATGAACCATTAAGACAATCTCTACAAGGGCATCTAATCAGTCCATCTGCCCGCTTATGGTTTACAGCAGCTTCTAAAAACTCTCTAACCCCATTTCTATATTGCGTTGTTGTCAAATCACGTGTCATATGCCAACTTCGTTCAGACATCCTAAATTGGCACTTAATTAATTACCACATCTAAAGTCACATCAGATAACTCCTATAACTATGCAAGCATCTAATATTGAAACACATATGTTTAATTTACTTATTATTTAACCCTATATGTGTCATGCAATTACAGATAAATGTATAGTTTTATTGAATCTCTAAGAAGAAATACTTACTACAAATTTAACATAAATTAATTCATAAACATATAAATAGGAGCATTTACTACTGTACACATACATACATTTATGAAGTTATTCATATTACACATGTATTAAATATTAAATTTAATTGTTATATTGTAACTATATATGATTTTTGTTCACATACAATTAATAGTATTTAAATAATTGTTTTTCACTACGTATCATAAAAGTAAACACAATACACATATATTAGACAATAATATGCCATCACTAGATCGTAAATACATATAATATTTTTACCTTACTTATAATAAAATATATGTATACATAAAATATACAGTAAATACTACATATATAAGTAGTATCATTTCAATACTTACACTTATTTTATGTGTTATTAATCTAAACATAAAACAAGCTTCGAATAATATATAAATACTTGATCCTAAGTATATACATAGTTTTTTCAATTACTAACAATAAATACATAACTATAAATTGAACATTCATTAAATATACATGAAAATATTAACATCTCAGTATTTATATTTAATCTATGTGACATGATATTAAACATAATAAACATAGATTTATAATAACATGTAATCACATATCCTAAAAATCTATAATTTTTTCAACTACACACTAATACACATAACTATAAATTAAATACATATTACTACATAAATATATTACTATACTATTTAAATAAATGAATTAAAAATTTCATAACAAATTGAACTAACCTTGTAGTAATTGTAGCACAATAAATATCCGATCGAATCTACCCAAATTATCAGATACCTACATTAAAAATTGAAATATCAATCAAAAAAAATATTTTACTATAAAATAAAATACTATAAGAATTAAATAAAAAATATAAACTTACCGTATAATTAAATTTACTAAATTGAAAATAAGTTTTTTTTCCCTGATGTGTGTGTGTGAATATAAATATATGAAAGTATGTGCGCGTGCAATTGAGAGTGGGGAAGGATTTGTGTGTGTGTGTGAAGTTACGCGCGGGAGTGAGAATGTGTGTGCGTGGTGAGTGTATGTGCGTGAGTGGGTGTGTGCGGTAGGATGTGTGTGTGTGCGTGAGTGTGTGTGTGTGGGTGTGCGCGTGCGCGTGAGTCTTTATGTGTGTGCGTGAGTCTGTGTGTGTGTGTGCGAGAGGGAGCGGTCGGTGGGTATGTGCGTGAGAATGTGAGATCGTGCGAGTGAAAGAGAGGGAGGGCAGGGTATATATAGGGGGATTATGAGGCGAATTTCGCCTCATCCTAGTCAGCATTTGAGGCACAAAACTTGCCACTGACTAGGCTAGTGAGGCGAATTTTGCCTCATCATCCTAGTCAGCGGCCAATTTCGCCTCTATGCTGCTGACTAGGATGAGGCGAAATTTGCCTCAGTTTTCAAAATGAGGCGAATTTCGCCTCAATACTATAAGAGGCGAAATTCGTCTCTTACTTTTCGCCTCCTATACCAACTTTTCTACTAGTGCGTTTTTGCAGCTGTTGTAGAAGTCGCTGCATAATAGTGTTATCCATGCACTATTAAACAAGTGTTACTCCCAAATACGTCACAATATATAAAATACACTACAAAACCCATGTCTACCCTAATTAAAAAAAATAAAATTACTAAAATACATTAATGTATGTGATAA
Source organism: Combretum micranthum (assembly GCA_024138025.1). Taxonomy (NCBI): domain Eukaryota; kingdom Viridiplantae; phylum Streptophyta; class Magnoliopsida; order Myrtales; family Combretaceae; genus Combretum; species Combretum micranthum. The sequence continues at coordinate 161,327 of JAMXBD010001159.1, forward strand.
TATAGGATTTTTAATGTATATCATATGTGATAAATGCGATATGAGTATTGCATTTAATACATGTGATATTCATTCATTCTTTACAGTATTAAATGCGATAATTTTTTTTGGTTTAATTAATGTTTATATAATATTTTTTTGTTAGTTCAGCAAACAAGAAATTATCTCCCAAAAACCCCTTATAATATTTTCGGTGAAGAAAGGTTTGGATGGGTATTACATGCCACGTGTAATATATATGTGATGTGTAACTAGTAATAGGATTCTAATACATAGGTATATGGGTGGTAGTTACTTTAAAAACCACTCCTATGTTATCCATATCACTACAACAAAATGAGCCTTTGGCTACGTCTAATAAACGTGGCTAAACATTAATTAAACGTGACCAAAGATTTTTTGTCACGTTTTTTTACACGTGGCCTATAGACGTCGCTAAAGGTCCGTCGCAGATTTGATAAGTAACGTTAAAAATTGAAATGTCGCTAATGTTAGTTTGGCAGACAAATATACTTTGTTAGGCGACGTTTAAACATGGCCTATCAGCATGTTTTGGTCACATTTATGTGTGGCTAAATATGACTAATCTCATCCCGCTAAATATAAAAGGAGGGAAACTTGTGATCAGCGACGTTTAAACGTGGGCAAATATTTTTATTAGTAACGTGTAAACGTAAGTAAATTATGTAATTAGCGACGTTTAATCATGGCCATGCATAGGTTAAATAAGTTTTATATATGTTTGTTGGACAACAATAGTGATTTATAAATGTGACAAATCTCATATTTACCACAATTTAAAGTGGCTATTCTAATACATTGGCGACATCTATACATAGGTATTCAATTAAAATAATAATTTCTAATGTGATTGTTATTTTAATTTAGCGACGTTTACACGTGGCTGTTCTCTTTGAGAAGAGATAATGTGTAATGAATTAATTTGGCAATATATCTTATTTATTGTGTATATATGCACAATTAGCAATATATACACCTGTTTGATCACAATATAATTGATGCCTTCTGCGTATGAAATTTATGTATGAATAAATATCACTAATACATTTTGGAGCATACAATGCTCTCAATATGTAATAAAAATAATAACATAAAAATTACTTAAAGATCACCATGACCATCCTTATATTAAAGGAAAAAAAAAAAAAGAAAGAAAACACAAAACAACATGGTTTAGTGTCCTTAGATGAAACATAGGCACAAACTTCAAATTACATCAAAATGAGCTATGTACCCACTTTATCACATTAATTTGACCCCATTCATGTCAGTTGCTTTAGCCAAAAAAAAACAAAAAACGAAGTCTTTAATTTTCTTCCTCACTGTTGTCACCATCATCTCCAAGTGATGGATTTGATGAAGTATCTCGTGCACTTGCAGAAGTCTTTCCATTTGGATCTGCTGTCACACAATATGTAAGTATGATTATTGAATAGTAAAAAAAACATGAATGAGATAATAAAAAACGACCCATAATAACTAACCTGAATTGCTAGGAAAACTTGATACAAGTTGTTCTACAAGTCGAGTAAGTTGAGCAAGTTGTAAATACCATTGAATAGCAAATTCAATTCAAGAAAATGGATAAAAATCTAGTCACATGTGGATTTTCCCGGAACCAATCTCATTAGATATGAATAGGAAAAAGGGAAAAATAATATTGTAGTAAGTATTAGGATAAAAATAATTCAAAGAGACGAACTTCATATAATCTACCGATTTCGTCTCTTGAAAAAACAAGTTAGTTCGTAACTTATATTTTTAACTTGCCTAAAAATAAAATTATTTTCACTTCAATAGCAGTCACTTACACTTGCAACAAAGTAATCACTCCAGAATTACATAAAGACATAGATTTCACCAACCTTAAAATACCAAATAAGAATGCTACTAAGGTGAGTGTTGTATCTGTTTTATGATCTGGTTCTGGCTAAAATACACATCTAAGGATTGGACATCTAAATCTTAGAAACAATAATACAATATAAAATTGCTTGAGTTGATCTATCAATATCCAAAAATTTTCATTACCTTGTCACTAGTGTGAATGCAAACTGAATCAATTAGACACTTTAAGAAGCATGCACAACCTGCAAATGGATTGAATAAGACATATTTCAACCAAATCAATAACAAGGACCACCCAAAATTATCATCGAAAAGAACTATAAACTAAATTACATACTGATGATAAACCTTGCATCATAATATTTGCACAAAACAGAGAATGAAATGGCATCCACGTTCAAGTGATATGTACCCATAAAAAGCCTATCTTTGAAAAGGCTACAATAATGCTTACCATAACTTCTTTTGATTAGCTAATTTCAAAGCTATCCTAGAAAAGATGATTCCTGTACGCACGTTTAAAACTAATCATACAAGACAATTTAAGAAGCCCATAGAAATTGTTAATAAACAGGAGGGATTGTTTCAAATTGGCTTCATTCAAGCAAAAAGTTTTTGACCTTGAAACTTATACCCTTGTGTCATGAGATGAACCAAGCAAGAATACAATACAAGGATGTTTAAATGAAGAAGTCACTACAAGAAAATGAGTCTTTGGCCATGTCTAATAAACGTGGCTAGACATTGTTATTGGGTCCACGACATTAGGAAGCTTGGATCGATCCATAAGTTGAGGCATTGCCTACAATATTTAATTGCAAACATATCAGCTGACGAGTTTTTTGTGAAGTAATGCTTCACAACTATTGACTTAAAAAGGCCACTAGTAACCACAAACTGCTGCACAATAACATTATTCATCAATAGTAAAGTTTTGATTACAACAATGCAGAAAAAATTTTCAAAAGCAGTTCACGAAACAGACATATAGTGATCAAATTATTGCATCATATGCATATTGTCATTTTTTTTTGACAGGAAAAAGGGATTCATCCATGGAAAAGAAGCAAGTAGTATTTGACATACCTTCTTTGTTTGATCAGATCATTTACTACTCGAAGATTTTGAGTTAAAATCGCGTTTGTCCTGCTTCTGTGCGTTGATTAACAGGTTTTTTTTCCCCCCTAGAAAGGTTTGACAGTGATAGAATGCGAGGGATGGCATGGCCTGCTTATTAACATGCAAGAACGTAGAACAATATGTTGCATGCAAAAGAAGTCTTCCATGCATTGGATGTTACACAGAGGAAGCAAAGCATCTATTTTATCTATACTAGAACAAATCAAATCGCTTAAAGTAAATAAGAGAGGCAGTGATTAGATGAATGAGTTGGCATACTTCATTGATAAATATAACAAATGGTTGCCTTGATACATCCACCATAAAGAGAGTTTGGACCAACTTTTCGCCCTCCCCAAAGCAACTAATCATGAAGGAGAAACATCTCATAATAGTTAACAAGTACCCATTTTGATGTTAGAGAAGATGCAAAAACATTAAAAAAGGTTGCTTCTGGCTCTGAATCAACTCCTTTGGCAAGCATGGTTTTCACATTGCTTGGTGGACTAAACAAAAGCAAACCTACAAAAAAGAGTCATATTAGATGTACTATAACACCTTCTTTTATTATTTGTTCCATGATGAGCTGTCAAAATAAGTAGCATTTCCTGAAAATTACCTCTTGTGGCCTGCTAAGCCCAGTGAAGAGGTCTCTTCTCTTAGTGGGAAAAATAACCATTTTCATTAGACTTTGCTTTGCCTTATCCAAACTAGCTGGGGGATTCAAAGTTACCGTTTTCAATTCCAGTGACAGCTTACATTCTAGAAGAAGACAATGATAAAAAATAGCATAAAAGATAGGATTCCTACTAACATCATCCCATTTAATTGATGGACTTCTAGTTACAGTTTTCAATTCCAATAACTTTGTTTGTGATTATTACAATAAGAAACAAAGTTTGGAAAAACTTCTTCGAGATAAACAAGTTACCTCTGAGTTCACACCAGACTTTTCAAGGACTTCAACATTGGGAGTAGCAAATTCCTTGCCATATCTTCTTATGAACATCTTACGGATCTGTTGAAGCTCAGGGAATTCTCTACACATTGATGCTACAAAAATTAAGCTTAAAACCGCCTCTTTCAATTCTTCAAGACATTCATTGTCAGAACAAAAAGCATCATAAACAGTTCCAAGTCATAGTAAGTTTATTTAGAACATTATCTCAGAGCTTGGTGACTAACTTGTTTTTTGCCATGAGTGAAACATTTTCTTTAAGGACATTGTAGTAACTCCAATCATAGCAAATGCATCTAACATGTTCCTCTCTTTGATTACATGCTCAACCTATCAATGGCATATTATCAGATAAGAAGTTATGACTTTGTTTTCCTTATTACGCACTGCTTTGAGGTTTTTACCAGAAAGAGAGGTCTGCTTAGGCCCAACTCCCCATAGTATTTGGTGCTTTTGGTGAAACTGGAGCTGTTAGCATCTTAGTAAAGGTGCACTATAGTAACAGTTTAAAATGGTTAGAAGGAAGCTAAAAGTATTATTAAAGTACAAAAAAAAAATGTTCACAAGGAAAATTTCAAGACCCACATGCAACACAAAGAAACACAAGCTTTCCAGCTCAATAAAGATCAACAAGAATCCTACATGCAAGATTTTCAATTACTGGAACATATATTACCTAGCTTTCTAAATACATTAAGAGCATAAATCTCAGATGTGGCCTTAGCTACTTTGATGAATGTTCCAGAACCATCCCTAGCCATAAATGACAATGATTTTAGACTTGATTATTTTTAAAAAAGGGTCTCAGGTACAGTCAATACACCGCTTTTGAACCCATAATACAAGCTAAGCCACAAGTATGTAAACACGTTAAAAGTCAGTTTTCTCTAAGAAAAGGTACATGCACTATTAAGCTAGAGTCTGGCTTACCTTACTTGTTGATGTCACACTGTTTAGGCAAGAGAAAGAGCTTATGAGGATTATAATATTTAGTAAGTTTAGATAAGTTTGCATGAGGAATATCAAAGAATAAAATACATACCTGCCTTCCTGCCTAAACCTGTAACCTATCAGAAACTTAACTCTGCCATTTAGTCACTACAAGAAATTTTAGCTTTAGAGACAAAAAATTATGTCTCTGAAAGTGAAAAATTTGTTTCTAAAGACTTTCAGAGACAGAATTTCCGTCGCAAATTTCTGTTTCAAAAATCATCGTCGCTAATTCTTTTAGAGACAGATTTATTTTCTGTCGCAAATTTGCTACGGAATTTCTGTTGCAAATTTGTCTCTGTTTTATAATTAGTTATTTTTAAATATCCAATTAGTAAATATTAAATAAAATTATTCCGTCGCAAATTTATCTCTGATTCTAAGACAAATTATTAAAAAAAATGCACATTTGCCTCTTATTTATCCTTCCCAGGAGGTCACCTATCATAGAATGCTACATACTAAGCACACTTAACATTGAAGTTTTCACAAGCACTAAACCGATAAACCAATTCATATCTTCATGAGTAAAGTTTTCACTACTGTTTATTTAAGAGATACCACAAATTACAATATTATAACTATAAAACATTATATATATATTTTATAGTTTATTTTTATTTTATAATTTCACTTTACATATTTATTAAGGATTTTTCATTAATATTTTATTAAAATAATATATAATATTAATATATACAATGTTTACATTTTATAATAATTATTTTAAATTATATATTTATTATAAATATATAATATTTTCAGTAGTATATTATAATTTTTTCCAAATATGATATTATTATTAAAAAATATTATATATTATGTAAATATAAATAATGTTATACATATAAATTTATATATATATTTAATGATATATAATATAATTATACTTTTTACATTAGTTATTTAATATTTTATATTAAATAATAAATTGTATATTTTCAATTAATGTGTTTATTTTTTTATTTCATTTTTGTTGCACTTAATGAATTATAATATAATGTAAACAATATAAAAAAACATTTTTCATTATTATATTAATAAAATAATATATAATACCAATTTAAATATATTTAACTAATTATTATATATTACATATTTTATTACTTAAATAAACTATATTTTCACATAGTATATTATTTTTTCCCCAAATATGTTATTATATTTTAAATAAAATATACTATGTAAATATAAATTATGTAAGATATATATAATAAATTTTTTTATATTAAAAAATATATGAATAGTCATAATAAATATATAATAAAAAATTATAAATAATATGATATATATATTTTTTATTAATATATTATTAAAATATAATATATTATTTATATATTTGTTTATGTTTAAATATACTAAGTTTACATTTTATATTAATTATTTTATTTTACATATATTATTATTGAAATATACTTTATTTTTAATTACTATTTTATGATATTACTTGCATATAACATATTATATTATTTTATACACTATTTTATTAAGTTGTATAATTTGAGTTTTTATATATGTTATTGTGTAAAAGAATATATAATAAGATATAAATATAATATTTATGTTTTAAGTACTATTTTTAATTTATACTTTATTATATATAAATATGTAATGTAATGTTTAAAATATATTATAAATAAATATATATATAATTAGTTGTAAATAACAAATGATTATACATATTATAGTTATTATATAATAAATTAATTTAAATATAATATGTCCTTATTATATAATGCACATTTATATATATGTAAAGACCCGACCACTTAACCTAATTATTAAGTGTGCCAAATCTCCCGACCACGCATAATACTCAAATATTAGAAACAATATTCAAGTATTATACGTAAGGTCGTCTTAAAAAGAGATGTTTGTAATGACTACCTGTTTAAAATAGATATAACATTCATATGCTTTGAATTAAAACATTACCACTAATAGGTAGTGGTACATTAACTATATACAAGCCATACATAATATATTTATACATTACAACTTCTCAAGAAACATATAACATAGAAATCCTACTTACAACCCAACTATATTACAAATACACTTCAACACAAATTACATTCCAAGGCTTAACAAACAAGCCTAAACACTTCAAAAAGAAATTTTCATCAAAAGGAATCCTAAGCATATACTAGGCATCTCTCCTAGTCATCCGTAGGGTCTTCCCAATCAGTCCCATATCCATATCGTCATAAAGCTCATCATCAAAGTCACCTGCAAGATAGCAGCGTGAGCCAAAGGCCCAGTACACAATATGCAAACAAATACATATGCAATGCTCACTTAACTAAATGCAATGCAATAAATCATTACAACTTCATTATCTTTTAGTTAAGTGAATAACAACACTGGAGTATTCAAACTCCGATTCAAGCTTGGGAATTCTGGGGGTCCTGAGTAACAGCAGCTGCTCAGGGGGTTGATATAGATAGACCGGATACCTATATCTCCTATATCTAACCGATAAAGAATAATAGCTTCATCTAGGGTTCACACTCCTTTATATAGTCCACTTATCCCGGTCTATAATATCAATTAGTTCAACGGTCCCATACCGTGAACTAAGACATATTATTTCCTTCCGAGCTAAGTAGAGGATATACGATACAGTTAACCCTATTAGCTACCCACTTAGCCAATAAAAGAAACCACCATTGCATCATGGTGAACCATTGCATCATGGATTTGAGTCATTACATCGTGACAAAAGATTGGGCTAAGCGTCTAAATACCGTGCCATTGCATCATGACAAGGTTGTCGCTCCCCGGATCCGGATTCAACGACGTAAAGCACACCCAATTTCAATATCTTTTTATTAATTTTTGATTAAGGTCAAATTGATATATGTCTATCCTAAGCAACAATCAATCAAAGTATTGTGTACCTGTACTAGCTCGAGAATCAAGGGAAATAACCGAAAGGGGATCAATCACTGTAAAAAGAAGTATTACAAACTCACACTTAGTTCAAGTATATATTCATCAAATCTCAAGTATAATCATCCAAAGAAATTCAAATAAATCATTACAACATCATCACATAGCATTTAGTTATCATATATTATCATACAATACTCAACAATACTTAAATGATCATTTATCAAGCTTGGGAGAATTTTTAACAACCAATTATAAGTTTTAAACTTTGTTTGAAAAGTGCATCAGTTGAAAAGAACTAAAATTTAAGCATTATTACTATTAAAATTTGTAAAAACTTAAAACATGAAAGTTGTAGATCTCTTTTTAAGCTTTCCAATGCAACTTGAATCACCTCAAATGGAGGTTGGATGAAAACGTTATGGTTAAATTACAAATGAGCTGTGAAACAGGGGAAAGTCTGCACGGCCGAGTGCATGGCCGTGCTCGAGGCCGTGTAGAGCATGAAAAAGTGACCCGAGAAAGTTTTAAACATTTTAAGGGCTGCACAGGCTTGTGCATGGCCGTGCTCGAGGCCGTGCAGGGTAGGAAAATGTGACCCGAGACGAATTTTGAGAGCTTTAAGGCGGCATGGCCACGTGCACGCCCATGCAGCAGGTTGTGCATACTGGAACAAAATAATGACGAAATCTTTGTTCCTTAAATGCCTTTTACACTTCTTAAAATTCTTTAAACTCATTCAAAGTTTTCCAAAACTTGTTATATGATCAATTAACATTCAAACAACATAACTTCAACTTTAAACATCAAACAAGTTCAAACACCACTCAACAAGAATCAAACTCTTCTTCATCAACTTCCACCAACCCTAGCACACTTCAAACAATTCTAATACTCATCATACTTCAACACTTCAATTCCAAACCACATGAAAGGCCTACTACAACCTATCTACAACAACTCAAGCATTCTAAACTTTCCTAACAACTCTACAACACTTCAACAAGAATTTAGTATACCAATTACTCATATTAATACACATGCATATTTCATGGATAAAGGAAAATAAAGCATCTTAAACATCAAATAAACTTACCTCAATGTATATATGAGGCTTGGGGAAGGATTTTTGGTGTGTTGAGTCCAAGATAAGTTGATTTGGGTCTTGAAAATTTTTGGGCTCCTTGAGTTACGAATTTTCTCTTTCTTTGTTCTGTTTTGGGTTGTCTCAAGATTCAATTAAATCTTGATGTTTATCTAAATGGTGTTGACTTTGAGGAGGGCAGATTTGGCAAGGCTTGGGCTTTAATTTGGGCTTAATTATGGACTTGAGTTTGGGCTTAAGTGGGCTTTAAAAAAATTTGCTATGTTTAGAATTTTATTTAGGCCTAAACAAGCTTAAATTCAACACATATAATTCATTACAATAACAATTAACACTAACATGATAATTTCTAACATGAATAAACTATCAACCTAGATATATTTACCATAGTGTTTATTATCTAATCACATATGTTTAACACACCCAATATTACAAACACACTATCCACTCAAACACTACACAATATAATTATCAAATTTAGCATGCATTAATATATATATAAATTATGGCTATTTCAATATATTATATTAGATACGTATAATTTAAAATAATTTTAAACATAATTATTTATATATACATATATGTAATAATTTAGTTTAGAGACAAATTTGCAACAGAATTTAAAAAAATAGAAAATTGGCGCTAAAATAATTTATTTCCCTCTAAAATCAGAGACAAATTTGCAAGGAAAAATTTTCGTCGCAATCATGTGTAATCTGTCGCAAATTCCGTCGCAAAGCATATAAAAATTAGAAGATTATTCATAATTCTTGTCATCATAAATCCGTCGTAAATCTGTCTCTAATTCATTTTTTTAAAGACAGAAATTTTCCGTCGCAAATTTTCTGTCTCTAAAGGCTAGTTTTCTAGTAGTGAGTTATTTTTTGTTGATAAGACTTTGCGTTTTCTTATTTCTTTAACAAGAGAGAAAGCATTTATTATCACCAACATAACAATACTTGTTTTTTTTTTATGGCTAATAAAATTTAGATAGCAGGGTTTAATTAGTAGGGTCTACACAGCTAATTCTTAGGGTCAGTAAGTCTAGGGAACAAAATTCACAAGGCTTCTTATCATAGTTAGCATTTGTATATTCCATCACTAAGTTAAATATGTAAAGTGATGAAATGATGATTGCAAAAATCAATTCAGCATCTAATCATCTCCATGTGCATATTCTAAGAACAATTGATCTGAAGATGGGGAAAATATTTAAAATTTGGACGAACTATACGTATATATGGTATACCTATCAGGATCGATTTATCATCTCCCTCACGTTAAATAAACACTATATCTAGCTGGTAATTAGCTCACAAAATATTGCTGCATAAAATTAACATTTCACTTATTCAAAGGTGGGAAAAAGGAAAAGGCAAGGCAACTAAAGCATGAGAAAATGATACATTTATAGACCAAACCAGATAACATTCCCTTAGTATAAATATTAGTTTAAACTTAAGAGATAAAACTGACAACTAAACCATGAAGCTGTAATAGGAGATTAAATTCAACTCTTGCAATCATCTCTAGAATAGGAATTACAAGTTAATTTACAAAACCAGCTCCGGGTGAAACACTTCCAAAACAATCCACTAAAATATTAAATCTGTGGACTAAAACTCACATTAATGGCAACACCAAACACAATCAAACACTAAGTTGACACTATCCACAAGATTGCCAACACAACAAGCTCAATCTTCCTAACTTTACGATCACGTCAAGCAAGCTAGATAGTCTCTTTTTTGTGTGTCATCGCTGAAGTAGGATCTTATGGCAGGCCCAAAAACATCAAAAGACACAAATATTTATAAAAATAAATAAAATAGAGCCAAAACCAAACATAAGTTGAACAAGTGAAATATATGCATAAAGCTACTACACTAATCTTATAATTGCTCTTAGAAGAGGAGAAAAACAGATTAATTGAGCTTCTAATCCTCAATGTAATTGCAGTACCACTCGTATACTAAGAATACGTTGGTAAATGGTATCCGAGTGATGAGCAGGCTGGAGTTAGACCCAGGTGGTTATTTGCTGTGATGGCGAGTGGTGGTGGTGATAGAGCATATGCTCTTTTTTCATTTCAATAAAGAGAACCTATGACCTGTTTTCCCAATTCCCGCACTTAAGCAAATAACATCAAGAGTAAATAAACAAATCATACATTAACAAGCTAGTTTCATCCACAATTAGATGAGAAAGAAAGCATCCAAAATGCAAAGTAAGTTTCATGATAAATCTAAACAAAAACATTGTCCACTAATAAAAAACTAGCAAGGATAAGTACACTCTAATTTGGTAGTAGCATTGTCTTGTTTTCTTTTTTTTTTATAACATAATTATAGTTTTCGCAAAAGGCAGCAACCCTAACAATAAGTTTCAATTGTTTCCTGTGATAAACTTCGACTAAACACATTACCACCTCAAATTCAATCCTAACAAAAGGCTAAATTGTTTCCTCTACCCTTCATTTAGACTTTGGAATGTCTAGGTTTTCAAATATTAGGCTGTTTACTCCAACTCCCATTACATTGAGACCATTATCAACATAAACTACAGCACCAGTAATCGCAGAAGCAAAGGGTAATGCAAGGAAGGCAACAATATTTCCTACTTCCTCCGTAATGTCATATCGGTCAGTGGTTATGAAAATGGCAGCAAATAAAAATGTTACAAACATGATCTTTTGTTCATTCACAATTCTTGGTGTTGCAGCATTCATGAATATAATCACAGTGAACAATAAATTATAATCATTAGATGAATTCAACTTATAATAGATCTTTTATAAAAGCTTGTTACAAAGATTCATACGAAGCCTAGTTATTTTAACCAAAATAATTGCCAGTCTAGTTAGAATTTTATTTATTTATTTATTATTATTTTTCATATTGTTAACAACCTGAAAATAATAAAATCCCTTTTCAGCTCACCTGCAGAGAGTTCTTTTTGTAAAGGAGCATTTTCCAAAGAGTAGTCAATCATCATATTAATAAACCTAATTGCCATTGCAACACGACTTTGTAATGGACTTGGGATTTTAAATGCAGAAAAGATTATGACGATGATAATTCCAATTAATAAAAAATTCCACCATATGGTAACACTTTCTATACCTGCAGAAATGGTGTTGACTCTAATGTTGTGCTTCCTTCCAGCTTCAAATGCCAACACTAGCATCAAACAGGTGATCAAATCATAAATTTTGAAAGAAATGGTTTCATTCAGAGCTATCATAGAAGTACTTGTCACAGAGATAGAGTCCACAGAATCAGGATGATAAAGGATACAAGGAAAACAACAAAGATAACTTACATGGGTATCACTTTCTAAAACAGCTTTTACTGAGCTCATGCCTCCACCATATTTATAAGAGAAGGAATATGTGAGAAAGAAAGCCCTGCATAATTGGCAAAAAAAACGAAAGAAACATTCGTACCCAGGAATTATTCGCTCAGAAGCGATGCATGTCAAAGAAATAGAAGCATCCATTTTCTTGCCATATGCATAACTTTTGATCTTTAATTTATAGCCCAACATGGGACCTCCTATTCAGAAATTGTACTGCGTCATTATAAACCACTATTCATAGTGTATGCATGCATATGCTTTTTTCAAGGATTGGAGTGTTAACTTTATTTCCAACATCTTGTAAATTCAATCCAAACAGGAAGTTTGATTGGATGTAGAAAAAACAAAAGATACATAGTTTTACAGTTTCTTCTTTTATGTATAACTTTAAAACTTAACATTAATACTCATATAAATAAGTGCTATCTTTTGCTAAATTATATGTATTATTGGTAATTAAAGCATACAACTTGAATAGGAATAAAATATTGGAAAGTTGAATAATGACAAATGACAATGATTGATGAATCGGTTAAAAAAGTCAATTATAAATCTCTATGAAGAGTATATTTCTATCGATTGTTTATTTATTTTTTTTCAATTTCAGAACAATTAGTACTTTTCTTTTTTTTTATAAGAGGCATAAAAAAGCAATATATTGTATACTACTGTGAGTAAGTAACTAAGTATGAACTTAGATTTCCTACCTTACCCTTATCTTATAGGTACATATTCCCAACTTTTTGAATTGTGTAATGTTAGGCATTTGTCTCCACTTATGACACACTTTTATGTGCACTTCTATTATGAATTTTGGTTATAAACTAATAAAATACATGTTTTTGGATCATTGCACTCGAAAATGAGAAAATCAATAGGAAAAAAAAAAAGTGAAGTTTAAATGGCTGGATTATACTTCTACGTTTTATTATTTATATGCCATTTTAATTTAATGGATTTTCATCTGTTTAGTGGCATATGTTGTAGTGAGAGCTTATTCATGAATATACGCAATTATGGGGTTATTGTATCATGTCAAGTTATAACGTGCACAGGCTGAGCACGATCCTTTTCATTTCCTCTCTTAGCCGTGAATCATGAATCTCTCCCTCTCTCTAACCATAATACTAGCCACCGCTCGAAACACTAATGACTTCCCTAACCCCTTAACCATTGAGACCACCATCAATCACATCCCTAACCCACTCCAAAACAGCCATCAACAAGGTGATAATACTACCAACAACCAATCCAAACAAACATAAAACAGAACCAACCCTTACCAAACAAAAGCAACCACCAAGAACAATCAACCCTATTGCTATTAGATTATATATATTGCAACTCTATTATTATTATTATTAGGAAAAGAAAACATACTTGACTTGAACAGAGGTGCGTGAAGTGGAAAAAATTCCAACTAGTTCGGATTTGGGTACTGGCAGTAGGGAAGTGGGTGTCATCGTCCAACGGCGACCCAGGTAAAGGCTCTATGTTAGTTGGCCATAGAGGAGGCCGCTGACACATCCTATGCAGTGGTTGGCATTCAAATCCACCAAAGGGTGGTGTTCGGAGGAGAGAGAGGTCTGGTTGCAGTGGAGACTTGCATCAGTGGCCTTCAGGTCGTTGTCGAAAGCAATGAACCACTAGGACTTGAAGATTTCGGCCTGCTAAAACTCCCGTAGTAATTAATTTACTTGAATATCCCTATATCATAAGAAATGAACACATCAAACCAATGAAACCCTAACTTAAAATCATAAATTTGAATTCACAATTGAAGAGAGAATAGAGCAAATCGTGAGAGCATTGTGATGGGCGTGTGGTCTGCTGGAGATAGAGGGCGATGAGATCAACAGTAAAGAGATAATGGCACAAAAAAATTGAAAACAAGGAACTAAGGATGACAAAGGGAAGGAGGCGGGATGAGAGCAGGGTTTGGGTGGGAATGAGATGGAGAAAGTAGAAAGTGCCCTAAAGTGAATACTAAAGAGTGGTCCAAACTTTACAACAGGTCAGTCCACGATGGGTTTTTTTTTTTTTTCCCTAATAAAAACATATACCGAAAAATGGCAGCATTTTGAAGAAGGGTTTTTATTTTAAGTTTATTCAAAATTTTTAATAAATTTTTTTTTCAATTTTTTCAATAAAATAAAAATTTTCAATTTTTTAAATAAAATAAATTGGTAACGTTTACTATAAGCTAAAAGTCGCAAATCAAACCAATGTCTCATATAAGCTATGAGTTATTTGCAAACGTAACCAATGGTATTTTTTACCTAACATTTAATTCATGTGACCAGATTATAAAAGAAAGGCGACGTTTGTAAAATTTGCAAACGTCGCCCTATGTAAAATTCCTGTAGTGTATGTTAAAATGTAATTGGTAATTACCCACCATGTGTACATCTACATGGTGTGTATGTTACAATCTCACATCGGTTCTACGAGAAATTGTGAAATGGTACTTAAGCTTAGAGAGTTCTTCCATCTAATAGGTTAGTCTTTTGGGTTAGACTCTCCCTTTGGACTTGATACCTAATATTTGGTACTCTCGTTGAGAGACTGATGCTAGCGGAAGGGGTGACTTAGGAAGCGACAACTTGGAAAGGGCTATCTCAGAAAGGGCTACCTAGAAAAAAGAGATAGAATGCAACCACCTAGAGTGAAAGCCATTCAGAGTGGGCTGCCTAGAGTAGGTCGCCGAGGGCGTCGGCTTCTCAAGGGGTGGACAATGTTATGATTCCACATCGACTCTACGAGAAATTGTAGAATGGTATTTAAGCTTAAAGGGTTCTTCCACCTAATAGGCTAGTCTTTTAGGTTGGGTTCTCCCTTTGAACTTAATACATAATATTTGGTGCTCTTGTTGAGAGACTGACACTAGTAGAAGGGGCAACTTAGGAAGGGGCGACTTGGAAAAGGACTACCTAGAAAAAGACTAGAGTGAAAGCCATCCACAGTGGACCACCTAGAGTAGGCCGTCGTGGACATCGAATTCTCAAGGGGCGGGCAAATGTTACAATCTAACATCGGTTCCATGAGAAATTAAGGAATGGCACTTAAGCTTAAAGAGTTCTCTCACCTAATAGGCTAGTCTTTTGGGTTGGGCTCTCTCTTTGGGCTCGATATCTAATAGTGCAATACCCACTCCATATTTAGCCGAATCGTAATTACTTTAAAACTACCCACTATTTATCCACATGCTAAAATATAATTATTAAGTACACACCATGTGTATATTCACTTGATGTGCAATACTCGCTCTATATTTTTCCTACGGAAAGAGTGTCATTACTAGTATAAACTGGTATTAGTTAAAAGTGATCCTAAAATGCAAGTTGTTGGTAGTGTAGTTCTAAAATATGATGGCTAATTTCATCAAAATGTTAGTAGCTCATCAAGGGTTTGTTTGGATTATTAGATTTTTATTTGTATCGTATTTATATTTGATCAACATCTGAAACTTATATGTATTATATTTATAACATATATGTATCTTATCCATTTGGTCGGTTTATAAGTAAAACTATTAGTTTTCATTAGTATCTATTTTTTTATTAAATCTATTTGAAAATGATAAAAATATGATGTCAAAATAACCAAAATGTGATGAAACAAAGAGATGCCAATCAATGGATATAGAAATATGCGATTGTGCCAAGGGATGAGTAATAATATATCCAGGGAAACCAAATTAAAAAGGGACTGTATCAGTGATGTTGTAACATGCACGCTATGAACAAATATATACAGACAAAGAGATGGAGTTAACATATCGAAATCTTATCCCTAGCAGTTAGATTTTAACCAATTTATAATATGTTACGGGTAAATGTCTATTACTATATGGGTAGCTTTGTTTATATCTGAGATTAAGAATTCCTATGGTTACATGCCATAACATCCAGTAAGAATAAGGTAATGGAAAATAAATTATTCTAGAAATAGATAAGTAAGCATTTATAATTCAACTAATACAATATAAAATAGATACCTTCTAGCTCATATTTTAATCTGTCAGATTTTCCAAACATTAACATTAACAGTTAATTCAATGGTTAGACTATGAACTGAACGTTAGTAACGAGACAATACAAGTTCTCATGTTTGAAATTCCACAATTTATGAATATGTCGAGTGGGCCATGTGGTTGGAATAGAGGGAAAGACCAAGAGAGAGATCAAAACATCTAAGTTTAGACATATGCATGGATCATATAAATGCACTAAGGTTTAATTTTGTTACCCAAGTAGGAGATTGTAATAATTTTGTGGGCCAATATATTAAAATTTTATATAACATACAATTGTCATGCGATATATATGATCTAAGTGGGAAATTGTTATAATTTCATGAGACAATATATTAATTAATTGTATATGATAGACTATCTAATAAATTTAAGGAAATAAACATTTTAAATAAAATTGACCATTTGGTAATGCTTCTATAACTTATTTTTATGGGCTTGTGAGTATCGACCTTAATATGTAGAAAACTACATATTTTATTTCACTAATTATGGTATGCCATATTAAAGTATGATAATAAAGCCTATAAATAAGGTTGAGGTTCATAGTATAGGTTTCCATTTTGATTTTTCCCACTTCCCATTAGTGAGAAAAATAACGGGAGCACACTACTCTAAATTGGAAAAATAGGGCTCTAGTAAAGGGATTAGTTTTTTCTATGGATTCAGTTACGTTTCTATACTTATTTAGTTTTATTCATTATGCCTTAATTTCGTGCATGAGATCCTGGATTATTTGTATGTATAAATCTATTGATTTTTTCAATAAATAGTATTAGAGCAATCATGTACAAAACTAAAACCTTGATTTGGTAATTAATATTCCAGTGCATATGTTGTTATGATCCCATGATTGTAAGGTTTTGTGTAAGATATTAATTTTCTACAATTTTAAGAGTTAGGTTTTCTTTGAAATATTGATCTCCATGATCTAAATCCTTCGTTCACTATAAATATATACATTTTTTTTCCCAAGTCATCGGAATTTGACATGGCATAATCCGCAAGACCCGCATAAGATATTGATTGCCTTGTTTGTGAAATCTGCGCCATCTTGGTGAAATTCGGGTCTTCGATTTTGTGCTCGTCTTATGTTTGAAAAATCTCCCTTGCATGTCCCTTTTTGTTGAAGCCAACAGACAATAGACATTCATCTTTACGTGTGTGTGTGTATATATATTATATCTTTTACTCTCCCAAGTCGAGCAACAAGTTGGAGATTGAGTATATTTATCTGGCAAGTTGGGCGTTGGTTTTTTTTTTTTTTTGGTCCCTTAAATCGTCATGAACTGTATGATAATTTAAAATTCGAGGACTCTTGAAAATCCTTATTTGCAATTTGATGTGTGTTCAAAGTCGGCATCATGTTTTTCTTCATGTGTTTTGACTCTAATCCATAAAGTTAAGAATGGTCACCTATTTACATCCATCAAAGAAGTTGTTCCGTCGATGAAGCTAGTAAATGGAAATTCAATTCATGATTTGCTGCCATCAATTACTATATATAAGAAAAATTTCGTCAAAAGGTTGTAAGGGTTACCTATGGATCCAATTAAATAAATTTGAAATATTTTAACTTTTTTATAATATGTTATAGAATTGAAATAAAAGGATAGCTATATATATATTAATATTACCTACTATAAAATCAACACAGATAATGCATTATTATAAATTGGATTATGTTAAGTGTAAATTGATCTTATATGATTTGGGATAAGAGCAAAATTTTATTTACGTATTCAATTTATTTTGACAAATCTTGTCTAAATGTCTTAAAATAAATTGGTAATGTGTTGCCAAAGCGACCTCTATTGTTTAGATTTATTTCAAGATATTTAAAGATTATGGTAAAGATTTGCATTAAATGTCTCCATCTATGTGGACAATAATTAGCCCAATGTTTTGTTAGATGATAGCATGTAATACGTTTCATGCATGTGATTTATTAACTCGCAGGAAGATACATTGTTGGTAGAATTATTTATCAATATTTATTATTGTTTTAAAGCATACCATTTATAGTTGTATTTTTGTTTAAAGACTGAATATCAATGATGAGCTAAGTGTCTCATAAAGGCTCAATTAAAGTAATTTTTTATTTACATATTATGATTTTGATTGAATTTGCATTTGCATTGAAGTGTAATATTTTATTAATTGTAAGCATGTTATTTATATTACTTTTTCCAGATATTGTAACTTCCCTTTCTACCAATTCCAACAATATTTTCCATGCTTAATGGCATAAACTTCAAGAGATGAATATGGATTATAAGGATGAAGGAACTGTGGATATCGGGACTTCACATGTGTAATAGAAACAAGATAAGTACATTACTTTTTTTTACAAGAAGGCTAGTCATGTGAAGATGATTGTATCGAGGATATAAAGTGGCCTACAAAGAAAGGTGAACTTTTCAACTTTGTTTATTGAAAAGTTTATTTGGCTTTAATGCCAACCTGCACTTGGTGGATAGATACAATCATAACTATCCACATAAGTGTAACTATGTAAGGTTGTTTAAGGAGTCGAGCCCCAAGTGATGCTAAAAGATTCATCTATGTGGGCAACGTCAATAAGATTAGGTTGAGGCTATTGGCTTTTCTAGATTATGATTAGAGTCTAATTTTTTTTTTTTTTAGAAGAGACCTATTATAAGCTATCATTTTGACATAATTTGGTTTCTATTTCTCGTTTGGGTGGATTTGATTATCTATATTCATTTAGAAAGAAAATTTAGTCTTTCAAAATTTGAATGTTATTAGCATCAATACTCTGATTGATAATCTAACTAGGACTTGGTTTGCATGTTCCCATATGAAAGAAACCTTGCATACAAGCTATTATGATATGAAGTGAAATTAATTAATGAGAATTCTTCTATGTTGTGGCATAACCGTTTGGGACGTATATTAAAACAATGGGTTCAAAAGCTTGTGTCAGAAGGATTAATTCTCGATTTCCCTAAATTTTCATGCTTTGAAATATGCATTGAATGCATCATCAGAAAATGAACAAACACAAAAGAAAAAAGGGTGTCGAAAAGAGCTTTAGTGTCTCAGAATTAATGCATACTAATATAGCAGTTTATTCTCTATAACTTCTTAGAATGACTGGCAATATTTTATTACTTTCATAGATGAATATTCATTATGGTTACCTTTATTTGATAAATGATAATTTATTTTTTTTTACTTTGTAAGGAATACAAAGCAGAAGTTGAAAATCAACTTAATAAGAAATTTAAGGATGTTAGATCTAACTGTAGTGGTAAATACTATGAAGATATGACAGATTAAGTGAACATTATCCTAAACCCTTTACAAGGTACTTAAAAGCATGTGATTATTCCTCAATACACCATGCCAAGACAACCAAGTCAAAATAGTGTAGCCAAGGGACATAACTACCTGAAGGATATGGTTAGAAGTATGATTAGTCATTTTTCTTTACCATAATCTCTTTAGGAGAGAGGCATTAAAGACCGTAGTGTACATTCTTAATCGAGTTTCGAGCAAAGTGGTATCTAAAAACCCATATGAAGTATGTACTAATAAAAGGCCAAGTCTTAGAAATTTTCACATTTAGGATTGTCTAGCTAAAGCTAGGTCATACAAGCTTAATGAGATGAAACTAGACTTAGGAATAGTTACTAGCAACTCTATTAGATACTTAGAACAATCAAAAGGGTTTAAATTCTATGATCATTCAAGTAGATCATTTTTCGAGACTAGGAATGCTAAACTTCTTGAAGATGTTGAACATGGTGAGAGCATACTAGTAAGGAATATTGAATTTGGAAAAAGGTATGTCAACATTCCTGAAATTGCAATTAAAACTATGTCAATATTTACACCTGCTAATTTTGAAGACGCAAATATGATTTTCAAAATATTCCTAGGGTTCTTCCTACTTTTGAGGAGGGGTAAGCTCTTGTCTATATTGGCAAATCACAACAATCTCAAAGTGGAAATGACATTGCGTAGATCTACTAGAGAAAGAAGATTTGCGATTTCAAATGATTATGTTATACCCTTCAAGAGCTTGAGTTTGATATAGGACTGGAAGATGAATCATCATCTATTCATTAAGCCAAACAAAGTGCAAATTCTCAAAAGTGGATTCATGCAATGAAGGAAGAGATGAAGTTAATGAAAGACAATAACGTTTAGAATCTTATCAAATCACCTGAAGGTGTGAAATCATTTGGTTGTAGACGAATGTTTAAGATCAAGTAGGATTTTAAAGGTAATGTCAAAAGATATAAAGCATGTCTTGCTACCAAGAGTTTCACTCAAAAGGAAGGCATTGATTATAAAAGATTTTCTCTCCAATTTCATCAAAAGAATCTTTTAGAGTTATTATGACACCCATCGCTCATTATGACTTAAAGCTCCACCAGATGGATGTAAAGACTACATGACTACACTGCAATGTTGAGGAAACAATATATGCGATGCAACCAAAAAACTTTGAATTTGAAACATTGAAACATCTAGTTACAATTAAAGAAATCCATCTATTGATTAAAGCAAGCATTTCATCAATGGTATTCACAGTTTGATTAGGTGATTTCTCTTTTGATTTTAGGAAAACGTTGTTGATAAATGTGTTTATCACAAGATCAATGAGATTAAATTCATTATTTTGGTATTATATGTCGATGGCATACTAGTTGCAAGTACTGATATAGGTTTATTAAATGAGACCAAGAGATTTCATTTAAATAATGTGACATGAAAAATCTTGGTAATGTCTCTTTTGTATTGGGCATATAGATCCATCATGACCATTCATAGGGTATAATAAGCTCATCACAAAGATCATATATCATTAAAGTGCTTAGCAGATTCGGCATGAGAGATGGTGCACTAAAAGATACTCTTATAGAAAAAGGTGATAAGTTCGGTTTACTTCAATATCCTAAGAATGACATTGAAAAGAGGTAATAGAGTAGATTCCTTATGCATTGGATGTAGGAGTCTTATCCATGCTTACGTATGTATGAGTTTAGATATTGTGTATATTGTTGAAATGCCTAGCAGATATTTATGTAATCATGGGATGGGTCATTAGAAGGCATCAAAACACGATATGCAATTCTTGTAAAGAATAAAGGATTATATGCTCACATAACAAAGATTTGATCATTAGAGATCATAGGGTATTTTGACTCTAATTTCGCTAGGTGCCTTAATAGCAGAAAGTCAACTTCATGTTATATTTTTATAATGGTTGGTGGAGCTACATCATGGAAAAGTGTTAAACAAACACTTAGAGTTTTCTCTACCATGGAGGCAAAATTTGTCGCTTGCTATGAGGCATTGAACCAAGGAGTAAAGTTGCAAAATTTTATCATAGGCTTAAAAATCATAGATGGTATTAAAAGACCATTAAGGATTAATTGTAATAATAAGGCTGCAAAACTATATTCCAAGAACAACAAGAGCTTGTCAAATTCAAAGCATATTTTTTAACATAAAGTTTCTTGTTGTTAATGAGAGAGTTCAAACATCTCAAGTAACAATTGAACATGCCAGTGTAAATCTCATGGTTATGGATCCACTTATGAAGTGTTTACCAACTAAAGTATTTCATAAGCATCCAGCTTAAATGGGTGTTGCACATTTTCATGATGTGACTATATAGTGAGAGATTTATTGTTGGTTGATGATCAATTGTATTGTGTTTTATTATTGACTCATATATGGTTTTTTATTGATTTCTCTAAAATAAAGTTACATATTCCTATTGTTGTTGTGAATAAAGTAAGAAACATGTTATGAGACGTAAAGTTGGACATATTAGAAATAGGCATATGAAGGATCACAATACATGTAATTTTTATAATATACATCCATAATTGATCTACTTTGCTTATTGTGCTAATATTTGTGACCATTGATGGGTCTTGTCACAACAAAAGGATAATAAAAGTTGCTCCGATCCTATATTGGTGATTGATGGACCATATTATTTCAAAGATGAACCTCATTATAGAAATAAAGATTGAGCTCAAAATGGACTTGTACAATATACAACTGTCAAGTGATATGTATGCCCCAGTGGGAGATTATTATAATTTTGTGGCCAATATACTATAATTTTGTATAATATACAATTGTAAGGTGAAATATGTGGCTCAAGTAGGAGATCATTATAATTTTGTATGCTAATATATTAATTAATTATACATTGTAAACTGTCTAATTGAATTAAGGAAATAAGCTCCTTAAACAAAAGTGATTATTTAGTTATTGGTGGGTAAGGCTTTTAAAACTCATCTTTATAGGCTTATGAGGATGGGCCTTAATATGCAAATACTTATATATTTTATTCCACTTATTATGATGGACTATAGGAAAATAAGATAATAAATTATATAAATAAGATTGAGATCCACAATCTAGTAATGTGAAGAATTTCATTATGTTTTTTCTCATACCCCATCAATGAGAAAAATAAAGAGAACAGACATTATTTTAGACCGAAAGACTAAACTCTATTGTGGGATTAATTTTTTCTATGGATTTAGGTACGTTTCTACATTTGTTTAATTTTATTCATTGTATCCTAATTTCATATATGAGATCGTAAATTATTTGAATGTGTAAATCTATTGATTTTTCCAACAACAACTCCCATTAACACTTCTAATATCGAGTTTTCTTACTAGTGTATAATGGAATAAATTTTAATTTGTAGGCTTTTTTATCTTAAGTGATACGTTTTTTTTCCTCTTTGCTTTTATTAGCCAATACATAGAATTCAATTATGTATCTAACTCTAAAGAAAATTTACTCTTTTTTTCATGGTGTAGCCTAAAATCTCTAGAAATTTTGTTTATTGAGAAAAGGTAGAAAAGATGTGAATCTCTATATGAAGGGATTGTAAATAGTTATTATTAATAGTTTAATTACAATAATTTTTAAATAAATTTTATTATTTCATTTTTTTAACCAAAAATTTGTTGATTTAAAATTAGGGAAAAGGAAAAATAATAATAATACTATTTAAAAAAATACAAAAATACTATTTGGATGATGGGTTTACTGCAACTGGTCGATCATGAGCAATGGACATGTTGATCAACTTTAGAGGAGTCTTCTGATGATGAAAAATGTACCAATGTCGTAGAGAGAGGCAAGAGAGGAGGAACAAAAAAACCTGGTTTCTAAAGTACATACTATGATAGAAGATCAAATTAAGCAGATTTTACCGTTCTTATCGTTCTTCCTTAATTGTAGGCTTTTATCTTTCTTAAAGCATTTTGGCAGAGTTTCCACATTGCTTGCAATCTTAGCACTAAGCAAAATGTCCACTCATTAGAAGAGGAGCCTCTTATTTTAGATGTTAAAGACTGATGTAAGCCATTAGATGACATTGAACGAACAAATGAAATCAAATGTGGTTGATCATCATTAGATCATTTCATAATGATTCAATGACTGCTATTGAAGCCTTTTTTTTTTCTTTAATAGTGGGTGGGCTTAGAAATGAGCTAGAAATGAGCATGAGGGCTTTTATAATATTAAAGAAGCCCATTATTCTTTTTGAAATAGTTCATTTTTAATATAAAAGAACTTAAGGCTTATTTTAATCCATATAAGCCGTACTTCAGTCAAATGAAACCCAAATTAGACCAAAAAGATATTTTTGGAGTATGTTTTTTGCATACAAAAAAACTGACTAAAGTCGAGAGCGAAATAAATCAGTCTAGCGATCCCTATTTTAAGCCTACCAAGCTGAATTTTCCTACGATATCTCTCATTACACTTGCCTTTTAGACTCTACTGCTACCACAAAGACTGATTCTTGGCATTAAATTAGGCTCCAAGTCCAATTACCGAAATGATCATCTACACCATAAGGAAAAAAATAATACCAAAAGCAGGCAACTTAAACTCGTCTCTTCAACAGACGAGTTAAACAAGTTCAATAGAGAGTTTAGGTTGTATTGAACTTATATGTTGAAGAGATGAGTTTATTGAAATTGTCTGGAACTCCTCTCCTAAAGAGACAAGTTAATACATGAACCTATTTTTTCAAGAGTCGAGTTTATTGTAATTACACTATATTGAGTAAATTCATTTGTTGAAGAGACGAGTTCATTACAATTTAAACTTGTTACTTCAAAAGATAAATTTAAATTACCTATTTTGGGAAGTATTTATGCACTAGATGCATTTTATGTAATTTCTTTTAAAAATACTATTGGTTTTTTTCCTTGTCTCTTTGTAATTACGTTAACTTTTGGAATTTACACTAATATTCATAATTTAATTTCATAATTACAATATCTCTAGTGAATTCATGCTATCTTTTTCTCTGTTATCATAGGGTTTCGTAATTATCCTCTTTCTGGTAATTTTACCTGAAAATCGTAATTCTTCTTTAAAAAAATTCAATATTCTTCTTTTGCATCGATAAAAACACTATATTGGTTCCATGATATCTTTTTCAAGGGCCATATGATGCTTCCATGTTTCTGTCGTAACCTTTTGCCATGATAGTTCCCTGTGGGATCAGAAAATATTCGATTTGTTCATTCGTTCAATTAAATCCATAAACTGCCAAATACAATAATGCTCCACCTCTCACTCTACGGGCAGACTATAGAAAATATCCATCATAAAATATTCTATATGTATAAATATTAATAAAGTTTTAGTGTATTATATACACACGCACGTCATGTACAAAATATATTGAGCGAAACATATGTTGCATTCACTTTCAAAGTTTTTTCATTCTATTATGATATATATATAAATTGTATTAGTATTTATCTATTACCTACATACATATTGTATGTGGATGCAATAAATCTTTTTTCATGGTTAGAATCTTATGGATTTTACTTTGGACGATTTTTTTTTTATCTTTATTTTTGTCTTATATGTAATTTTATAAACCAAATACTTACTGTTACATACCTTAAGAAAAAAAAAATAAAGTAAATGTCCACACTAGATATTTCTTTTATGCTTTATACAACATAAAATTGAAGAAAAACAGGAAAAAAAAAATCCCAAAATAAGAATTCATTCAAAAAATACAGCACTTAAAATTATATACTCAAAACACAGTATTAACTAGATTTTTTAGAAACCATATCTTTAAAATATAATTTCAGCGTTAAAATTTTACCTTCAAGTGTCATAACCCAAAACACAATCTTTTTGCGATATGAAATCGTCACAATCGAAAATTATATTTTTTATTCCCTTATCTTATTAATTATGAAAGGGATGTCAATATATCGAGTGGAAACATGTAAGCTAACTAATTCACTACAATAAATATGAGCTTTAGAAACAAAAATTATGTCTTTAAGTATAAATTTTTATCGTAAAAATCATGATCACAGATTTTATTTATAAAAGTATAACTTATTTTACTCAATTTTTATCGCAATACTTCTATCTCTAAAGCCAGTTTTCTAGTAGTAATTCTCTTCCTCTTGAGTAAGCATGACTTTAAATATAAGAATTAAGATGGTGTCTACAGAGAAAGTGACATGTTTTTTAATACGCCTACTTGCATGTATATAAATGTGGTGTCCTTTACTCACTGAATGTGTCAATTTGGAGCATACCATCAATGTTAGCTCCAGAAACCCTCTCTAGAGCCTTTATAATTGTTTTCAATTATCTTTACTATCGTTAAAATATTTTTTAATTTCTCGCTCTATCTATATTTATCTAGTTTCTCCTCAATTATTTTCTCAAACATCTCCTTGACCCTTTTATTTCATCACGTCGTCTCACGAATTAATCCACCCATATTCCCATGAAATTCATTTATTATGCAGTTCTAGGTTTAATATAATAAAACATAATCCATGGGATATGTGCATAGGTTGGCAAGTAAGTTGTAATAATAGTAAATGTTTGAAAATTAGGTCCTTTTAGATCTAATATTCATTTTATAAAGCAGTAGATTGAGTTTGTAATTTAAAACAGGCATCCGACCCATTTCCATTTAGCCTCAATTTGTACAAATTTGTGTAGGGCCTAG
The DNA here is from genome assembly GCA_024138025.1 of Combretum micranthum. NCBI lineage: Eukaryota > Viridiplantae > Streptophyta > Magnoliopsida > Myrtales > Combretaceae > Combretum > Combretum micranthum. Next base: position 187,674 of record JAMXBD010001159.1, read on the forward strand.
TTGTTATAATTTAAGTATATTTAAATTGCAAAAAAAAAAAAAAAGAAATTGAATATAATGTTTAGTTTAGTGGACGAGGTTTGGTTTAGCAAAAGATGATCTTTGGATTTGGAACTTGATGTTAGAAGATTCTTCCTTTTTCGGCTTATTAGCGCGTGTATTCGCACCCATGCATGTCATCTTCTCCAAAGAGGGCATCTGTCGTTCAGCGTACAACAAATTCTTTTGAGCTCATATGTATCACAAACAATTTTAATTGGCGGTTCAATTTTTTTTAATTCAATTTAAATTAAACCATAACCCGTTTGATATAAATCCTTGACTAAAAAAAAAAATTCTAATTTTAAAAAAATTTTTAGTTGCCACCCGATTAAAGCTAGAAAAAAATAAATTAAGATAAATGGATAGGTTGATCCTTATTTTGTGATCTGCGAAAAAAATTGTTTTTTTTTAAAACAACTACCAAAAGTTCATGAATCCAAGGGCTATTCTATTAAAACCTAAATAGTTACCACATTTAACATTCCAATTTTATGTTGTTCTCTTAAACATCCTAAATTATATTTCTTTGTAATATTTTCAACATATTTACAAAATGTTTGTGTAAAGACCCGTTCATCTAAATCCCGAGATTTAGAGTACCGAATCCCCAACCACATATAACATTTGCACATTATATATAAGGTTGTCCTAAAACTAACAGTTTATAAAAATTGTTTGATCAAAGTTACTAAACTTTGTAAAAAGATTTGAAACAAAACATGATTGCTAACAAAAGCACTCTATACATACATTTACATCATAGAGGCCTTGTTTAGTGCCAATACATGACACTACAAAATTACATGTTTTCTCAAAACATAAGAATCCTAAGGGATCTTAGGTCATTACAAAAAGAATTTGGCTTAACTAACAAGCCATCTATACATAACTTTTCTCTAGCAAAAATCTTCCAAAAGTCCAGGGTGATCGAATCCTATTCGTCCCACTCGTCCAGAAATCTTTCGAAATTGGACCCATAGCCCAAGCCATCGTAATACTCGTCTCCAATGCCTGCAAAGCAGCAAAAGAGCCAGAGGCCCAGTACACAATAACCAATGCTTAACAAGTCATCCAATTGATGTAATGCATCATAGAACAAGTGGTTATCTTTATTACATTTTCTTTCACAAATCAACAAGAGGGTATTCAAACCCCGGTCACACTTCGGGAATTCAGGGATCCTGAGTAACAGCAGCTGCTCAGGGGGTTGATATAAGCAGTCCGCATACTTATATCTCCTATATCTATTTCATGAAGATAATAGCTTCATCTAGGGTTTAAAAGCCGTTGCCCGACTCTACTTAAACTCAGTCCATAACATGAACCTAGTTCACAAGTTCCCATAAACCTTGAACTAAATCATGGTATTTCCCCCTAAGTTAAAGCAAACGTTACACAGATACAATTCCCTCTATTGGCTACCCACTTAACCAAAAGAATCGCTATTGCATCATAGCGTACCATTGCATCATGGTAAAGTCATTGCATCATGACTTGGTTAAGCGCCTAGCTAACATGTCATTGCATCATGACAGGTTTGCTGCTCCTCGGACCAGATTAAACAGCATAATAGACATCTAATTCATTCAATTGTTAAACCGAATCAATTTAGGTCAAATTAGAAATGTCTGGTCCTAGCAAACATCAAACAAGTTATAGCGTACCTGCACCAGTTAGTATAGAACTAGGATCTCTCGGTGATGAACTAACCGAAGAATCCTTAACTGTAATAGAAATATCACAATAATCAATAAATCAACAAGTTTAGATCTCATTATCACAAATATACACATATTATATCCATATATCACAATTTATCAAAGAAATCTAAATAATTGAATACAAGGTCATAAATAAGCATTTAAACATCCTATTACATCCCAAATCGCTTAATAAATACTTAATTACTCAAATAACAACTTTGGAAAATTTTTAGAAAAATTTCTTAAAATTCAAAAGCATAGGGGATACGCCAGTACTCAATGCCGGCGGCGTTGAGCCGGTGTTCAATGTTCTGAAGAAGCACACTGCCAACGCTGGCAGTGTTCAAGGTGTACGCCGTCAGCCTTTGTATCCTACGCCGGCGGCGTTGATTCCAGAAGCCAGCGTACCATATGGAAGAAAGAACGCCGGATGACTTCCTAGCGAAAGCCGGCGGCGTTTAGTCGGCTTTAAGAAATTTGGTTCTGTGGACTATCAACACCGCTTCTATGCCGGCGGCATAGAAACTCAAATTGCCGGCGTACGTTCTGAAGAACAGACCTGGCAAATTCTTAGCATAAAAGCCGGCGGCGTTGCAAACGGCGTTAGGAAAAACGATTCTGTGGGCTTTCTACACCGCCTCTACGCCGGCAGCGTAGAATCCCCAGATGCCGGTGTACGTTTTAAAAACAAGCTTAAACGTGAGAATTCAAATCCCCTGTTTTTCAACTTTACAAAATTATATCTTAATACACTTTAAACCTTTCTCCACTACATTTCTAACATCATACCCTCACTCATATCTATACTACTCAATTCTAGCAATTCAAAGCATGAATTCAACACAATTAAACACTTCAAAAGCCTACTTCCATCAATTCTAAATTCTCCTACACAAATCCTCTTAACAACTTCCCAACCTTTCATAACATACAACAATGCATGCACAACCTCACACACTCATATAACACTTTCTCAACTCATCCCAAGCATGAACAAACCATTTGATCCACATTAAACTCAATTCATCCAATAATCCATACATCTACTTCAAGAAAGGAAAATAAAACAACACAACAACCTTAACTAAATTAATTCAAATACATATATATACCTTGTCTTGAGAGTAACTTTGATTTTCAAACTTGATATAAACCTTGTCTTAAGCTTGGAAATGGAATCAAAAGAGGAAGTAGAAAAGAAAGAAAGAAGAAGCAAAAATTCGTATAAAATATTAGGGTTGGAAAAAGAGAGTTCAAATATGCATAATTATGCATAAAACATCTTCCAAATTTACCCCTTAATGCATATATGACTTTAGGTTGCATTTGGCTTTAATTTGAACTTCATTTGGGCCTATATTTGGGCAATAATGCTATCTTAAATACAAGAACTTTATTAACTAGCCTTAAGTGAATTTATAGTTGATTTACAAATCTAGCTTAACTTAACCTTTTAATGTACAAAAGGCAACATTAATAATTTCATTACACACACATTAATGCATATAGAACAAAATATTAATGTCAACATATACATATGCATAATCATATATCTTAAACTACTAACAACATAACCATGCTCAATCAATTCAACAATTTAAAATAAAATAAATAACCACATGAAATTCGAATAAAATTGAAATCTAGGTCATTTCAGTTTGTTTTCCTATTTTATCATGATTTACAAGATTACCTTAGTATACTTTCCAATTTTATTAAGATTTACAAGATAAGTCAAGTATATCATATCTTACAAAAAAGGCACTTTAAGATTTTCATGCAACAAATTAAGGAATAACATCTACATTAAGTTTACAAAAATGTTTTTTTTTTTTTTTTAGAGTTACCCATTAGGTGCCTACATGCCCGCTGTTATTACATGTTACGTAGTTCTTTTAAGAAAATTTTAGTTTGTTTTTAATTTTTGAATTTTTGAACTGTTTCCACTTTAAGTTTATTAAATTTTATTTTTTATTTTGTTGATGAAATTAGCCTTTTGAGTGATATGGATCTTAAGATCTAGTAATTTAGATTTTATTATTTCATGAAAATAAAAAGAAAAAGAATTTCGAACAATGAAGTCACACATGATAACATATCATATCAGGCACGTCACTTCAATTTGCATATCAATATTAGGATTTCTATTAGGATATCAATATATTCTCATTTCATCAAGACAATCTCATATATTTATATTCATTACCAAGATCAAAATTATTAAATTATGAACATATGTGTACATGTAATTAAATATTCACAGGAATCGAAATTTCAAAGAATTACAGTATAATGAGACGTCATATGTCAATTTCAAATTTTATTCAAATCAAGATTTTCTTGTCAATATTATTAAAAAAAAGATCATCAATTGAATACATCCATTATTATGGAAAACATCACAAGTTATCAATATGTCATGGTAGAGAAAAAAAATCAATAAAATACGTACACAACATGGTAAAAATCTTGTATTTACAAAATTCTATTATGTAGATGTGATTTCTCTAATTTTACATAAGTTGATTATAATAAGTATCAAAAATATAATATAGAATCTATCACGCCTCAAAATAGGAGCCTAGTAGGATTGTCCTAAAGCTATCATACCACTGTATACCCATTATATGATAACCGTCTTGCAATTCAAAAATTACAAGACTTTATCTTATTTATTTACTTTAAGAAATTTAATCATATTCATATATAAAATCTTTATGTAAACTCATTTAAGGAATCTAATTGTCCTTAGTTTGCTAAGATCACAGGGAATCGGTATCCCCTACTAAATAATAAAAATTGGCTCTCGATCTATAAATGTAAAATCTCAATTGTTTATACAATTTATGTAATTTGCATTCTAAGTTCATTATAATCTACATCTCTAATTTCAATAAAGTCTAATTGAGGAGAACTTTTCACACATTCCTAGCACAATCCTTGCTACTATTATTCTTACACAAAAACTGTTAGAGAGTGAGCAAAACCACATATTCGGTGAGATAATCTAACTAGACCACACATCAAGCAATAACAAACAAGTTTAATTGGCGAGTGTATGCAATACAACAATCAACCATATGTACAATGCAAGCTTGGATAATCCAGAATCCAAATAGGATATAGATTTACGCCGTCTCTCTTTGGAGTTGGAAGGAAACCATGATGAGTGATATACCATACCTAGGAGAAATCGGATAATCAAGGAAAAATGGGTACCATACACTCTCACAATTTAGTTTTCAAAATTTTCACTTATCCTTGGAACAAAAAAACTCCACTAAGTATTAGCCCTTTCATGTCGATACCACAAGCGGTGTTCCTTCAGTGCTAGTTTAGTTCCCGTGAAACCGAATAGAGCAAAAGTAATCTTGCGTAGAACTTATAGCTTTCTACCTAGAGATACTAAGCATTACCAGAGAACCGAAATGCTAATACATAGCGGGGTCATTACTCCTTATAATGCAATATATGCAAATTATGCAATGCATGTCCATTTTCATTTATGGTACCAACAGTTTTTAGTCGGATTTAAGGTGATCATACAATTCACAAACAAACATCAACATGCTTCATACAATAATTATCATACAATAGAATTATCGCTTATATTATGATATTTTGGCAACCAACATACACCAAGTATCATGTGGTATACCCAAACCCGCATGCATATCAGTTAAATATATTATTACAAATGCAGCTATACTCCAAGCACAAACAATGCGATAAGGTCAAAGTTACTCACCTGCTATCTAATCGTAGTAATCAACTAGAAAGTCCTCAACAGTATCATGATCACTTATTGAGATGAATAGAAATATTCATCAATAAAACATTATAAAATTAAATTCCTATAAGTTTTTAAGTGTCCTATATTGATATTTGATTTAATTTCTATTACCTGCATTGGTCTTTTAAGGTAATGATCCTATGATAACATATATTTATTATTTAATATTTATTTTCATTTTGCTTGTCTTCATCTTAATTATTATCTATATTTTTATGTATTGTGTTTTCCTTGTCCTTTAATTAAGTCCTACAGCCTTTGGTAGTAGATTTTTATTTATCACTTCTTCGGTTGTCAACCTTATTTGTCTTTTGTAAATTAAATTTCTATTATTTAATTATTATATATATATATCATATGTTTATCCTACTTAAATTTTATTTTTGAGATCATAACATGTATGGTGTCATGAAGAATAGATAAAATAGAATAAAGAAATAAAATAAATCTAGTTTTATACATATACTTGTTCATAAGGATATATATTTATATATATATAATAGGTGTATGTATGATCAAATATGTTAAGAAAAATATAGAGTACAAACTAAGTGCTCAAGAGCTAGGATAGGGGTGCCCATGGAGTAGCTATGGGGCAGTCATGGAGCGCTCAACAAGAACATACAGAGCGCTCATCAAGCACATATAGAGCGCTCATGGAGTGTGCATAAAGCTCCTATGGAGTGCGTTGTTGAGAGCTCACTGAGTGCTTGTGTGTGTAGGATTATGATAGCTCTTAGTAAGTTTTTGATTTCGCAATTTCTCACTCGTTTTTAGTCTAATTTTGATGAGTAAATAGTCAATTTGATAGTACTCTTTGAGTACTTTCTAGTTGTGGTGTTGTTTTTAGGAAAAGAAATACATAAGATGTTTAAATTTTATTAAACATGTCTGAAATTTTTGGATAAAGATATGTCAACTTAGCTAAAACTTGTTTTTCTGATATCTAACTCATTTCTAACCCATTTTTTTGAATAAATAGTCATTTTCATCGGATTGTTCTATCACAATCCATTGATGTTGTTGTTTTTACTAAACAAGGTCTCCAAGATGATGAAATACATAGGATCATTCTGCAACTTTCGTGAAAATCTGACAGCAAAAAGTAAAATTTTGTTTTTGCGATATCTAATCTATTTCTTATTAGTTTTTAACAAATGAGAAGTCAATTTCATAGGATTTTTCATGTAGTTTCCATTGCTGGGGTTATTTTTGGCTTATGATGGACGCATCATTATAGTTTATTAAATCTATTTAACGCCAACCTTTATGTATTTGGCAAACTTGGTTTGATTCTTTCTTCTTTAAAACCGAATTTCCTAAAGCTTAGTGTTCTATATTCTTAAGTTGATGTTTACATAATCCTAAGCAGCTAAGAATTATCAACACCATGATATCTCATCTCGTTGAATTCATCAAATAAGCAACTACTTATCCAAGCACATAAGCTTCTTCAAAACAACTTAATCCATCCTAATATCAATATATGAATGTAATAGGAAATAAAAGTTAGGATAGAAGTCACCTTAATTGGATGTGAAAGAGACTATTAAACCCTCTTCCTTGATAAGAATTGATCCTAGCACTAGAAAACATGATGTGAGTTTCAAATGATCTAAGATTCAATTATTTCAATTGAAACTCTCTTACCTTTTGTATTGGACTTTAGAATTTCATTTGCCTTAACTAGAGAAGTTTTACCCTTTAAATCTGTCATAGTGACATCTATCGAGGAGATGAAGCTCGGTTGTTTTTTTGCTTTGTTTGTAGTGTTTGTCTTGTTGAAAATATAGCTTCCATGGTGGAGAAAATGAGGAGAACAGGGTTGTTTGCTCTGTTTTAGATGTTGCAACTTTTAAGAGATTGAAGGAGGTGTTTTAGCTTGGATTTGCTACATATTTTTGGGTCAAATTAAAGGGTTAATAATGTTTTATTTGTTAGCTAATAACTTCTTATTTGTATGTATCAAACAAGGATTGAAATGTTGTACAAATGTGCTGTTTTGGGGATGTGAATTGGAACTTGCGGGGGCTATTTTTTTTTTCCGAATTTATTATAGCTTTAGAGTTGATCATTTGAGTCGATTTCATGGGTCAATCTTCAACTACCCATGTATCCATTTAATGAGATGTTATTGAAGCTCATTTGGTCAAGATTTCAACTTTTGTGAGCTTCTAAATCCTACTTTATGTTAAGCTATGATCGGTGGATGTGTGCTGCAAAATTTCATGTGTTGTTCGTCCCCTATGTTGTAGTTGTATTAACGGGAATTGAGGAGAATAATTGAGCTTATGAAGTCGATTTGTTTGCTAGTTATTAATGTTTATTTATAGCTATATAGGTGGCATGTTTGTTGTGCAAGTTGGGTTGAATTTTCAGTGCAAATTGTAGGTTGTAATTCAAGTTGATGTCTACAATTTTTTGGAGCTAATGAGGTTCGATTTTTATGGTTGTTTGTATAGTAGATTTTCTTAAGTTATCAAGTAGCTTCCTATGTGTCTATTTTGGTGTTTTTATTGGAGCTTATTGGTCAAATTTTTCAATCTTTATTGGCTAAATAAGTATATAATTATCTAGGGTCATTCACAGTGGATGTATGTGCTGCAACTTCAGGAATTTATTGTCTCCTTTGCAGCTGGTATATGGAAATCTGGGACAAATTTTTAAGCCATTTGCAAGTTGTTTGAAGCTTGTACTTGGTTCATTAATTAATAAGCTTATTTGGAGATTTTCGATTAGCTTACAAGTCCTTTTCATCTTGACTTTCATGGTTCATTTTGTACAATTTAGAGGTGTATTTGGCGTGATTTCCTTCAAAGTTTGCAGCCGGTTTTCTTTGCTCAATTCTCCACTGTATATACATATATCACTTCATATAATACTTGTTTAATTAATATTATAAATTAATTCATCAAGTACTAAGTCCTATATGTATTTATATAAGTTATAAGGGGTTTTATCTCTAAAAGTTCATCTATAACTTCTACAAATTTTCTACATTATTCTTGAGTTCAAATTTTGAGTTTAAAGTTTACATGATTAATTAATTTTAGAGTTTTTTCTTATGATTAAGGTTTTCTAGGGCCGATAGGCTAAATTAGGATTTTTGCACCTATAGAATCCAAATTTACTAACTAAAATTATGGTGTAATCTAAATTTTGCTTTGAAGTCTAGATTTGTAGTTATGAATCTATTTTCACTCTTATTACATATTTATAATCCTAGCAGTTCATCTTTTAATTAAAGTTTTATAGTCAATAAGTTCTATAAAGGAGTTGTCTTTTGTTGTTTTTCAAAGGTAGAGCCACTTTTAATTATATCTTATGTTATTGGCTCAAGATATGAAATCTTGTATTTGGTATCTATTAAGGTCAAAAAATTTTCTATTCAGATTTTTAAACTATAAATGAGTATTATTACTCATAGGTTCATTTTAGGATTTTTATTGGGTCATAAGTTTAATACCTATTTTACATTTGCTACTATATTCATTTTACTAGTTATAAAAATTCCTGGGGTTACAAAGTCAAATCAAGATTTTAGTCTCTATAAACTCAAAATTTTCTAACTAAAATATCGGTATAATTCAAATTTAATTAAGATTTGGATGCTTAAGTATTGATTAGTTTTTTATCTTTTTGCGTATTTTATAATTATAATGATTTACCTTTAAACTATTCTTTTATAACCAATGAGTTCTAAAAATTAATCATCTTTATTGTAATTGAAATTTAAGGTCAACTATGATTATTTGTTGAGTTATTGACTCATGTTGCAGAATCCTGTCCTAAGAATTATTTATTTTAATAATTAATAATCTTAAATTTTCTAATGCTACTTTAGAGTTTTTTTTAAATATTAAAGATAAGTCGAAGATCATTATATTATTATTTAATAAGTGTATAATTTATTTTCTAATTACTAAACTTAAGGTAAAAGGATTCTTGGAATTTTTAACAACAATCGATTTCTCATTGATCATGATTATCTAGAGTTATGAAAGTTACATTTTGTGTTTTGAAATTTCATTAGTAAGGATTTTAGTTTTTCTAACTATAATAATATTTATTTGTATTTTAATAATTTTTTTAAAATTGCAAAAAATTAAGAGTGATTTTTTCTACTTGTTATTATAGTTCTTTATGATTCTATATTATATTTTAATAATTATTATAATCAAGTTATGTAAAATGAGGGAGATTATATAATCATAAAGAACTATAATAAAGTCGCAAAAGTCACTCTCGATTTTTCGCGATTTAATAATATTAAAGTAAAAACAAATTTGATCATAGATAGAAAGATTAGAATCCTTACCAATAAAATTCAAAACACAAAATATAAATTCCATAACCCTAACAATCAATGATCGATGATAAATCGATCGTTACTATAAATTTCAAAATCATTTTACCTTAAGTTAGTCATTAGAAAATAAATTCTACAATAGTTAAATAATGATACCATGATTTTCAAGTTGTCTCTAATAACTTAAAATTCTAAAATAGTATTAGAAAATTTATTATTATCAATTATCAAAATAAATAATTCTTAGGACAAGATCCGTAGCTAGTACTGAAAACTAAACATGTGAATATAATCAACTTTAAATTTCAAGAGTAATATAAAGCGGTTAACCAATAAAGTTATTTATTGAAAACGATAACTTAAAGATGAACTGCTAAGATTATAAATACGCGATAAAAATGAAAACAAATCTATAACTAAGAATCTAGACTTCAAATAAAAATATGGATTGCACCATAATTTTAGTTAGGAAATTTGTAGTATATAGGTGCTAAAACCCTATTTTAGCCTATTGTGCCCAAAAATCCTTACTCGCACAAGGTAAAACTCTAAAAATATTTAATTGCATAAACTTTAAATTCATAATTTGAACTCATACATAATCTAGAAATTTTGTAAAAACATTAAAAATTTTGGAAATAAAATTCTTATATAACTTATATACAAATACGCATAAGACTTAGTACTTGATGAATTAACTTATAGTATAAATTAAACAAGTATTAGATTAAGAGATATATGTATACATGGTGAGAAATTGTAGCAAAAAAACTAGTTGCTAATTCTTGGAATTCTCCACGACAACTATCCCTTCAATTTGTAGAAATTGAACAACTTAGAGTCAAGTGAAAATGACCCACAACAAATCATGAAGCTCAAGAAAACAACTCCTTAAATGGTTAAAACAAGTTGATGAACAGCTCTAAATTGTTCCCCAAAATCCTATGCTGCAGCTGCTAGAGGGGGAGACAACATGCTTGAAAATTATACAACTTCCACCGTGTATAGCCTTAGGTAATATAGGTAAAACTCAAGCTCACCAAGTTTGAAGAATTGACTCTTCAAGTTCTAATAAAAGCTCCTCAAATTGGCACATAAGTTGGCAATTGTTGACTTAGAAATCTGATTTTCCAATACACACAAATCGTTGCTCATTCTTGGGAAAATATAGCAGCCACCTCTTCTTGAGCTCTCCATCGATACTTGCCCCAACAAATGAAACAAGTTGTGTTCAAATTGAAAATGACTTCATCCAAAAAGAGACATCTAAGCTACATATGAATTGAATGAAGAAGAAAACTTAACTTGCAAAAAACGGCTAGAATTCTTTCCCCTAAATTCCATATAGGAGACAACATGCTTCAAAAATCCTACAAGCTCCTAATAATTTCCATAAAATAATTGATCTCATTCACACATATAAGCAGCCAACAAGTTGTCTTTATAACTCATATAAATAAATATAATGTACAACCCAACAAAGTCTTAGCAAGTTGCAAAATCAGCTGTAGCTTTGGTCCTTAATTTCTGTAAATAATCAGCTGGGAACGTAAACATTGCACTACAAGTTGGATCTCATTTTCCATACGAAAATTCTCTAGAGTTACTAAGGAATTGACTAAGCTAACAGACTTTGACAATTGACCTAACAATCCCCAATGAAAACACATTAAATGGACACATAGGAAGCTACTTGTTGACTTGAAAATCTACTAAACAAACACACATATAAACCGACCCTAAAGCCTCCAAAAATTGCAGATGTGAATTGAGGATTCTTCTAGTAGCCTTCACGTCCTAACCCTCCAACTTGCATAACAAAAACAGCTCTTATATGGTTTGTACAAATATGTACTACTAGCTATCAAACAAGCTTATTTATTTCCCCACTAACTTGACCTAAAAATTTAACCAACAAGTAAACAAACAGCCCTTATTCTCTCCCAAAAATTGAAAAAAAAAAATAGAGCAACCCCTGTTTTCCTAAGCTTCACCAAGAACAACTTACAAAGGAAACAAACAAAAACCACAACAAAACTTCACCTTCTCCCATAGCTAAAACTGTGACAGCTTCCAAGGAACAAAGACTCCTCTAGCTAAAACAAAACAAATTTCCAAAATCCAATACTAAAGGTAAGAGAGTTCCAATTGAGTAAGTTGAATCTTAAACCATTTGAAACTCACCTCTAGCTTTTTAATTCTAGGATTAGTTCTTGTCAAGGAGGAGTGCTAACTATCATCTTCCATATCAAATCAAGGTGATTCCTATTTCATCTCTAATTTCATATTTCATTCATGAACTCCTTACATGTCGGTTAGTGCATAGATATATAGAATTTGACAAGTTGAATCATCCATGTATTAATGTAGTCCTTACAAGTTTGAATAAACTGTATGGTTATAACCATCACAAGCCAAAAGTAAACCCCACCAATGGAAAGTACACGAAAAATCCTATGAAATCGACTACTCATTTAATAAAAATGGATAAGAAACGGATTAAATATCACAAAAACAAAAAAAATCCACTTATTACTGTTAGATTTTTCTAAAAAGTACAGTGTTATTATATTTTCACCATCTTAGAGATCTTACCTACTACAAACAACACATCAATGGATTGTAATCGAAAAATCCTATGAAAACGACTATTTGTTTATCAAAAGAGACTAAAAGAGTTAGATATTATAAAAACAAGTTTTGGTTAAAGCTGCCATGTATTTACTTGAAATTTACAAACATGTTTTATAAATTTGAACATCTTATATGTTTCTTTTCTTGAAAACAACACCATTACTAGAAAATACTCAAAGAGTACTATCAAATCGACTATATTTAACATTAAAATCAGACTAGAAATGAACAAGATATTGCAAAAACAAAAACTCACTAAGTGTTATCACAAACATGCACACACAAGCACTCAGTGAGCACTCCAAAGCATGCACACACAAGTACTTAGTGAGCACTCAAGAATGCATTCCATAGGCGTTCTATGAACGCTCTATGATCACTAGTGCGCTCAATGAGCGTTCAATGGCCACTCTTGTTCTAGCTCTTAGAGCACTCAGTTTGTACACTTGATTTTTTTAAATACTTGATGTTATATGCACATATTTTAATATATGCATATATATATATATATTCTTATGAACAAGTATATGTATAAAACTAGACTTATTCTATTTCTTTATCCTATTTTATTTATTCTTGTGACACCATTTTAGAGCTTATAATACACATCAATAACTTAACTTAGATTAAACATTACTTATATACATGAATCCTCAATATTTATGAATATGTACAGTGATGGGAATAGTTTCATGGCCTCATCTATTGGTCTAGGACTGAACAAAGATCAAGTGAAGAAGGACACGGGATGCAAGTTCAAGCTAGGAAGGAATTAGGATATGAAGACCCACACAAATGCCAATCAACAATTAAAGATAGAAGTTGCAACAGCTAAAGGCCGACTATTAAAGTTGGCAGTGTTGATGTCAAGGCCGGTGGCCTTCTTCCTAAAAGCCGGCGGTGTTCATATATATCACAGTTATAGAAGACAACATGGTTGCCTCAGGTGATCAATTTTCCAAGTACACCGACTCAAGGCCGATGGTGCATATCTTCAACATTGATGGCATTGAAACATAGGCTGGCGGCATACCTGGCCAGCTTTCGTCCCAGAGCACATATTTTCAATTATTTCATATTTATTTTATTTTGTTTGTTGGGTACTATTTATATACCCTTTTTCAATGACACTAGATAGCTTTTGGATATTTGAAAACCCTTAGTTTGAGATTTTCTCTCAATTTTACTCTTATCAATCATTGTTTTTATTGTGGCGAGTTTCTGTTCTTACCAGTCATTCAGATTGTTTCGACCAAACCACTTTATCTTTTTGTGTATAATATCAACGAGAAAGAGTGTAGTTCAGTTGATTCGGTGAGTTATATCCGTTATCAACACCGTTCATATCCTGTTTCTTTCACCAGAAATCCATATAATACAAAAACCCAAAACAAATTATGCAAATTGTGATTTATTACATCTGGTGCATTTTAGGCATATCATAATTTGGTATCAAAGAAAATCCTAATTTTGTGGCACATGAGTCATGTATTGGCAGTGTAGAACAAAAAACATCACTTATCCTTCTACACTCCCCTTGTAACCCACCCATATAGATCTCAAAATCCATTTTCCTTTTCCTTTCCAATACCAAACAAAACTCTAAGAACTATGCCATACATATTATAAACTTAAAAAGGAAAGAAAAATTTAGGTTCAATAAACAATTAATGCACATTAAACTTTGTGAACCAACTAATATGATAGAAAAATAATCTAGCAATTAAAATAATAGAATGTAACCCTATAAATAATAGAAATTTCAAATTACGTAGACAGATAAAGTTGACAAACGAAGTAAATAATAAAGAAAATTTCCCTATCAAAGTAAGCACTAAAGAATGTAGATATAGATAGATTCTAATAGTTATTCCCTTAAATATAGATAAAAACATTTATTAGAAACAAGAGAAACACAATGAAAATAAATAATGGGTAATAAATATTAACTACCTTAAGGTAGATCTACTAAAGGACCACATAAATCATAACAGCTTAATAACAAAATGAGACTTAACATATTCTATAACATCTATTAGAGTCATAGAATAAATAGAATTTACGGATAAATAAAATTAAGTACTCAAAACAAGCTTTTTTAACGCCTTTGTATATGAAAATCCAAGTAGAAATGAATATTATAGGTTTAGTTAAAATTACATGATAAAAAGTAACATCGGAAACTATTTAGATCACTTTTCATAAATAAAATCCATTAATACGAATTTCATATAAGAACTAGAAAATAGAAAACCTTATGAGCATCATTGACTATTCACATACTGATAATAGAGTTAGAAACGAATATAATAGACTTAGTTTATATTTACATAGTTAAAATTGAAATCTAAAAATTATAGGAAGACTTCTCCTACATAAAATATTGGTACAAATTTCATAACTTTACGGGAGAATATAAACTTTATAAAATTTAAAGATCTTAATTAGGTACACAAATATATCAGAATTAATAAAATTGAATTAGGACACTGAAAAGTGCAACTAGAAGCATTATACGAATAGCACATATAATAATGAATATATGTTATTTCATTTCATAGGATATATTAAGTCAAAGTTCTCAAATCCAGGTATTTCCAAAAGTCGTATCAAACAAACAAGAATGCTTGGGTGAGGAATTCTGATGATCTGCTATTTGCTTGTGTTGCTACTGCTTGTTGTTATGTTGATTGTATTATCTGTTTGTTGAATGACTGATTGTTGTGGATGCTATCATCCACATGATCACTAGAAGAAATGGATAACTATAATCACTGGACTAAACTAATTGGATATACCCATTCGCATGTGATTAAAACCTTCTAGGAAATGTTTCGAAATTTGAAACTAAAAATATTTTGAAATATATTTTCAAAGAACAAGACTTGGAGAATCTCAAGCTACTCCTTATCCATTCTTTTTGAACGAATTTTTCCAAGTGAGTTTATGAAATAACCTGGGACATTTCTGAGACTTGTTTTGGCGATAGATGTTGCTTGAGTTAGGAGCCACCTGCTGGATTCACCTTTATTGGGTAATGGTGAGTATTGGCGATAGATGTTACCTGAGTTGGGTCTACCTCGGAATCACCTTTATAGGGTGATGGTCAGTTTGGCGGTAGATATTGCCTAAGTTGGGGTCTACTTGTCTAATTCACCATTAATTGGTGATGATCAGTTTGATTCGCCATTATTTGGTGATGGTCAGCTTAAAACATTAACCAACTTAGAATGCGTAGACGTTGGGGAATATTTGCTTTTTACTAATGATGCGTAAGCATTGAGTGAGTCTGGATGGACACAACCACCAAGCAGCTTCACTCAGGTAAAGCAAGTATTCCATGTGGGTAAGTATGGGAGAACTGATGTGTAGATAGCATAAATCTACATCGTCAATAGCTCCGGACTCCTATAGATGTGTTGTTTGCATTCTTCGTATGTGTTCATATTATGTGTAGATAGATTTGCATGAGTTTAATTAATGCTTGATAACTTGCGTGACCGTAGTAGTGAGTAATGAACAACTAAGTTGTGTTTTGCTCACCCTCCAACAGTTTTTGTGCAGGTATAATGCTAGCTAAGATTGGGCTAGGAATGTGTGAAGAGAGCCCTCCATCAGACTCATTGAAGTTAGAAAGTTAAATAACAGTGAACTTAGAATACAAATTAGATAAACTGTACAAACAATTGAGACTTTGTATTTTGTAGAATGAAACCCAATTTTATTATTTGGTGGGGGATCTCTATGTGATCTTGGTGAAATGTGAAAAATCGGATTCCCTTGTTTAGTTTTAATAATAGTATTATATGAATACATTTAACTAATGTATGAGAAATTAATAATTAATTAGTTTATAATCTCTGACTTACAAAACGGTTCTCATATTACGAGTGCACATGTGTATGATAACTTTAGGATAATCCTACTAGGCCTTTTTGAAGTGTGATAGTAAAGAATTTTTTATAATAAATTTATAATACAAACTTAAAAAGGCAAATATTCATGAAAAAAAGCCATTACTATTAATTACAAGTGTGTTAGATTTGCAAAAACGCATATAATATTGCTATACTAATAACATCATTTATATTATTATTATTAATAAAAAATAAAGTAAATGTCCACTAGATATTTCTCTTATGCTTTATACAACATAAAATTGAAGGGAAACGGGAAAAAAAAAAGACAAAACAAAATTAAGAATTTTATTTAAAAAATACAACGCTTAAAATTATATACTCAAAACACAGTATTAGCTAGATTGTTTAGAAATCATATCTTGAAAATATAATTTCAACATTAAAAGTTTACCTTCAAGTGTCATAAACTAAAACATAATCTTTTAACAATATAAAATCATATCAAACTCGAAAAATTATATTTTTTATTTCCTTGTCTTATTAATTATCAAAGGGATGCTAATATATCAAGTGGAAAGAAAATTCTATGATCCCGTTATCGATTATTCAATGACTCACATTAAATTAAGCGTAATCGAATCATTAAAATAATTGATAGGATTAAAAACTCTCCAAGCGGAAAGATGTAAGCTAATTAATTCTCTTCCCTCACCTCAAGTGAGCGTTACTTCGGATATAAAAGTTGAGATGGTGTCTGTGGAGAAAGTGACATATTTTTCACTTCTCTCAAACTATTTGCACCTATACCTACCACGTGTATGTACATGCTTGCTGAATATTTTTCATTTCATCGCGTCTCCTCGCGAATTAATTCACCCGTATTACCACGCAACTTATTCATATCCATTTCTAGGTTTGTCATACATATGTTTTGTGTACCCATAAAGTCACAATCACAATTGAATTTAAATAAAACTTCACACAATCAAACCAACAAAACGTAAATATAATATGTTTGTATTGGGCATCATAGCTGAATTCGTGTTGGGATATTTATATTTGATGCTTCAAACTTTCTAATTTTGTCCTGTAATGTGGAGCTGAAATAAGGATGGTATTTGATGATATCAGTAGGATTAGCAATATCTTTACATATATATATATGTTTTCATTTTTACGATGAAGAAATATAGACATAGTTTATGTTTTGAGAGTTTGAAAAGGAAGTATAAATGAAATCTATTGTGCATATTAGCTGATAGTTTCAGAACCTTGCAGTTAGCTATCATGAGTAAGATAAGATAAGCTGATGACAACCATCCACCGAGTGCGAGGCGTTGCAGCTACCATCACCCATTTCTTTTTCTGATAAGGATTCCCAGTCGGATCGAAGAATATAGGCCATGCTGTTCATGTCTTCAATTATGAATCAAGTTGCAATGATGCGTCACCTTCTGCCGACACTCTTTTGAGTATGCTCTACCTCCTCCCGACTCGGCGGCTGAGACGTCAATGTTCTCCCTCGGCACACGATTTGTTTTTTTATTACCCCACCCGACATTTGTCTGTATCTCGTTTGTAATTATACTAACCTCGAGCTGTTATAATAGGGTCCCCACTGGATTTTTTTTTTTTTTTTTTAAGAAGAGTCCACATCGTGAATAGCGCTGAAAATTTAATAAAATATGTAATTAATTATTTAAACTTTGAAATTAATTAATTTAGCATGGAGTTACTATTAGCACGAAACGTCTTTTTTGGTACTAAATTGATTCATTTAATATATGATTTTAAAGTTTATGTACTAAATTGATCAATCTTAAAATTTAAGTATCTAGTTTTATTTTATGCCTAAATTCAAGTACTGTTCGCAACATTAACCTTATTTTAGGAAAAAAAATGTTAAATTTGGTATCATTACTTTGCATTAAAATTCAATTTGATACCTAAACTTTAAAATGGTCAATTTAATACCCAATGAAAATTTTCTTGATTATTTTTACTATTTTACTAACACTATTTGCTCTATTTTCTAACTTGAAAAAAGCAAACAATCAATGATAGATTGTATTGGGAATATTAATAAAAATTTAATGATGTGCTACGATTTTCATCTGCAAACAAAACAAATTTAGCTAAGGATGTGGTAAAAATATTTATAAAAAATTTGATTGAATATTAAACAAATCTCTTTAAAATTTAAATACTAAATTAAATTTCCATGTAAACTTTAGGTGGAATTTTTGACATTTTTACCCCTTCTTTTATGCTTTGTAGAACACATAATTGAAGGGATATACTCAATGAAAAACTGCAAGCAAACTAAATTTTTTTCTCTTAAGTGAACTCATCTTTGGATATAGAAAATTGAGATATTGTTTGTTGAGAGAAGATAAAATAAAGCTACATGTCTTCTCTCAATAATCTAAAACCTATCTTATTTTTTTTATCTCACAAGATGAGATCACATGTCTCGTACTATTAGTATTTCCTAAAACTCTATTAAATATTATCACGTACTATTTCATTTTCAAGCACTAGATAATGACAATGTCTTGTGAAGCAACCTTTCTATATCCTTATTAAAATATTAATTGCCACATAGATGCACTTGGAAACTAGATATCCCTACTCTCGTCCTTAATGTGTTTATAATGTATTTCAATAGATGTACTTAAGAAGTTGCACTTTGCAAATTTAAATAATGAAGAACAAACTCAAAGATTGTGTAATATAAAGATAAATAAATTATAAAGAAGGCAAGTTTGTCATTTCATATAAAATAAGAGGGTTTTATGGTCAATCCTAAAGATATAAAAGGATTATTAAGAAGGGTCAAAGAGTCAAAGGATATTAAATAAGAAGGTTTTATGGTCAAAGTTGAAATATAATTTTATTGTATTCACATGGCAAAAACTTGATTAAAAATGGATTTTGGAAGCTTAAATGGATATGAACCTAAGGTTTTTCCTAAACAACATATCTCTATAAATATCCCTTAACCTACGAGTTTGTCACACCATTCCTCAGTTAAAACCCTATGAGATTTGGAGTACGTTTAAGACAGTTGAAAACTGTCGGCCTATATATTCTTTCTTTGTCAACAAAAATTTAATTTTAATACAATTTTGGGCACATGATAGATACATGATAGAAGATCAAAAGTCACAAATCCCTATATATTCTTTCTTTGTTTTTTTCTCCAACAAAACCCTAAACCTAGATTCTTATCCTTTGAGAGTTTATAGCTACCAAAGGATTTAGAAGTCCAAATCAGGCAACTGAATCACTTTTTTTTGTTTTAAGATATTATGGATTATTAGATTTCTTAGGGTTTGATTATTCAATACGTGATAGAATTGGAAAACATACATATCGGGTTTGGAGATTTGATTCTATTGGTCAAAGGAGATCTTGGAAGATCGGATTCAAGGAATCAAAATCATATATTTCCTTTAAAGTCTTTCAATCTATGAATTACCATAGGATTTTCTTTTGTTTTTAAGAAGAATTGGAAACGGTTCTAATTTTCTTGGAGATCTGAAGAGTGGGTGTTTAAGGAAGATTGAAGATCAGATCTAAATCTCAAGGAGAATAATTAGGAATTTGAGATCCATTCAAGGTAATTAAATCCCTTAATTACATATGTAGATTTCATCGAAATGATTTCTGATTTAAGGTTTTGTTCGTTCATGATGGGGGATGTTCTAGGGTTACGATTTCTTTGCGGTCTTTGGTGGATTTAGAGTCAAATCAAAGTAAGTTTTCATCCTCTAAATCATAGATTCATTAAAAGATCGAATTAGAATGATGGATTTGTTTGTGTTTGTTGATTTATGCAATTAGGGTTTTGTGGAGATTTGGGTTTTCTAGGGAATTGATCGAAGAGATTCTACAGTTGTGATTTCTTGAGAGGAGATTGGGAGATTTCTTGTTTTTAAGAATTTGTGGATTTGGAGAGATTGTTCCTGGATTTGGAAAAGGTACGACCTTTCCTTGTTTGTTGTATTTGCTTGCAGGTTTAGTTTTCTGATTGTTGCCTGTAGGAACAGATATATAAATGAACTTAATTCTATTTGGCTTAAATTGTTTTTCTAGATGTCTTTGGCTTTAACCAGTAAAGACCTGGCTGACAGTGATACTGGTGAGGCACCTTGATGATCCTTATGTGTCGTTGTCCCTAGTGGAGTTGCACTTGGAGATGATTCCAGTAGATATAGGTTTATTGGCAGTATGGCCGCGGGTGTTTGGGGAGTACCCATTCACTAATATATGTATGTAATTATTTACTTTCGATATCTGGTTGATTTTCAGGAGTCTGAGTAACTCCAAGTTTGGGATCAGAGATCTATGATTCTAAACTGTGTTGTTTTGCAGGCTTAATGAAGATAATAATCCTATTGTTTGCATTTAGTTAGTTGCACGTATCTATATATGTTGTTTGTGCATTTGCATATTGTTTGTGGACTGGCGTACTGGGCGTTTTCGCTCATTCCTTTCTTTTTCAGGTACAGGTGATGGACTTGACTACACTGCAGAGGAATAGGATGTTATACAGGACATATGAAAAAATGATTTCTTGAGTTATTGAAGATTTGTGAAACAATATTTTGATTATTTATCTTTTTGAGGATTTGAAGTATTGGTTTTTATGTAATAGTTTATTAAACAAAATTATATGTTTTTAGTTGGAAGTTAGATATTTTCTGGATTATTGTTGGCTTTGGTTTTGTCAACTCGGATTTAGTTTGTATTATAGGAGATATTTGAAAGTTATAAATTACAGGTTTCACAGGTTTTGTTCCTTCTAGAGTACCCTTAAATGTGGGTTCATGGAGATTTTTATATGTTTATATTTTGTGGTATTGAGATTTAGAGCCTTTGCGTGTCTCTTTTAAGAGAGGGACACGTGGTGGGTTGTAATACCTTATTTTAAGGCGTTACAGCTTTTTTGGTATCAGAGCAATAGGTTATGATCTATTAGATTTAAGTTTTGACTGCTTAGGACAGTGAGCAATGATGAGAGGGGTAGAATACATTAGGGTTCTTGATCCTATCTAGATTAGTGTTGCTTTCATCCTATAGTTATAGAGTTTTAATCCTTAAGTTGGATTACCCTTTTATTTTTTGGAGGTATTTTGTTTGTGTTAGTAAAGAGAGAAAAAGGGGGAAAAGAGAGAGAGCGAAAGAGAGGAAAGTGAAAAAGAAAAAGCAAAAAAATGCATGTAAGGAATAGAAAAAAAAATTAATAAAGATTTCCTACACATTAGTATATTGCCAGGCTTTTGGCTAAATTCCGGTCAAAAGTATCATGGATGCAAGATTTAAAAAGTTTAGGTATTTTTATGAGGAAAATTTTATTTAGGTGCAATTCCTTTATATTAAAAAATTTTTGGTACCTTGAAACTTACCCTTCAAATTTGTAAAGAAATCACATACTATACAACCCAAGGTACATGTTATGTAGACATCCTCTAATTACATTGAAGGCCTATATACAGTATGAGCCTTCGGTGTTATTTTAGAGAAAAAGACGAAGGGGCATGCTAACTACAACTATTTTACTCGTGCACAAAATAACATAAAATACTTGCTCAAATATAAAATAATAAACACAATGTTTGACTCTTTCCTTCCTTTCATTCCCGCTCTCGATTGCTCACTTCTCTACATCTAATTCACATCTCCCAACATCTACTATGCTTAATTTCTCTCTCTTTTTTTCTTACTCTTAGGTAATGTAATTTTACTCTTACTTCCTTTTTTTTTCTTATTTTACTTTATTCATTCTTGCATATTGTGGAAACCCTAAATGTTGCAACATGGAAATTTTTTATGTATATTTGTTGAAGTTGAAATTATGAATGGAGTAGCATGTATGTGAGAGAATGTAATGATTTGTTTAGTTGCATTGTAAGGTATTAATATTTCTTGTTTTGAAATCTCAGCATTGTATACCATTTGCTTGGTGAAATGTCTAAAAGAGGTTTAAGCAATGTTTGTGGATGGAAAGTATAGAATGAGGGAAAGTATAATTCTGTAATTAAGTTGCCCAACTCACAATGCATATAGTTTAACATGTGACTCTTATGATCCAATGTTTATGGTGTGATGTGGATATGTTTGAAATGGCTATTTTGTTAGATTTATCATCTACTCCCATAAAAATATCGTAGATGGTAAGTATAGGTCACACTATAATAAGGGCCTGATGACCCGGGGCCGTGGGGGGGGGGGGGTGGAGGGGGGTGGGGGGGTGGGGTGGTTGCAAGGCAAGGTTGTAAAAGTGAGTATCCCAATACTGATGAATCTCAATACAAAGGAGGTATTTATAATAGTTCCCAAAGACCTAATTAATAACAAAATGACTAATTACTAAATATGATAATAAGACTAACAAATATGACAAAAGGACTTTTATATCTAATTATCTTAATATGAAAGAATCTAATGCATTAAAGACTAATAAATATGAAATTAAAGACTAATAATTTAAAATAATAATTAAGACTCATTAAAGCCTAATTTATGGAGATAAGCCGGCCTAGTACACCACTGGAGGCTCATCTAGGGCTTCCATGCTCCTCTCTACGCTCGTGATCTTGTGAGCTTCATATATGTAAGCCGTTTGTTTAAGAAGCCAACATTGGGGCAATTTTGATCCTCTAGTTCCATTTGTTTCATGTTCCCATTGAATCAACAAGCTTTGGTCATTTAGTCTAGTTTGGATATTCGGTTCTAAAACCAGGCTAAACTAATTCTCATCACAAACATCCTCACTACACGCCACATGGGCCAACTTATAAATTAATCTCCATTATGAATGGCAATGCCATTGAGGGCTTCATTTCATTGGTTAGGAAATTAGGTGTTGAGTTAATGCAAGAGCTATATGTGCTAATAACTAGAAAGTCAATCACTCCTCGAGAGATCCATTCAACACAATAAAAGCTCCACTATGCTATTAGAGCCACTAACCCCAGTACAAAGCCTAAATGGGGTTCGATAGCATTGCCATTAGATTATAACAGCATTGGTGAAGTTTCATTAAATTCCATATGTCTATCTTACTCATGGAACAATGGCAAAGATTAAGGAGATGATGTATGACTTTATGGAAAAATAAAAACATGACGAAAAACCTAGAAATGCATGCAAATGAATTTCAAGGGAATCTACCTGAATTTGTCAGCCAACATCATAAAATAAGAGGTCATTTCAAGAGATTAAGAAGATGTTTAAGAAAATAATTGTGGAGAACCTAGATAAACCCAACTCTGCTGTGAATAACGAAGATAGCTAGAGCGAGAATATAGCTGAGATTAAAAATAAGAAGGAAATTGTTATGTGGGTTTTAGAGAAGATTATTAAAATTGACGATATATTTGATAAAAATAGCGTAGAAAGAAAGAAGACATAGAGTTAAAATTCCTAGCATAGCTGATGATGGGACAACAGACAAGAGGTTTAGCTATCTAGAAGTTGTTGGTTGTATGCGGTTAATTCATATTTCATATGCTCGTAGTTTTACAACACTCCTATTGTTTTTCTTAGCATTATTTAAGAATGACAACTCTTTCAAAATGGGAAAATAGGCTACATTGATATTTTAATGTAGAGTTTTAAGAAATACTAATGGCTTATTTGGTATATGGCAATAGACTGGAATAGAATCATATCTTCTGGCTTTCATTCCTTTTCTTACGTTTGCAAGAGTTATGAAAAGCTGGAATCGACAATTCCGACTTTAAGGTGGAATTCGATTCCGTCTTTTAGAAGATGGAATCGTAATTTCTTTCCACCTTTTATTAAAAAGTTTTAATTAAATAATTTTTTATCCTATATAAATTTATTATTTTATTTTTTATAAATGGTATTTTTAGTAAATTCTAATATAAAATAATTCCTTTCTGTTTCATTTCTTGTCCGATTCTTATTCATTTATTTATTCTAATCAATTTCATGCCAAAAGATTCTTATGTATCAAATGTGACATAACAGTATGAGACGTTATTTCATCTTGTGGGATTAAAAAACTTGTGCAGGATAATTGTGGGAAAATAAAGACAAGTTACTTTCCCAACAGACGTCTCAATTTTCATATCCAAAGATATATGTCGTCTTTAGAGGCAGAGAGTCAATTAGCGTACATATTTCCACTCCATATAATAACATCCCTAATATTATAGGATTAAAAAAAATAAAAGAAATGTAATTTTCAAGTGCCGCCTATAATACATTAAAGTAAACTCTCAAACGATTTTCTAACCATCTAAAATCATGTTTTAAAGACTTAATTTGAAGTATTATATTTTTTAATTATTTTTAATTTTTTTAATTTGAGGATTTTTCTTTCTTTCTTTCCCCCCGTTAATTATATGTTGCATAAAACATAAAAGAAATATCTAACTTTTATTTTATTTTATTTATCATGAACAAAATAGGTATATGATCTATAGATACAAATGAAAAGATAAAAAAAAAAAAAAATCATCACAACTAAAATCCAAGAGATCCTTATCATAAAACTATGAACACATCATTTTTTTTTTTAACAGACCGGCATTTTTTGTAATTTTTTTTAAAATAATATTGCTTTTCCTTATCCCTTTGTAATTACGTTAACTTTTGGAATTTACCCTAATGTTTATAATTTTCTTTGGATTCCATAATTACGATATCTCTAATGAATTCATGGTATCTTTTCCTATGTTATCATTGGGTTTTGTAATTATCATCTTTCTGGTAATTTTACCTGGAAATCGTAACTCTTCTTAGAAAATTTCAATATTCTACTTTTTTCATCGATAATAAACACTAAATTGGTTCCACAGTATCTGTTTCAAGGGCCATATAATGCTTCCGTGATTTCTGTCGTTTCTTTTTGCGATGATAGTTCCCCGTGGGATCGGAAATTATCCGAGTAGTTCATTCGTTCATTTAAATCCCATAAACTGCCAAATACATGTTAAGATTCAACCAAAATGGTCTACATGCGTTTAATCTAAATCCTGCTACAATAATGCTCCACCTCTCACTCTATAAGAATGTTGTCAAAACCGGATTAGGGTTTGACATGGGCAAGTTAGAAGGGTCAAGGATCGATACATCGAACTGGATTTAATTGGGGGTTGAACCTGGTTCAACCTGGGGTCGAAGGGGGATCACCAAAAAGTAAAAATATAAATGATAATTTAATTATAAAAGATAAATATATATGGCATCACTCAATTAAATTTATATTTGAATCAAATTCTTCAATTAATTATTAAATAAGCATGATATAATGATTATATATATATATTATAAATTTATAATATAGTATAAATACATATTTAAATTTTTATTTTTTATCTTATTTTGCTTCTTTTTTTCGGTCTGAATGTCCTTATTCGACCACCTGGATCGATCGGGTCAATCCGAGTCGATGCAAATTTAGGCAAAATGAGTTGACCAACCCACCTTTATGGCCAATTTTGGTTGAACCAAGTTGAACCAGGCGGGCCAATCTGGGTCCGACAACACTGTCTACAAACATACTATAGAAAATATACATAATAAACTATGTTATGGGTATTGTCAGGCCTAAATTTTTATTTTCGGTCCAATTTCTCTTAACCTTATTCATGCTAAACCCTAATGCGTTCAATGCAAACCCTTGACTAAGAATTAAAACAATCTTGTAATTCAAAAAGGAAAAAGAAAAAGGAAAATTTGAAGTCACCACTAGAGCAAAATCAAGAAAAAAGTAAATTAGAACCAATGAGTAGGCTAGTCCTAATTTGTCTACTGATTAACGTAAAATCATTTAAAAAAAAAAAAAAAGAAAGCAAAAGTTACTAAGTTTGGGTTATCATATTAAAATCTAAATGGTTTCCACCTTTAATTTTTCAATTATAAATTGCTTCCTATTATACTCTAATTTGAATTCCTACGTGTTATTTACAAAGTATTTAGTTTCCTATTAAAATTTATAAAGCAAATCAAACACACTAAATCTCACGGAAAATTAAAAAAAAAAAAAAAGGCAAGTAGCATCTACATGGGACAAATTAGGAAACTACTTTTACATCAAATTCGCAAAAAAGATTTTTTTTCTTTTTAAAGTTACCCATTTAGTTGCTTGTGTACCCACTATTTGAGATCAAAAGTCATATAGTTCTTTCATGAAAATTTTATTTTGTTGGTTAATTTTAATTTTTAAATTTATTAATTTTATAAAAATTGATTTTTTGAAGTGAACCCCAAACCTATCACTTTAGTTTTTGACAATTTTATGAAAAACGAACTTTTCTAGGTGATAAAATTTTTTATCAAGAACTACAGTCATATGTCAACTCAACTCACAAATTGAATTACAATAAGGATATCAATTTTCAACATATTGATTAAGAAAAATTAAATTTCACGCATCATCTTAATTATAACAAAATATCAATAAAAATATATAAACATGTAATGAAAATTCACAAGGTTCAAAGTTTTCAAACTCATAGAACATTACATATTAAGTACAAATAAGAAATTTTAGTCAAACTAAATTTAATATCAAGGCTTAATAAAAATTTTCGTGTCAGTATAATCTATGCATATCATGGCCAATATTAAATCAATATGTACACATCATGACAAATATCATATATTATTACATGGAGAAAATTTCGATAATAGCTTCAAATAATACAAATCTTTAAAACAAAATATTATAAAACAAAAGACCATTAATAAAAAATACTATTATTATTACCATTGGTTACAAGCACTTGAGACACATGTAAATTATATTATTATTATTAAGAACACCAACTTTTTTTTATTATTATTAAAATTATAATACTATTATTATGGTTTTATCATTATTATAGTTATAATTGTAATTAAACAAATAAAGAAAGAAAGAAAGAAGGAAAATACTTACCTAATTGTGGACAATGGGATACCCTTATCAATCTTATGTCGTGGTCGGTGCAATGTAAGTAGTTTGGAAGGTTAGTCAAACCTTCTAAGCTATGTATGTGTAATGGGTTACTACACTTAGATCCAATGTTAATGGAATTTAATAATAATTTACAAAATGATTCTAAAAGTTACCTAGGATAACATGATCAAAATGATTTTGTAAAATATAAGGTGATAATAAATTAAATAAAACCTATGACATGGCATTTAGAATTAAATGCATTGGAGTAACATTTAAAAGTTAACAAAAACTTAAGAATAAATCTAGTGACCGATATCATCTAACATCTGGAGTATGAACATATAAATTTATGTTGCTTTTCATGCAAGTTCTCTGTCATGCTGGATTTTATGGATTGGATGAAGATGAAGAGTGTTATTTTGTTGAAGAAAGAAACGAAAAAATGGGAAAGATTTTTTCTTTTTGATCTTTTTTCTTTAAATGTATCACTATTATATGTACTAATCTCTTTTTTCCTAGGAGAGTATTTATCGGGTTTACTTTATAAATAGAGACAGTATATAATATTATGGGTATAGAGGATAATAAAATGCAAGATTTTGATAACAATGAGAACCACTTAGATATCTTGAAGCTCTTAAAATTGGTGAGGTTTACCAAGAGCAAGTAATTGGATTTTTATAAAGTGGCTTTACAATTTTTCCTAGGTCTTTTATAAATGGCCTTGTATAATAACATATGTGGAACTAGAACCGGCTATGGCGGTTCCGGTTTCGGTTCCACGAAATATGGAACCATGAACCGGCTGTTCCGGTTTGGGTCAGGAACCGACTCGAACTGTGCCGATGTCTATCTACTGTTGTGCTGTGATAAATCGTGTAGCTATCATTGTTCCTCAGGTATTTAAACTCAATATATTGAGAATTTCTTTTTTAATTTCTTAATTTGGACCCTGTTATTTCTAAGGTATTTGAAGTTAATAACAATATTAACTTTTTGAATACAAATTTTCATTACGGGCTGTTTATCATGCATTTATAGTTCGACTAGAAGGCTTCTTCATGCCATCTTTATTATGTTTTATTTATCCCAAATGACTCAATCTGCATTGAAAGCAATAATTAGACTACTTGAAAGCCGTAGGGTATGTAAGGCAGAATGTTAAGTGAAACTAACATAGATAAGTAAAATCATGATAAGTTTTATTCTAGCATTGATATTTGTTATGAATAGGTAGAAAATGGCATAAATCTAATTCTTCATGAAATAGCCCAACTCCACACCCAACACTCCCCCAACCCCGCGGGCGCGCGCGCTTGTCCCCGCATGCCAACTCCCCTGCCCACGCGCCCTCTCCTCCTGCAATTCATGAGATCTACTGTGCACATTTTTGTTTTTTTAATAATTTAAATATATGGTAGATCCGAACCGCAAGTTTCGGGTCTGGAATAGCGGTTTCAAACCCGGTTGAACCGTCGGTTCCCCCATGCCTAACTGCTTGGACCCGCCAGTTCCGGCGCGTCCTTTGGTGGTTCATAACTGTTCTCGACGAAGCGGTTCATAACTATCCCCAATGGGCAGTTCATAACAATCCTCGACGGGGCGGTTCTCGAGTAAGGAACCACCGGGGAAGTTCGGGGGAGGGGGGGGGGGGGGTTCACGATTCGGAACCGCCCCGTGCCGACTTCTAGTAGGAGAACCTATTATAATACGATGGTAGTTGGATATTAAAAATAAGAATTGGGAATAAAGATTTAAGGATACGGTTCCTTGGATTTTGAGACATAATACATTAATGAACTCATTATAGATTAATATAATTGAATATAATTACTAGAATATCAATGGGTTTGTGTGCTAAGAAGGTCTATGTTGAAACTTAAAGTTACATTATGACCCATATAATAGGTAAGTCTTATCAGCTACATTTTATATTGTAAACTGCACAAAATTATATAAGTAAATACTATAAACTATGTTTATAGTGATTATGAAAAAATATATAAATGTTAATAATGGATAGGAAATAATCAAGGTACATTGATATAAAATCTAGATATTCTTAATATAGAAACTATGGATGGATAGAACTTACTATGCAACATACATTAAATCTAACATCAATCTTGCTTGTTGTTTTATTATACATATGGTTGAACATTTAGTAGATTATGCGTTGATTGTATTTTTCTTGTTTAATTACTTAAGTGTTGATTGCAAAAAGATAAATTTTGAATGAGGATTATCAAATGTGTTTATGTGAGAAAGTATGGACCTATATGTGTATATATGTGAGTGGTTTCTTATGATGCTATCGTGTTTACAAGAACATGTTAAAAGTATATTGGCTAAGGCAATCAAATCATACATGTATTTTGAATCAGCTAAGATATGGATTGTTAATCCATTCACATAAACATCTCACATCATTGGCATCGTGTTTCAAGAAAGAAGTGTAGCTAAGAGTACTAACCTAAAGTTATAGTAAAAGATAAAACCCTTTAACTTTGCTTAGTTAAGTATGTGGTAGTACCTAGAGACTTCATGATAACGTATGATGCATGACATTTGCACAAGGTTAGCCCGGACTACCAAGTATGGCCATTGTATTGGCTATGGTGACCTAATGGGATTAGTCTCCTAGCTCGATATGTGGTAGATGCTTAAAGGTAATGTAAATAAATACGTTAACTAATTCAGAAACCTAAGTACAAGGAGGCTTAGTGGCAAAACCAATGGCCTCACAAAAGCATATTAGTGGCAATGGGTTAGTCTAGATAGTTAAAATAGTCATGGCAAGGAATACTAATATATTAACAGCACAAGCATCCATACCTTCCATTAATAGTTCGTTGCTTGCTGTAAGTTGATGGCTAGTTACTGTGCCTCATTGAGTATGTTGTTGCTACTTGTTTTTATTTTACTTGGTACTCTCTTAGCTCAATTTTGAATTAAGAGGTTAATTTTTACTAACCTCAGGTGCAGATGACTAGGATTGGGACTGGTGATTAAAGCTCCATGGGATGGGGCTACTCAAAGCTCAATTACTACAAACTTTTATCACTTATATAGCACTATTAGCTATGGAGTAATATGAAACTAAATAGTTGTTCAAAGTTTTAAAGTTTATTACCGTATTATTTTTATTTAACACAAGACTAATCAAAGTACTTTTACACTATTGTTAAGTAGGGAAAAAAATGTAAGTCTAGCGATTTATGCACTTTGTAATCTCCCTAATTTTACGCAATCTAATTTTAATAAATACTAAAATAACATTTTATTATTTAGAATATTTGGAACAAGTAGTAGAAATCACTCCAAATTTTTCTCGGTTTAAAAATATTAGAGTGTGAATGAAATTGATTACAACTACAAAGATTAAAACCGTTACCAATAAAATATTTCGAAATACAAAACTATAACTTCTATGATATCAAATAATATAAAACGACGATAAATCAATCAATAATATAAATTACTGAATTCTTTTTCCTTAAGCTCAATACTTAGAAAATAAATCCTACGACTGTTAAATAATGAAATAATAGTGCTTAAGCTATCTATTAACAATATTGAGTAGCCCTACATAAAAATAAGTAGCTAATAACAAATTAATATAAATAGATTCTATACAGTAAAATATAATATTTGATAGAATAGATCGATATCTGGGAATCTAGATTTCAAATAAATATTTCAATTACACTAATATTCCAATCAAAAGACTTAGAGATTTAGGAATTAAAATCCTGCAATTGTCAACGTAACATTTAAAATTTTTCATAACTAGAAAATGAGCAAATTAGCAAATGTGAAACTAATACCAAAATATATGATTCAACAAAATCTTAAAATAGAATTATGAGATATCATTAACTCATTTGTAACTTGAAAAACTTGAATAAAAATTTCTTTAACCTAAATAGATACCAAAAACGAGATTTCGTATCTTGAACTGATAATTCAAGATATGATTAAAAGTAACTCTAAATTTCAAAACCAATAAAATACAGTTTATCGGTATAAAACAATAATCTAAAGATGAATTACTAGGATTATAATTACATGATGGATATCAATATTGATCAATAATGACTAATCTGAAGTTAAAATAAAATTTTCAAACCCACTATTATATTTGTTAGGAAATTCTAAATTCATTAAAGACTTAGTTCTTAAATTGGTTTATTAAATTTGAAAAATTTAATCGTGTAAGTTAAAACACTAGAAGTAATTAATCGTGTAAACAAAAAATTTGCTTATAAAAACAATATAAAATTTATTTTGGAACTTAGATAATTTTACTCCAATAAAACTTTTAGCTGACCATTATAAGTAGATGGCATAAATTAATGTTGGTTAAATTATTTTAGTTAATCATAAATTAAATAATAATAATAAAATAATAATAATAATAGAAAAGTGGAAGAAGACTCTAGAATTGTAAATCAAGACAGTTGTTGGAATCAAAATGCAAATTGTCTTTAGCTGAATAGAGGACAGCTTCTATTTAGCCTTCATGCACAAAGCACACGAACAGCAGCTGAAGTCCTTCTTCACGCGCAACAGGGATGATCGAACAAAAGCTGGCTGGCATGCACGGACGAGCAACATTCCACGCACACCTCCCACACACGAGCAGCTGAGACAGAGCCTTCACGTGGGCAGCAAGAGATGACCGACAGCTGCTGGATCCTTCGAGCGAGATTGAGTTCTCTTGCACGCGCAAGCAGCCACACTCCACGCACGCATAGCAAGCTCCATCTCACGTACAGCATGTAGCTGATGTTCCAAATTCAACGTTGAAGCAGGGGAAGCCATGGACAGAACTCCTCCAAGCTGAAAATCCTCCAAACGCTGAATAAATCTTCCACCCACGTTACAAGTGGAAATCTTGGTTGTAGTACTCCTCCTTCAAACGCACGGACCAAAAAGAGAATTAAAATAAAATATATATATATATATAAAGAAGCCGCTGGAAGCAGCAGAAGACCGATACAGGTTGCCCCACACGCTATAGATCTTCCCACGCACCAGCAGTCTCCACCTCCACGCACAAGCACCGAACAAGTTGTTGGCAGATTCCCCCACGCACAGAGCAAGACACAGATGAAAACAGAGCTGTAGTCCACATCCAGCCGTTACAAAATCACATCCACTAAGTCAAATTCACAGCGGAAACAAACAAGTCTTCACATTTGAAATATAAAACACGTTGAAGGCAGAGGAATTGCGGCTGCAGCAGGAAGTTCTTGTCCAACACTTGAGCCAATTTGAACGCAAAATTCCAACTTGAAAATGACAATTCATTCAATAAGAACACTCTACCTAAGATTAACATTCAATGCCATGAAATTCCAACCCAACACGAGATGAATTCCAGCCGTAATTAGAACTTGAATTCCCATGGAGCAAAGTCTAAAATCTCGGCTGCAACTTCCAAACAAATTAACATTCCCACTTACCCAAATTCAACACACAAATTCCAACTGAAAATAACATATGATCCAATACAAAAACTCCACATAAAATCAACATTAAATGATGAGAATTCCAACTCAAATATACAACCAAAACAACCCCAAATCTGCCTAGAAAATTTCAAATAGAACAGCTGCAGCAAGAGAAATATAGCAAAGAAAACTGCAGCAGAGTTCAATTTCAACCTCAGATTTTGATTCGAATTTCAATCCGATTTTCTTGCAACTTGAGCCCCTATTTTACACACATAAATGACCTTCAATAACTACCAAACAAACACATTTAATTCCCCTTGAAATCAACCACAAATCTCACATAAATTCATCTAAAATTCGCCCTTAAATTCGCATCAGATTTTCACCCAAGAATCATCAACAAAAACTTGTATTTATCATGCTCAAAACACTCTCTTTAGTCTCCTAAACTTAGCCTAACCTTAATACATATATATAACCTTAAGTTAGACACAATAGTAGCTCAAATTCTCTCCAAAAACAAGTTAAAATTGTGAGTAGAAAAGGAGTTGCGACCAGCCATCTTCACCTTACATATTCATCCATCTAAACAATCTTTGAGGAGTTCTAAAGCAAATATAAACCTTACCCTACTTCATATATCCCATCCAA
The DNA here is from genome assembly GCA_024138025.1 of Combretum micranthum. NCBI lineage: Eukaryota > Viridiplantae > Streptophyta > Magnoliopsida > Myrtales > Combretaceae > Combretum > Combretum micranthum. The sequence goes on from JAMXBD010001159.1 coordinate 221,046, forward strand.
GCATCAACCACATCTAATAACATCAATTCCTCCTCTCCAACAACTTCTCAAAACCAAGTTAAAAGTCTTGGTTATCATAAGATTCAAGTGGGAACTTAACCTAACAAGGTAAGAATATTTACTAGAATTAGTAAATTTTTTTATAGCTAAGGTTGTTAACCTCTAAAGTAGTTAGGAACTCATTCTCTAATCTTTGATCTAGGTTTGTTTATTGCTTAGAAAGGGAGACGAAAATCCTTTTTCCATTCCAAGCCAAGGTAAGTTTTAAACTATCAACCTATCTTTGTTATAGTTATGTATAGACTTTAGAATGAATTGTTTTGTATTGAAGAAAGGTTATATAGTTGAAAGAAGTTGCTAATCCATGGATGAATTCAAGTGGATGGTTGATTGATATGTTAAAAATGTTTAGATATTGTTGGCAAAGAAAGACAACAACTTAGAAATATTATAAAGATGGTAATAGTAAATTCGGATTTTGGAATGAAGTAGGCAAAACAAGACTCAAATTTCATCTAAACTAGTCTAAACTTATATCTAATGCTTCTAAGACCTTATATGAACATAATAATTGATAAAACAAGCTTTAAAAATCATGATTAGAAGCATTATATTGCAAGAAAAATATTATTATGAACAATTCATAGAAACTATACATATTGATAATTTTCCAAATTATAAGAGAGCTAAAGAAATAGATAAGAGGATTAAATGATGATTTTAAGTTATATGGTTGAACATAGGATGATACATAATTATTTACGGTTATAGAAGCATCAGCTTGAAAGTTAGGACTCTAAGCTTTAGGAAAACTAGGAACCAAAAGAAATCAAATAGAGAAGAATGTTCAAAAGGTCAAATAACTGTATTGATATACTTGTTATAAACCAAAAACGACCTTGTCAATGGATTGTACTCGGAAAATACTATGAAAACAACTATTTATTCGTCAAAAACGGACTAGAAACGAGTTAGATATCATCAAAACAAATTTTGACTACCGTTATTAGGATTCACTTGAAACCTATGCATGTGTTTCATAAATTTAAAAATTGTACAAATCTCTTTTCTTGAAAAATAATTTCACTACTAGAAAGTACTCTTCGGGTACTATCAAATCAACTATTTATACAACGAAATTAGATGTAAAACGAATAAGAAATCACAAACTAGAAAATCATTCAGTTTACACTCTTAATAAATCAACATCAAATTTTACTGTTATCCCTATACGTATGATTATAATTATTGCTATTAATATTACTACTGAGTATAGTAGTCAGTATGGTTAATATTTTCATTACGAGTCATGAATGATTATTAATATTGTTATTTTCACATTAACGCTACTGTATTTATATTATCATCGATACTATTATTATTTTTGTCATTAATATTATTATTTGCTAATAGTGTGAAGATGATGATTATTATTATTATTATACCTGTATTTATTACTAATATTGATATTAACGTTTCAAAACTAATATTACCAATAATATTGTAGTATTAAACTTAATTTATTTTGCAATAAGAATGAAACTGAAGTATAATAGAAAATTGATATATCTAAATATGATTTTTATAATTTTGAAAGGTATAGATACTAGAAAATACCCTTAAATAAATAAAAATATCAATTTGAAAGACAGATAAGGTTGACGGGCGAAGAATTAACAAATAAAAGTCTTCTACTAAAAACAGTAAAACCTAAGAAAAGACAAACCCCTTGAATAAAAATATAGATAGCAATTGATAAAAACTGTATCAAATACCGATATAGAATAACTAGGCACCTATAAGGATTCAATTAAATTATTTAATGATGCAATAATTAAAGTAACGGGTTTAGTCTAATATTTGGTAATTAGAATCGGCGCCTTTAATTATAGGAAGACTTCTCTTACAGAAATAGTACAATAATGAATATCTGTTATTTCCTTTCATAGGAAATTAAATCAATTTATGGATTATCGATAGCTTATACAACAATCTAGCGAAGACTACAGGTGAGTAACTTAGACTTATTACATTGTTTGTGATTGTAGTTTAGTTGCATTAAAATACAAAGATAATAACGATGGACTTGCGTATATATGGGATTTGTATGCTGTTTGAAATTACTTGTTTGATAAATACTACTAATCAAAAGTGATAATGAATGGCTTGTGAAATTACTGTATGTAAAGCATGTTGAGTGTCTGAATGAAGTTGAACACTTATAACCTGACTAAAAATTATCGAACTCATAAGTAAAATGGTGCATGCATAGCATGATTTGCACATACTACATTATGTTTTTACAAACGCCTACTACGTGTTAGAATTTCGGTTCTCTGGTAATGCTTGGTTTTTCTAGGCAGAGGCTATTAGTTCTACGCAAGCTTACCTTTGTTCTATCGGTTCCATGTGAACTAACTGGTAACGAAGGACGCCGCCCATGGTATCGCTGTGAAATGTCTAACACTTAGTGGAGTTTCTAAGGCGTAAAACAGGAAATGAGTGTTTAAAACATCATTAACATAAAGATAATAATTGTGAGCATTGTGGATTTCCTGTGTGCTTAGTTTCTTCTGGGTATGTGATTCAGGGATTGGTTCCTTCAACCCAGATGAGAGGACGTAAACCTCCATCCTGTTTGGATTCCGGTTTGTCCAAGCTTGTAATTGTTCATATGTTTGATTGATGCATTACATATGATTGATAATAACTTGCTTGTTGTGATAAGTCTGGTTATTCACTGAGCCCGTGGTTCGCTCACCCCCCAACAGTTTTTGTGCAGGATCATTACTAGCTAGGATTGGGCTAGGAATGTGTGAAGAGAGCTTCTCCAACGAACTTTATTGAAGATAGAGATATAGGATATGGAAACTTAGAATGTAAATTAGATGAATTTTGAATTTTGTATGTTGTAGGTTGGAACCCAATTTCACTATTTGGTGGGGGATACCGATTCTCTACGATCTTGGTGAAAATTGGAAAATCGAATTCCATAGTTAAAATACTGTAATATATTATATCATTTGTATGATAAACTTTTATAAATAAATAGAGTCTTGTATACTCTGACATACAAGACGGCTCTCATGTTACGGGTGCACACGTGATATGATGGCTTTAGATAAATCCTGTTAGGCCCCCATTTAGTGTCGTGACACACTTTTTTTTGCCTTATCCTTAACTTAGCAATGGCATCACAATTCATCTTTCTAGCATAAAGTACACCTAGAAAAGGCAATTGTGACTGAAAATAGGTGTGCACACAAGGAGAAAATGGAGATAGGTTAGGCATTGATGGCAAGTTCGGGTAAAATGGCTAACAAAGTTGATTTTTGTCGGTTAGGATGTGGCATAGTAGATGGCAGGATATTTGATGGAATGGGCTCGAGATAGCCGCCCTCCAATGGTACCTATTTGTCTTGAAAATGTCAGCAAATGGTGTTTTCAAACACCACAATCAAACTTATAGATTATGGTTTTCTAGAGACTCTAGCTACCTCTAATTTCTTCAATTTAGCTCCTATCAACAAGAATTTGGATCCAAGCTACAAACCCTAATTTAAGAACAACATGAAGTTAAATTTAGAAGATCTTATAGCTCAATTCATTCAAAGCTATGAGGCTAAACATCGAAACCAAGAGGCTTCCATTCATAACCTTAGGAAGCAAATTGGTCAACCAGCCAAAATGATGTCTGAGAGACAACTAAGCTCCCTTTCTAGTAACATTGAACCAAATCCAAGAGAACAAGTGAATGCCAGCATCTTAAGAAGTGGGAAGGAGATACTATTTAGGAGTGAAGAGGATCTTAAGGAGGAGGAGAATTGGGTTTATGCGAAGGAAAAGTAAGAGCTAGAAAATGAAGAGAGTGGATTTTCTAAGAAGGAAAAGGTAGAGTATGAGAAGAAAGAGCCTGAAAAGAGATCACCTCTGATTGTGAAAGAATATGTCCCAAGGATCCCTTATCCAGCTCACCTCAACAAAATAAGGATAAAGAACAATACGATAAATTCCTTAAGCTTTTCAAACAGCTCCATCTAAATATTCCTTTTGTTGAGGCAATTTCCAAGATGCTTAGGTATGCTAAGTTCCTAAGGGAACTGTTATCTAAAAGGAGGAAATTGGAGAATGTAGCAACAATAGAAGTTGGAGCTAGTTTCTCATCAATTATCTAGAATAAGCTACCTTCAACCTAAAAGATTTAGGGAGTTTTACGATCTCACGTATAATATGTGATATCACTAATAGTAAAGACCTAGCTGATTTGGGAGCGAGCATCAATGTTATTCCATATTCATTCTCAAAGAAGCTAGGTCTAGCTAAATTTAAATCCACTTAGACGATTTTGCAACTTGCCAATCGCTCTATAAAGTGCTTGATGGGAATTATTAAAGATTTTTCTGGTGAAGGTTGGAAATTTTACATATCTTGTGGACTTTGTGGTCTTAGACATGGAAGAAGGAGGGGGGTGTGCCTTTGATTCTTGGTAGGCTATTCCTTGCCACAGCCAGAGCACTCATTAATGCTAAAGGTGGCCAATTGGTATCACGAGTTAGAGATGACTGTGAAAATTGCCACAGCGAGCTCTAAAAAGCTTGTCTTAGGGTTTAGAGGTGGTGGGCAAGTAACAAGTTACAAGATACATCAATGATCCTCACTTAGAAAGTGTTGTTAAACCATTGAATATACACCACCAATTGAAGCCCAGTGCAAGAACGCCATACAAGCCATCTTCTTCAAAGTTAAACGGTAAGGAAAAGAAAGAAAAAGCTGCAAACATTGCAGCTATGATGGGATCAGCTTAACTGTAGACTATCACATGTGAGTAACGTGGAAAGTGGGTCAAGAAAACTGATATAAGCGTAGTTGACAGCTTAGATCTTAAGGCGGAGAATTCCCACATCTTTCAATTTGACCTCCATTGATTAATGAAGAAAGTGAAAGATGTTGAGCTAATGACATTAAAAAGTGCACTTCTTATGAGGCAACCCATGACTAACATAGGTAAGTTAAGTTTTTTTTTTTTTTTTTCTTCACAATCCTAAGTCGATTTTTCTATCAAAAAATTGCAGGTTTTGAGTGTTTTTACATAATTTCAACAAGGTAAGAGTTCAATCTTAAGTGTGGGGAAAGGTACAATTTGGTATGCTTTAATTTTTTTTTTTAAAGCAAACGAGGTAAGTTATCATCCAATTTTCTAAGTGTATTATGCATACTAAGAGCCAAAGTCATGATGGATACTTGCACTTTTCCTAATGTAAGCATGAAAATTTTGAAATACACTTAGTTGTTTTTGCTTAAGGAACTTCACTTCAAAATTGTACATACTATTTTCAATACTGCCTCTAAGCACAATCATGCTTGGGGTAGTGTACTTTGATGATTTTAATGATAACAAAGCAAAAAAAAAAAAAAAAAAAGATATGAAGCCTACATAACTTCGAGCACGGCCATGCAAATGATAGCGGAGAAACTCTTGAGTGCTACTGAGCCCTGCCCAACCTTAAGCATGGCTGGGTAGAAGCCCGTATAGCCATTTGGAGCGCTTCTATATCCTACCTGACCCTGAGCATGGCTGGGTAAAGGAGCAGGAAGGCTAGCAAGCACTCAGGGCTTGCTACTATTCTTTTTCCTAACCTTGAGCACGAACGCCCTATTTTGATCCTATCCCTACCCTATTCCCGCCATACAGTTGGGTGGGCACACTTAAAAGAAAAAAAAATCCAAGATCACATAAATAGTTTTTCCCTACTTTTATTCTTTCATTTCTTGCTTTTCCCCATCGTGCAACGTATTTTATTTTGAGTACTCTCACATACTTTCACTTTCACACTCATATACACTCCACAATACATTGATTCCGTAGCATATGGTATCATCACCTCACTACCGATAACATCAAGTAAGCTCTTCATCCTTCTCTCTTTAGTCTCTTATTTCCAATTAGTAGTATTATTCATCATGCTTTAATGGATTTTCACATATGAGAGTGGTTTGTTGGCGATGCATGTATCCTTTTGGTGAAGATTCTTGTTTTCGTGAACTATCTATTCCATATTTATCGTTTATATTTTGAATCCATGTTCTCAACTCATATTGAACATGCTGCATTTATCATTTTAAGGTTCATGCGAATTTTCTAATTTCCACAAAAATTGGGTCTTTTGCTTGATTCATGCAATTAATTGATTATAATACCATGTATTACAATTCGCCTAAGGAATTTTGTGGTTAAATTGTTTGATTCATGGACTTAGGGTTCTTAAGTGAGAAATTTGGGTTTAGGGGGTTGGGTGGGGGTGGTGGTGTTGGGGTAGGTGTTATTTACATATTAATGTTTGGGATGGAATTGTGGCACTTGGAAAAGATTTTTGTGATTCAAATTTCTATTAGAAACTTGTTCCTAGTCTTTAGCATGACCTTTTTCCTGTGTCCAGGAATACTTATGAATTTTTGGATTCTAATTCTTGCCCTGCCTCTTACATAACCATGCCGCTTAGGCAGTACAGAAATCAGTATACCCCATTGTGACTTGATGCTTTGTGATACTTATTCATTGCTCATGCATGTCTTATATTCACTACTAGAAAACTAGCCTTTAGAGACAGAAAATTTGCGACGGAAAATTTCTGTCTCTAAAAAAATGAATTAGAGACAGATTTGCAACGGATTTGTGATAACATAAATTATGAATAATCTTCTAATTTTTATATGCTTTTGCGACGGAATTTGCGACAGATTACACATTGATTTGCGACGAAAATTTTTCCGTTGCAAATTTGTCTCTGATTTTAGAGGGAAATAAATTATTTTAGCGCCAATTTCTATTTTTTAAAATTCTATTGCAAATTTGTCTCTAAATTAAATTATTACATATATGTATATAAAATAATTATGTTTAAAATTTAGTTTTAATTATACATATTTAATATAATACATATAAATGTGCATTATATAATAAGGACATATATTATATTTGTAAATTAATTTTATTATATAATAACTATAATATGTATAATCATATGTTATTTACAACTAATTATATATATTTTATTTATAATATATTTATTACTACCTTAATTATTTATATATTATAAAGCATAAGTTAAAAATAGTACTTAAAATATAAATATTATATTTATATCTTATTATATATTCTTTTGCATAATAACTTATATGAAAAATCAAATTATACAACTTCATAAAATAGTGTATAACAATAATATAACAAGTTATATACAAGTAATATCATAAAATACTACTTAAAAATAAAGTATATTTCAATAATAAAATATGTAAAATAAAATAATTAATATAAAATGTAAACTTAGTATATTTAAACATATACAAATATATAAATAATATTAATAAAAAATATATATTCATATTATTTATAATTTTTATTATATATTTATTATGACTATTCATATGTTTTTCAATATAAAAAAATTTATTATTATATATCTTACATAATTTATATTTACATACTATATTTTATTTAAAATATAATAACATATTTGCGGAAAAAAATAATATACTATGTAAAAATATAGTATATTTAAGTAATATAATATAGAATATATAATAATTAGTTAAATATATTTAAATTGGTATTATATATTATTTTATTAATATATTAATGAAAAATATATTTTTATATTGTTTATATTATATTATAATTTATTAAGTGTAACAAAAATGAAATAAAAAATAAACACATTAATTAAAAATATGCAATTTATTAAGTTAATATAAAATATTAAATAAGTAATGTAAAAGTATAATTATAATATATATCATTAAATATATATAAATTTATATGTATAACATTTTTTTATTTACATAATATTAATATTTTTAAATAATAATATCATATTTGGAAGAAAAATTATAATATACTACTGAAAATATTATATTTATAATAAATATATAATTTAAAATAATTATTATAAAATGTAAACATTGTATATATTAATATTATATATTATTTTAAATAAAATATTAATGAAAATCCTTAATAAATAGGTAAAGTGAAATTATAAAATAAAAATAAATTATAAAAGAGATGTAAAATGTTTTATAGTTATAATATTGTAAATTGTGATATCTCTTAAATAAACAGTAGTGGAACTTTACTCATGAAGATACGAATTGGTTTATCGGTTTAGTGCTCGTGAAAACTTCAATGTTAAGTGTGCTTAATATGTAGCATTCTATGATGGGTGATCTCTTGGGAATGATAAATAAGAGGCAAATTTGTATTTTTTTTAATAATTTGTCTTAGAATCAGAGACAGATTTGTGACAGAATAATTTTATTTAATATTTACTAATTGGATATTTAAAAATATCTAATTATAAAACAGAGACAAATTTACGACAGAAATTTCGTAGCAAATTTGCGACGAAAATAAATCTGTCTCTAAAAGAATTAGCGACGATGATTTTTGAAACAGAAATTTGCGACGGAAAATCTGCCTCTGAAAGTCTTTAGAGACAGATTTTTCACTTTCAGAGACAGAATTTTTTGTCTCTAAAGCCAAAATTTATTGTAGTGATTTTATATAATGATTAAGTTTAAGTATCATTTCAATCTAGTTTGAACATGCATTGAGGACGATCTTGATTTATCATTTCACTCACGTACATTGTTTTATTTCAATAAAAATGAGAACCAAGCAAGCTGCTAATAGGAAATAGAAACAAGATGAGGCTGACAAAGCAACTGCTGCTAAAAAGGTTGCTAAGAGTACTATTCAACAACGATAAGGAGAGTCGTCTGCTTCCTCCAAATGACAAACAACTAGAGAACCATCACCTTTGCAACAGGGAATAGAACGAAATTTCTTTGCTAGCAAGAAGCTCTCTGAACAAGAGTGGAGCAAAGTTTAGAAGGAGAGATTGGAAAAGATGGGTATTTACAATAACAGGTATTTGGATTAGAGGTTGCTTACAGAATTCGGTTTAGAGGAAAAGATTTGAGAGCTAATAAGCATATGGCCATGGGTAGCATTCTTCGAAATTAATGAGCCCGCCTATAAAGACATTACAATTGAATTCCTCTCTACCATGGAGATTGAAGAAATGTTGTCGACCCATAAGGTCAATAGTATGCTGACATTCCATATTTATGGACAAGCCTATAGCTTTCATCTTTCTGGGTTTAGATTGTTTATGGGCTTATATTCTACTGCTAAAGTGGATAGCGATGATTACTTGCACATGACTAATGATTGGCCCGAAGGGATCACAGCTAAGGCATATTGGAAGTTAATTTGTGCAAAATGACTCCTTATGCTATTTCCCTTCAAAGTTCAGGGCTACCTCCATGTCTGAAATGGAACTAAAAGTGGTTCATCATCTTCTAGCTCATACTATTAGGGGTCGGAAGAGCAGGCATGGGGTTGTTAATAACTTTGAGCTACTCCACTTATATGGCTTGGCTATGAAATTTCCAATTAATGTAGGTATGCAATTAACTTATTTTATTAAGAGATAGGCGATGGACCCTAAGGTTAAGGGCTTATACTGTAAGGGATATATAACCAAACTTCTTAAAGGAATGGCATTATTCAGAGAGCCTCCATCAGATACTCCTTATGTGAAAGCTAAGCAAATCACATATTGCCTTTTTTATGGGTATGGTTTGTCCAAGATACAAGATGGTTCCACCCCTACTTCTCAGTTCTAGACAACACCTCTTGGTATCTATAGCCTGCTCCTACTTCTTCTTCAAAATTTTTTGAACTCCATTTGTTGAGAAAGGAGTTCCAAGTAGATAGAAAGAAGAACAAGAAGTTTAAGTGTGCAGTTTGAGGTTTTTTTTTTAATAAATCTTGCTGGTTGTTTTCCATCACCACCAGTAAATCTTCCCACTTATGTGTCCTACCTAAAGCCCAAGTCTCCAATACTTGATGCTCTTAGTACATATAGGAGAAGAGGAAAGCTCCTACAGTACCTAAACCTGAGTCCTCTAGTGGAGAGGATGAAGAAGAAGGGGATGATGGAGGTAGTGAAGAAGAGTAGGCATATGACGATGAGACTATAGAGACCACTAGTGCTTATGATGATGAGAATGATGATGGTAACAAAGATGATGATGATAGGGATATCTAATCCTCGTTTTCTTTTATTTTCTATTATGCTTTGGTTTGCACTAGTGGGATCCCTACTTATGGGAAAACTCTTATCTTTGCTGGTATCATTTGGACTTACTTGTTAGACTAAGCATAGGCTAGCTTTTTTTTTTTTTTTTTTAATTTATCTTTCCCCTACAGTTTTTTGTTTTGATTTATCTATAGACATAAAATTTTATGGGTGCACATGATCAATGATGATGCTAATACTAATATATGCCACTAAACAAATTTCTCTTTTCTTAGACCGGTTACGCTAAATTCATGATGACATCTTTACATAAACCAGGAAAGTTGTAGTATCCTTTTTCTTTTAATTTTCTTTCCTTTTCCTTTTTCCTTACTTGTGCTTGATTTGGGAAGATATTTGGGACAATGTCTTATTTAAGTGTGAGGAAGAGGTATATTAAGGAAGAAATTATTTGGGTCTTAATTGTGCTTAATGATATGTATACGCTTATTAATCAATGTTCCCCCATTTATGAGTTTGCAATAGAGCTTTTAAAGTTGATATAATTTGAGAAAAAAAAAAGACATTGAAATTATACTCATTCATGATTAGCATTCTAAAATGAAAGTATACTGACTTTGTGTGCTTTACTCACTTATTTTGAACTTGGTCTACTTAGTTAAAGTTTTAGGAGGGAATCTAAGTAGGGCAAATTACTTGCTATTTAATGATTAGATCTAGAGTTATGGAAGATGTCGAAGGCCCTAATTTAAAGTAAAAAATGGTTGTGTTTCTAAGTTTATTGATTAGTACATTTACTCTTCAAAAACTTTGAGAGCTCTTCTAACCTTTTGTGAAAGGGGCATATGACGTCGATCACCTAGAGATTCTTCTTGTATAATCTCTTTAAAAGTCAATCAATTGTTGTGCTAAACTGATGATATAAAAAAACTTAGTCAATATAGGTGGGCTTTGGTCCCTCAGAAGAGCGAAGTTTGACCTGGCTATTAACTATACAAGCTTCTTATACCCAATTGTGTCTTAAAAATGAAAAAGTTAAGCTAAAAAGAAGCAGGAAAAAAACGACTAGAGAAAAAGGAAAAGATTGAGGCTAAAACCTCCCCCATTGAAGGCTATAAATTTTTTTGGAGAGATTTAAATAAAAGAATAAAAAAAAATCTAGGAGAATGATGGATGACATGTACTTTTATTCTAGGTTACTATGCTTAGAGAGGTAGTTGAACGGTTTCTATGCTCTTTAGTAAGTGGTGAGATGTAACCAAGCCACTTTTTCTTTTTTTGACTTTGTGTTTCTTTTATGACTTTAGAAGTGGTTATTAAATGGTGAGGATAATAGTTTAACTTACTTTGATTAATATAAAAAATTTAACTGTAGTATGCCAAGTACTAGTACAATTATGGCAGTTTGAGCAGTAGGCACTGATGAGTTACTTTGGATTAACTGAATTAAAGAATGCTGCTTGTGATATGATAGTTTCTAATGAGTATAATTAATGATAGATTCTTTTGTCCTTATTTTGTTTGCTTGAGGACAAGCAAATGGTTAAGTGTGAGAAAGTTTAATAAGTGTCAATAGACCCTTTATCTATAGTGCTTTTTTGGACATATTTAATATGAGTTACTTGTAATTTTATCAAGAAAAGGATACTTAATTGCTTAAATATGGATTTTAGAACTAAAGGATGATATTTGAGAACTTGAAGATAATTCAAGTGAAATCAAGGTGAAATTGGCAAAATATTGACGAGAGTTACATTTATACATGCATTACCTTGTGCATGGCCATGATGGATGCAAGAGAACAAATCAGAGAGCAAATATAGCAAGAAACTAAGATTTTGTTTCTGCCTACAAGTTAGCACAGCCATGAAAACTAGGTTGTGCTCGTTTCAAATTCCAATGTCGGTGAAGTTTCTAATTTCAACCTTCCCCTGAGCACGCTCATGTAGACCAACCCATACAGACATGTTTCCTATCTTATACTATAAATAGGTGCCTTGTCTTCATATTTAAAAGATCTTTTAGCATATTTTCTGAACCCTAGTTGAGAAAAGGTGAACTTCAAGAGGATAATTGCTTGAGCACCATTGAAGACTTAAGATATCTAAAAGGTTCTATCATTATACCAAGTTTACAAATTACTTCTCTAGATCTTTTATTTTCATTGTAATCTCCATCAAGGTGTAAGTATTTATACCCTAAGTCTTGTGAAACCCTAAACCCCTGTATGATTTGAATTGTCTTTTGATTAATGAAAAGTTTATGCCTTTGTATCTCTTGATATGTTTTAATTGTCTTGTGATTGATTTTTGTGCAAAATTGGTTACATGTGTGATTCTTGTTAGATAGAAAAAGGTTTCATCTAATAGGATAGATCTTGAAGAATAGAGAGATTGCATGTTTCATCTAGAGGTAGGGAAGCTTTAATTTTTTACATAAAATTTTTTTCTTTACTATAGGGATCATAAACATTAATGTGATCTTATTTGGCATTAGTGAGTGAGAGGTCTCCACTATCTCATGTAGGGTTAGCAATTGATTAACTCAAATAAGTAATTGATTTATTTAAGAGATTCTGGAGTATAAAGTGTAAACAATTCATTAATCAGTTCATTATTATAAGAAATTTAGGGTTTATGGTGGATCAAGATGAGGGATATGTCTTGTGATTGACTGCATCTTTTGAAAGCATATATAATTGATCTTAAGGTTTTGCTAATTTGGTTAATTTGTAGTTAATAATAGATATCACTTCAAGAACTAGGCTAAATAGTAGAAAAATGGTAATACTAGTACTTATTGCTTAGATCCCTAAGGATGACACTTGTTAATTCTATACTATACTAGATAGGTATAATTACCTAACTCGATTGTAGGATTTAAGTTGAATTTATAAATTTTATAATATGATATGGTTGGTTAATGTGCATCAGTCATTTAGGATATCATTAATGAACCATTAATAATATATTAATACGTTTTGTCAAGTACCATATGTCAACAATATATTAATTTACCTATGTTTCTACATTTGCAATCATAGGACACGACCACAACAACTTCACCTTCTTCATACGGCAAAACATGACGGATGCTATATTCATATTATTCAAAACAACTGAAATCCATGGCCTAAATTCATGTACATTAACTTTTTTAAGTCTAATCCATTGATTCAAATGTTCACATTGATTGTCGGAAATTTTCAAAGAAAAAATTCGATGGAGTTTATCTTCAAACCATCCCGCGCTCTCGTCATTTGAAATTCCCATGGATCAAAAGTTTAATCAGAGACTAATAATGATGATTATCTAAAAAAACATGTATTTTACCCTTTAGATCAATTTTTTCACTTGGATTACAAAACAGAAAATTCAAATTTGAAAAGTCCAGCAAATGGCCTCCATGGAATTTGATGGAGCTCATCTTCTTCAACAAGACTAAATGCTCTTTAATAATGTCGCCTATAAATAGTTGGTGTTTCAGATGACTCGGAGGGGAACAAAAAGAATTATCAAGAAATATGACGCTGGATCAAATAAGAAAGTTTCATCTGTTTCGGTTATTAAACCCCGATGAAACTTGATGAAGGTACATAACCAGTGACGATGGGTTGCATTGGAAGAGATATTGAAAGTGAGGATGGAAAACTATGATGTAATTTCACTCCAAAAACAGTGAAAATTAATATGTTGTTGAGGAGTGGCACTTGACCAAACGTTGCTAACCGCATTATTAACAGTCTTTAATCATACCTCAAATGACTCACACATTAATACCACTTGTTAACCATTCTTTAATATCTCAAATGAACTTATTCCAAACATCGATGTTCCTTAATGTAATTTATCCTATTTTCATGCCTTCACATTTGAGCTTCTACAGCTGATTTTCTTTTTTTTTTTTTTTTTTTTTAAATTTAATGTGAGTTAGCCGACGACCAACAGGTTAACGAGCCAAGTATGTTTGGCTTGTTTTTTGAATGGGTTGAGAACCCCAATCCTAAACATTTATAACATCAATGCAAATGAAAATTATGTATACATAATAAACATTTATATTTTATAATAATATTCATAATAATTTAAACATATCTTGACACGTTATGCACAAATTACAGCCATCATGCACAGATGACAACCATTGCAGCATAATATATTTTATGTATGCACAAACGCGATAATGCCACAGATTCTTGCAACCAACGATAGCCACGACGGATACTAGTCTTCACCATGCATTCGCCATTATAAACCTAAACCGATAGCCAAGACACACTTTCTTCGGAGCTATATCTTCCTTATTTATGTACATTATTGTCCAGTCTCCAGCGTCCACTTCTAGTTCCGATACCAGGCGACAGTGTCGTCAGCGAGAAAATGGCAAATCGGAGTCCCTGGCTTCACCTTAAGCATTTGGAATGACAAATGTTCTGGGCTCCATTTTGTTGTATCCTCATGACAAATGGCAACAGCCTTAACCTCCGAGCCAGTTTCACTTTTCAATGGAACCGTATATATTTTTGTTGATTCTATGGAGTGGCAATAGAACACTGCATATATATAGGCCATCTTATGGCACACAACAGAAGTGGCATCAACATTCTCATCCCCAGTTAGACAACTCACGCTGTGTTCAATCGTGTATTTCTTAATCTGTGTGTCGCCGTTAGATCCTGTCGATACTGCTTTGACATTGTTTTCCTTTCCTAAGATTTTGGTAGAGAAGTCGACCATGGATTCCAAAGAAGTTGCGCAATATTTCTTTTCTCCCGACATCGCTGGATCTTCGCATAATGCTTAAGTGTCTTTCATGTTGCTGGCGTCTTCGGATTGGGGATTGATCGAAAATCGGTGAAGAATGTATGTTAAGTTGTGAGAAGAAAGGGTATGGAATCAGCCATGTCGCGGGCATAAAGGAGACTGGCCTACCAGCCCTTATGAACTGGAGGTTGAATGTTTTGCCAGGGACCAAGTCCGTTTCTTGGAAGAAAAGAGAAACATCAGGAACATCTTTGAGTGCAGTCTCTGCTGCAGCATGGCCATTTTTGACTTTATACCTGAAAAAATACCTGATAAATATCCGATTCCGGCCATTGGGGACATCATGAACATCCTTGTTTGAGGTGCTCTTGGTTTGCATGGATTCTACAAATATCAAAATATGGATTAATTTTATTAAAGTTCTAAAACCTGTACATATTCTTGACCCTTTGTTTCAACCACACATGGTTTTTGCTTATTATAGTTAATTACCAGCAATAATAACATACTTAGGGCCTGTTCATATAAAGGTAGTAAAAAGAAGTTATGGCTATATTAGAGAAATTCCCTATTATCCTATTTGCTTATGGAATAGATTGAAAATTTTTATTTTAAAAGTAACTCTCCAATTGTCTATATGGAGAGAATAGTTGTGTCACTTAGAAGGTGGTATTTAAAAAGCTGAATTTTAAGGTCACCATCTTTCCCTAAACAGTAAACATATATAATATATATGTTATGTAAAATATGTGGGACAAATATATGGCAAATTTATATAAAAAATACGTATATATATGCAAAAAAATCTATGTATATGTTATACATGTAACAATATACACGTATATATATAATTTATTTAATATATAATCTATACATTATGTTATATATACTATACATATGGGTATTTTATACATATTATATGCTATATACATATGTGTGTGTGCACACGCCTATAAAACATATTATATATAACAATATAGATTAGATGAAATTTATCTTCTCAAAGCAAAAGGGAGCAATTTGACCAAGGCATGAAACAAATTTGAAGACACTTCAAGAAAGTCTTAACATGGAAGATGAATATGATGAAAAGGACAAACCATATGATTCCAATTACACTGAAGATTAACGAACATGTTTTGGACAATAGTATTATCCTGATAATAATTATTCATTTCAACCTGTGCATCCTTTCCCATACAAGAATAACATTGAGGGTTTGGAAAAGCCTTTAACCTTACCATAGTTCCAAATCCTACTCCATCAAAACATATATGTTCTTCATGTATTGTCCTTTGGAGCAATATAAAAGGCTTTCTTTGCATATCCTTTTATTAGCCATTTTTGAAGAGATGAAAGTTTTATATTTCTAAGTGTTTTAGTCCTATAAGAGTATCCTTGTAACATACCTCTACCATCTTCAATAAAGCTTTTGTAAGTTTTCCTTAACCATGTTCGGTTAATTTTTCTTTTAAGATATAAGGGTAACCATGCTCTAAAACCTTATTAGGGCTTTGTATCATGCGATAAGGTTTTATACCATGGGTAAACAAATATAGCCTTATCTATATTACCAACAAATTCTCCAAGAAAGTTTCAAGAATCACCACCAATTAATGTTAAAGGAGAAACACATATGACTATTATGTATTATATGGATAACATGTATATAACATATTTATATATCACCTTATTTGTTCACATATATAATTCATTTGCTATATATAATCATTATGCCATATGTGTGTGTGTTGTACACAATATAGATAATTTATATATATATATATATATGTATATATATAATACGTCATATGTATTAACATATAGATTATATATGCAATTATAGATTATATTTATTATATATCGTATACCAATATATATGCATAACATGGTCTATATGTTATAACATATAGATCATATAACATTTATAATTAACATATATAACATATATGTGCGTATTGAATAATATATATTGTATAAAATATATACAATAGATGAGTATATATAAAATATGAATTATATAATACATATAAATAAATATGTAATCTTCTTTTTTATTTATTGTGTGCGCGGACACGACACACACACACATATATATACACATGTTATACTAAAGGATTGGCAAAGAGGGACAGAGAAAGAGAGATAAGGAATTGCAAACATTATATATTATAATAGAAAATGTGAGATAATTTTTAGTTATATTTTACCAAACAACAGGTGTAGGGTAGATGTATGAATTTGTTATAAGGGGATTACTTGTATCGTGCATTACTATCGTGCAACATGTGAGCTTAAGAGGGGTGACACATAATGACATATGATAATGATTAAGAAACAAGATAATATGGAAAGGAGGGATATGCAATCTCAATAAGGTCAAACATACTCGTAACATGTGATAAAATTAAAAATATATGTATATTAGACTTCAATAATAATGAAGAAATAAAATGAGTTGAGATTTTGACAATAAGACAGCATTTCTACCATATTTAAAATGATTCAAGTGATAAGGGACCATGGGTATTAATAAAGTCTGGCTATGATGTTATCATCATATCACAATCACAATTTATAGTCAAGATTAGTCTGATTCATTGATAGATCACAAGTAAAGCTTCTCTTCAATCTGGACTCATCAAAGGCTTGTCTTTAATAATGCAAAAGCTTGGAATTGGTCATTAATTCCAACAAAGAGTCAAATTCAAATTAAAATTGAGTTTAAAGCCTATAAGTCAAACTTAAGTGTGTTGTTATTTTTTTGTTATATTTCCAATTAAAAAACTACAATTTTTTTTTTTTTTTGGCTAGATGAATAGTTATACTTTACAATACAATTTTTTTATGTTAGAAGTTGTTAGGGTGCAAGTGGAAAGTTGAAAAAAATCCCACATGAAAAATATGAGATTTATATAAATAGTTTATAAAAGGGAAGTCTTATTACCCTAATACTTAAGGTTTTTTGTTATAAATAATATTAAGCCCATTACTGTATTCTTTTATGAGGTCCATTTGAATAGTTACTCTCTGTTAAAGACTTTCTCTCTCCTAATAGAAGTAAACTTTGCGATATAAATTTCTAACTATTCATAATAATTACAAATATTATATGCACGTAACTAATTTATTTGTTATCTGTTTCGTTTTAAGAAAGTTGACAAGTTTGTTTGTTTGTTTATTTATTTATTTCAACTTTCCCTTCAGTGTAATAGCAGGTAATCATATGAGTGGAAGATGACGCTGTCATAAAAAATTCTCCCGAATGTGTGTGTGTCTATATGTATGTATACATACATGCACACTTTGTGAAGTCCACGCCTTGAAGAAATGGGAATTGCACCAAAGCCTTTTTAAGTAAACTAAAATTGTGAGAGTGCCATCACTAAATGGATGGCGAATACCAACCAGGGTTTAAGGACTCTTGAATGGCTTTTGGCATTGGAGTTCCTGGCAGCATATTCTCCCAATATAGCTCTGGTGTATGAGCAGCATAGTTAACGACAACAGCAACCTGGGAAAAAAGATAATAATAATAATAAATTAATTAATTAACTAACCAGGTGTTCATATAGTATCTATATAAACATTTTTACTTATATGAAAAATCCTAAATAATGGAAGTTGATGAAACGTACGGCGAAAAGAGCAAAAATAAATGGGAGATTGAACATGAACCCCATTGTTGTAACTTGACGAGCTATACTTAATGTTCTGGGCACCAAGATCCTAGGAGACAAGTAAGATTATGCAAGACGCAAAACTTGAGCAAAAAGTCACATGTGCTGATTGTGTTAGGGTGTGCTGCTTTATATAGGCAATGATCGAGAATAATATGCATGCAGGAGCAAAATTCAGTATCAACGATAGCTTATCCACATCGGCCCACTCCCACTGGAGCATTGCATTTTGAAAAAGAGAGATGGATGGTGATGCTCTATTTTATGGTGTCCACTTGCTCCGGTAATGGAAAAAGGGAAAAAAAACAAAATGGCTTACGTTAATTATCTTCTACATGTGATAAAGGGGGCCATACATTGCGCGATATTTAAAGATATCCCATCGGAATTTCGGTTGTACTCTTCGTTTTTGCAGCTGTTTGTAGAAGTCGCTGCATAAATAGTGTATCCATGCACTATAAAACAAGTGTTACTCCCAAATACGTCACAATATATAAAATACACTACAAAACCCATGTTTACCCTAATTTAAAAAATAAAATTACTAAAATACATTAATGTATGTGATAATATAGGATTTTTAATGTATATCATATGTAATAAATGCGATATGAGTATTGCATTTAATACATGTGATATTCATTCATTCTATCACATGTATTAAATGCGATAATTTTTTTGGTCTAATTAATGTTTAATATTATTTTTTTTGTTAGTTCAGCAAACAAGAAATTATCTCCCAAAAACCCCTTAAAATTTTTTTGTTATTAACTTAGATTATAATTGACTACATATGTTATTTCAGCTTAAATTTATTTTGTAACACAATTCTATGAATGGCTTTAATATCATATCATTGTGGATATTTTTCAATTTAATGTGTCTAAAGGAAACATAGACACGCAACTAATGCCGATATTGATTAAGTTGATCTTATTAGATAAAAAATTTATAATTAGATCATATGTGTAATGTTCATGTTAAGGTACATAGGTTACGAGCCATGGAAAGGAGAAAGGTTTCGGTGAAGAAAGGTTTGGATGGGTATTACATGCCATGTAATATATATGTGATGTGTAACTAGTAATAGGATTCTAATACATAGGTATATGGGTGGTAGTTACTTTAAAAACTACTCACTATGTTATCCATATGTTAAAATGTAATTGGTTAATTACCTACTTTATGTACATCTACATGGTGTGTATGTTTCAATCTCACATCGGTTCCACAAGAAATTATGAAATGGTACTTAAGCTTAGAGGGTTCTTCCACCTAATAGGCTAGTCTTTTGGTTGGACTCTGCTTTGGACTTGATACCTAATATTTGGTACTCTCGTTGAGAGACGATGCTAGCATAAGGGGCGACCTAGGAAGAGACGACCTGGAAAAGGGTTACCTAGAAAAAAGAGCTGAGTGCAGCCATCTAGAGTGAAAGCCATCCATAGTGAGTTGCCTAGAGTAGGCCACCAAGGGCGTCGGCTTCTCAAGGGGTGAACAATGTTATGATCCCACATTTGCTCTACGAGAAATTGTAGAATAGTACTTAAGCCTAAAGGGTTCTCCCACCTAATAGGCTAGTCTTTTGGGTTGGGCTCTCCCTTTGAACTTAATACATAATATTTGGTGCTCTCGTTGAGAGACTAACACTAGCAAAAGGGGCAACCTAGGAAGGGGCGACCTGGAAAAGGACTACCTAAAAAAAGACTAGAGTGAAAGCCATCTAGAGTAAGCCGTCGTAGACTTCGGCTTCTCAAGGGGTGAGTAAATGTTACGATCTCAAATTGGTTCCACGAGAAATTAAGGAATGGTACTTAAGCTTAGAGAGTTCTCCCGCCTAATACGCTAGTCTTTTGGGTTGGACTCTCCCTTTGGGCTTGATATCTAATAGTGTAATACCTACTCCATATTTGGCAGAATCGTAATTACTTTAAAAAACCACCCACTATATTATACACATGTTAAAATATAATTAGTAGTTACACACCATTTGTATATTCACTCGATGTGCAATACTCGCTCTATATTTTTCCCATGGAAAGAGTGTCATTACTAGTATATACTGGTATTGGTTAAAAGTGATCCTAAAATGCAAGTTGTTGGTAGTGTAGTTCTAAAATATGATGGCCAATTTCGTCGAAATGTTAGTAGCTCATCAAGGGTTTGTTTGGATTATTGGATTTTTATTTGTATCATATTTATATTTGATCAACATCTGAAACCTATATATATTATATCTATAACATAAATGTATCTTATCCATTTGGTCGGTTTATAATAAAAACTATTAGTTTTTCATTAGTATCTATTTTTTTACTAAAATCTATTTGAAAATGATAAAAATATGATGTCAAAATAACCAAAATGTGATGAAACAAAGAGATGCCAATCAATGGATATAGAAATATGCGATTGTGCTGAGGGATGAGTAATAATATATCCAAGGAAACCAAATTAAAAAGGGACCGTATTAGTGATGTTGTAACATGCACGCTATGAACAATATATACAAACAAAGAGATGGAGTTAACATATCGAAATCTTATCCCTAGCAGTTAGATTTTAACCAATTTATAATATGTTATGGGTAAATGTCTATTACTATATCGGTAGCTTTGCTTATATCTAAGATTAGGAATTCCTATGGTTACATGCCATAATATCAGTAAGAATAAGGTAATGGAAAATAAATTATTTTAGAAATAGATAAGTAAGCATTTATAATTTAACTAATACAATATAAAATAGATACCTTCTAGCTCATATTTTAATCTGTCAAATTTTCCAAACATTAACATTAACAGTTAATCCAATGGTTAGACTATGAACTGAACGTTAATAATGAGACAATACAAGTTCTCATGTTTGAAATTCCACAATTTATGAATATGTAGAGTGGGCCATGTGGTTGGAATAGCGGGAAAGACCAAGAGAGAGATCAAAACATCTTAGTTTAGATATATGCATGGATCATATAAATTCACTAAGGTTTAATTTTGTTACCCAAGTAGGAGATTGTAATAATTTTGTGGGCCAATATATTAAAATTTTATACAATATACAATTGTCATGTGATATATATGATTTAAGTGGGAAATTGTTATAATTTCATGAGACAATATATTAATTAATTGTATATGATAGACTATCTAATAAATTTAAAGGAAATAAACATTTTAAATAAAATTGATCATTCGGTAATGCTTCTATAACTTATTTTTATGGGCTTGTGAGTATCGACCTTAATATGTAGAAAACCATATATTTTATTTCACTTATTATGGTATGCCATATTGAAGTATGATAATAAAGGCTATAAATAAGGTTGAGGTTCATAGTATAGGTTTTCATTTTGATTTTTCCCACATCCCATTAGCGAGAAAAATAATGGGAGCACACTACTCTAAATTGGAAAAATAGAGCTCTTGTAAAGGGATTAGTTTTTTCTAAGGATTCAGGTACGTTTCTATACTTATTTAGTCTTATTCATTATGCCTTAATTTCATGCATGAGATCCTGGATTATTTGTATGTATAAATCTATTGATTTTTCAATAAATAGTATTAGAGCAATCATGTACAAAACTAAAACCTTGATTTGGTAATTAATATTCCAGTGCATATGTTGTTATGATCCCATGATTGTAAGGTTTTGTGTAAGATATTAATTTTCTACAATTTTAAGAGTTAGGTTTTCTTTGAAATATTGATCTCCATGATCTAAATCCTTCGTTCACTATAAATATATACATTTTTTTTCCCAAGTCATCGGAATTTGACATGGCATAATCCGCAAGACCCGCATAAGATATTGATTGCCTTGTTTGTGAAATCTGCGCCATCTTCGTGAAATTCGGGTCTTGGATTTTGTGCTCGTCTTATGTTTGAAAAATCTCCCTTGCATGTCCCTTTTTGTTAAAGCCAACAGACAATAGACATTCATCTTTACGTGTGTGTGTATATATTATATCTTTTATTCTCCCAAGTCGAACAACAATTGGAGATTGAGTATATTTATCTGGCAAGTTGGGCGTTCGATTTTTTTTTTTTTTTTTTTTGTCCCTTAAATCGTCATGAACTGTATGGTAATTTAAAATTCAAGGACTCTTGAAAATCCTTATTTGCAATTTGATGTGTATTCAAAGTCGGCATCATGTTTTTCTTCATGTGTTTTGACTCTAATCCATGGAGTTAAGAATGGTCACCTATTTACATCCATCAAAGAAGTGTTCCGTCGATGACGTTAGTAAATGGAAATTCAATTCATGATTTGCTGCCATCAATTACTATATATAAGAATAATTTTGTCAAAAGGTTGTAAGGGTTACCTATGGATCCAATTAAATAAATTTGAAATATTTTAACATTTTTATAATATGTTATAGAATTGAAATAAAAGGATATATATATATATATATTAATATTACCTACTATAAAATGAACACAAATAATGCATTATTATAAATTGGATTATGTTAAGTGTAAATTGATCTTATAAGATTTGGGATAAGAGCAAAATTTTATTTACTTATTCAATTTTTTTTGGCAAATCTTGTCTAAATGTGTCACGCCCCGAAGGGTACCCTAAACGTGGCAGTCCGCCGTACACAATATTAAAGCCTAAGAATGACCACCTCAGTCACGCGAAGGCTTTCATACTATGTACAAGGCGTCTAATACATGGAGGAGACTCATCGGAGTAATGCATTTTATGTTGATACAACTTGAGAACAATGTAAAGGAAATTCAATTCACTATTCTTCAAAATACAACTCATTAACTTCAATTACATTCATCAAAAGATTCTACTACATAAACTATTACAGGGCAAATAGAAAACTAGCTAATAACTTCAAACATTCTTATGTCTTGCCGGAACCCGGAGTCATACCCGGCTCCAACCAATTCAGTCCCCACTTTGCATTCTTGAGATAACCTGTCATTTAAACAACTATAGGGGTATAAGCTACACTAGCTTAGTGAGTGAAAACTTCCAGGATTACATTTATAACACGTCATACATCAAGTGATTAGTCAGACAAGTGATATGCATCAAACTTGTGAATTCAACAAACATATGACCTCCGGAAATCATATGTGGATGGACTTACGCCCTCCATCCCGGGTTAGCAGATTAAACGAATCCTGCGGTACGACCGAGACCGTTTCAGCTTACGGACAACTATAAACTATAAAATCGTTTAAGGTACAACGATAAACCGACAAATGCTAATGCTCCATCCCCATCGTGTATGAATGAGTTCAATTTCATCTTCAATTCCAAATAATCAATTATACCAATTCTTTTAAGTGATCAGTCAATAATCGCAGACAATCAATTCTAATTCATCTATACAGCAATAGTTAATCACTCGGCTTCGATATTCTTACATTCCATTTCTCATATCAACAACAAGCATACATCTTTCCCATTCGTCCCCATCATGCATATCCATTTTATCTTTACCAAATACCTAGTGCAACTATTATTACAATCACATACAATAAATGAAATCGGAAGTAATACTCACTCGGCCATTGGATCACCGGTCTCTTAGTACAAGTAATCCGGTGGTAGGGAATCGTCGATATCGGGTCACCTAAAAAGGAAGAAATACTCTAATAAGTATTTCATCACTTAACTAGTCCAAGCTATCTCATACAAACTATCAAATTCGTAATTCTCGTCCTAAGCGGGAATTCCAACTTAAAACGGCCATAACTTGGTCATTTTAACTCGGAATCTCGCAAATTATATATCGATTTCTATCTACTTCGAAAGATCTATCTATTTCTAATATTATTTTAAGTTTTGAAAACATTTAGGTCTCGAACAGAGGGATCAGATCTGATCAGTAACGGTTTCCAATTCCGAAAAATAGTTTTGTAAATGTTTGTAATGTTTTTATTATACAAATTAGCCATACATGCAATATGAGTGATTTCCTAATATGAATGGCATGAAATGAGTTTCATGTATGCATGGTCTTGATGATTTTTGGTAAAAGAAAATTTTGGAACTCTTTATTTTGCAAGACTTCAATTATAACTACTTTTTGAAAAATCTAGTTTTCTAACTTTGGTCATTTCCATTTGTTTTGGATTTATTACTTAAGAAAATATAATTATTTTTGTTAAAATTAAGTCTTCATTATATATATTACTTATGACCTTCATTTCTTCATAAAAATTTCCATTTTACACTTGTTAAACATGTTTTCAAGTGGGGTTGATTCCAAAATCCGAATTTTACAAAAATTAGTTTTTAAGTGATTCCTTTAAGTGAAAGTCATTTGATATTTAGAAAATTAGGGCTCAATCATACATAACCATTAAGGACTTCATTCTTACACAAAAATTTGCATTTTACACTTTACAAATATGTTTTCCAATATGGTTTACTCAAAAATCCGAATTTTAGAAAATCCACTTTTTGAATGATTCATTTGGGAAAAACTTGTTTAATGCATTAAATTTTAAGACTTTACTACATCTATTGTCTAAGGACTTCATTTAACACATAAAACTTGCAATTTGAGCTCAAATACTTAGTGATTACATATGCATCATCTCAAATTACGAATTTGACAATTTGATCACTAACTCAAAATTTTCCATTTTAATTCCATTACTTGGTTTACACATTACTCATGCCTAAACTTATTTTAACTTGTAAAAATCATTGCTTAATGATATCTATTACCTATATACTTCATTTTTCACATAAAACATGAGTTTTGGAGTTGATACATGGGTTCTAAAAATTGGTCTTGGTTGGGATCCGAATTTACAAAATTCATTTTTGGATATTCCTTTTGATAAAATCTATCTAAACTTATGAAAATCCATTCCTTACATATCCTATCCTAAGAGCCTTTCATTTCTTAAAACAAAAACTTCATTTTTGAGTTGGAAAACATGTTTTTGCACTAGGCCTTGGCCAAAATCCGAGAATAGAACTTTGTTTTGAAAATAATCTTTGAAAATCATCTTTGAACCATAAAAATGAAGTCTTGATGCTATATATATATTAAGCCTTCATTTTCTTATGTAAAAATTACATTTTGACACTTGAAAAGTAGTTTTTAAATATGGGTCTTGCCAAAATACGAATTTCACAATTTTGTTTGAGTTCATAACTAAGATCTATACTTAATATGAACATAAACATAAAACAAATGCATGGTAATAAGTTATAAACATCATGGATCTAAACTTCATTTATCAAAATCTTTCATTTATGGTATCTATACCCTAAGCCCTTCATTTTAAATGAAAAATATACATTTTGAAGTTGAAAAACCACTTTTCTAAATATGGTTCCATTTTCATCCGAATTTTCAAAATTGATTTGTTGAAAACAAAATAGATCTTGGCTTTCCTACAACTTTCCTACCATCATCAAGCTATAGCAAGTTGTTCATGAACATAAACAAAGATCTAATGCATCTATGAACTCAAAACTTTAGATCTAGTTTTCTAAACTAGTTTTACATGCATGAATCACTAAGATAGACATGTGATGCTAATCTATGCATAAATCATAAGGAATAACAAAAATAACAACTTAAATACAAGATCTATGGCATGAACAAAAATCAAAGCTATAGAAAGTTAGATCTACAACAATATATCAACTTTAAACAAGAAAATCATTATAATACAAGATAAAAAAGTGGAGAAGAGAGTGATTCATTTTTGGCATCATCATCCTAAGCTTTTAAGCTTATGGAAGGTCATTTGATGCATGAAACCTTCATTACACTTTACCTATATCACCTATGGAGGCTTTGAGATGAAGATTTGCTTAAAAATCTTCAAGGAATATGCATGGAGGCTCAAGAATGGAATGGGGGCAGCTTGTTGTTCTTGAAAGAACAAGAGAGAAAGAAGAAAGAAAGAGAGGAAAAAGAGAGAGAAAAGTGTAAAGAATGGTTAAGGTTTGAAGGTGTAAATGAAAGAGAGAGAGAAAATGAGTGCATTTAATGTGTGTTAATTAATTGAAAGAGAAAAAAATAAAGCAAGGGCAGAAATTTTGGGGGAGTTCACGTGAAGAGAGAGGGGGGAAAGAGAGAGAGAAATTTGGTTTGCTTTGACTTGAATTGTAATGTATTAATGGTATGTGTAGTTTTTTGAAAAAGGATTGAAATATATTAATTTTAGTCAAAATAGGAGTAATTAAAGGACAATGGCAGCCAAAAGAAAGAAAAAATCTGCCATGAAGTGATTTAATAAAAGTGTAAAAAGATTGAAGTGAAAAAAAGTGATGTGTGAAAGGTGTACTTGAAAAGATGGGTTGTAAGAGTACTTTCTTAATAAAATAAAACAAAATAAAATAAAATTAGAAAAATTATTCCAAATAATTGTAGCAGATTTTTCATAATTAAAATTAAATAATTATTTGAATTATTTTAGTATTTTAACAAATATGTTACCGGTATGATCAAAATACGCGAATTGGGCTATAAATAATATTTTTATAACCCGAAAAATTCTAAAAAATTATTTTATGAAAAAAAAATATTTTTCAAATATATTTTCAATTATTAAGTTATTTTTATTTTTAGTACGGGTCTTAAACAGAATCTGATCCCGTAAAGACCCGAAACGAACTAAATTTTAGAAAAAAAATTTTCTATAACATAAAAATATATTATCTAAAAATATAAGACTTTATAAGAATAATAAAAATTTTGTAATAAAATAAAAATGAATAGTGCAAAAGACTAATCAATTACCGGTAATAATGGAAATACGATAAAAAGGTTATAACTGTAACTTTTATAACCCGAAAAATTATATAACTGATATATTTAGAAATCTTATGAAATTACGAGTCTAACGGTACTATTGGTATATTTTTTATATCTCGAGCCCGGGACACGCTTTTCGAAGTCTGTATCCGAACGGGTTCGAGATAGGTCAAAAATTTACCAATCTGATATTTTTAAACAAACTCATATTACTATGAGCTATTCTACATATCTAAACTACATCTCGGCCTCTAGGGTTAGGGGCGCTAGATTGCCGGACTTACACTATTGTATTCCGGTTAGGGTTTCCGGGTGATTTTCCGGTTTAGACCTTTGCCAATTTGGAAACTGATATTTATGTTTATACAACATTTTAATTTGAGAAATTTATTTTAAATTTATTTTTGTAAGTATTTAATATATCTCTTAATGTTTTCGGGATTCTTGAATTGAGTTATATTTTCGAAAGTCAATCGTTATTTGCTTTTTAATAATTTGTTTTTGAGCTTCTATTACCCGTTTGTATAAGTCGGAGTTAATATGGATTTTTCGTACGTCGTGGTTTTGAATTTGAAGACCACTGAGTTCTTATTTTATTGTTTAAAGATTTTCATTTTCTCAAGATTAAGAAGTTTCTGAATTCGTTCGTGAATTAGGACTTATCGAAATTCGGTTTTAATTTGGAGTGATTTTTAGGGTTTTATTTTCGAAGTTCATCTTGAAATTATTTACTGAAATTTTCCGGGGCTTACAAAAATGTCTTTTAAAATAAATTGGTAATGTGTTGCCAAAGTGACCTCTATTGTTTAGATCTATTTCAAGATATTTAAAGATCATGGTAAAGATTTGCATTAAATGTCTCCATCTATGTGGACAATAATTAGCCCAATGTTATGTTAGATGATAGTATGTAATACGTTTCATGCATGCAATTTATTAACTCGTAGGAAGATACATTGTTAGTAGAATTATTTATCAATATTTATTATTGTTTTAAAGAATACCATTTATAGTTGGTATTTTTGTTTAAAGACTGATATCGATGATGAGCTAAGTGTCTCATAAAGGCTCAATTAAAGTAATTATTTTATTTACATATTATGATTTTGATTGAATTTGCATTTGCATTGAAGTGTAATATTTTATTAATTGTAAGCACGTTATTTATTATTACTTTTTTCCAGATATTGTAACTTCCCTTTCTACCAA
This sequence comes from Combretum micranthum, assembly GCA_024138025.1. Lineage (NCBI taxonomy): Eukaryota > Viridiplantae > Streptophyta > Magnoliopsida > Myrtales > Combretaceae > Combretum > Combretum micranthum. Next base: position 249,556 of record JAMXBD010001159.1, read on the forward strand.
TTCCAACAATATTTTCCATGCTTAATGGCATAAACTTCAAGAAAATGAATATGGATTATAAGGATGAAGGAACTGTGGATATCGGGACTTCACATGTGTAATAGAAACAAGATAAGGACATTACTTTCTTTTACAAGAAGGCTAGTCATGTGAAGAATGATTGTATCGAGGATATAAAGTGGCCTACAAAGAAAGGTGAACTTTTCAACTTTGTTTATTGAAAAGTTTATTTGGCTTTAATGCCAACCTGCACTTGGTGGATAGATACAATCACAACTATCCACAGAAGTGTAACTATGCAAGGTTGTTTAAGGAGTCGAGCCCCAAGTGATCCTAAAAGATTCATCTATGTGGGCAACGTCAATAAGATTCAGGTTGAGGCTATTGGCTTTTCTAGATTATGATTAGAGTTTGATTTTTTTTTTTTTTTATTTAGAAGAGACCTATTATAAGCTATCATTTAGACGTAATTTGGTTTCTATTTCTCGTTTGGATGGATATGATTATCTATATTCATTTAAGAAAAGAAAATTTAGTCTTTCAAAATTTGAATGTTATTAGCATCAATACTCTGATTGATAATCTAAATAGGACTTGGTTTGCATGTCTCCCATATGAAAGAAACCTTGCATACAAGCTATTATGATATGAAGTGACAATTAATTAATGAGAATTCTTCTATGTTGTGGCATAACCGTTGGGATTATATTAAAACAATGGGTTCAAAAGATTGTGTCAGAAGGATTAATTCTTGATTTCCCTAAATTTTCATACTTTGAAATATGCATTGAATGCATCATCAAAAAATGAACAAACATAGAAGAAAAAAGGGTATCGAAAGGAGCTTTAGTGTCTTATAATTGATGCATACTAATATAAAGGTTCATTCCCTATAGCTTCTTGGAATGACTAGCAATATTTTATTACTTTCATAGATGAATATTCTCATACCTTTATTTGATAAATGATAACTTTTATTTTTTTTACTTTGTAAGGAATACAAAGCAGAAGTTGAAAATCAACTTAATAAGAAATTTAAGGATGTTATATCTAACTGTAGTGGTAAATACTATGGTAGATATGACAGATTAAGTGAACATTATCCTAATCCCTTTACAAGGTACTTAAAAGCATGTGATTATTCCTCAATACACCATGCCAAGACAACCAAGTCAAAATAGTGTAGCCAAGGGACATAAGTATACCCTGAAGGATATGGTTAAAAGTATGATTAGTCATTTTTCTTTACCATAAACTCTTTAGGAGAGTGGCATTAAAGACCGTAGTTTACATTCTTAATTGAGTTTCGAGCAAAGTTATATCTAAAAATCATATGAAGTATGTACTAATAAAAGGCTAGGTCTTAGAAATTTTCACATTTAGGGTTGTCTAGCTAAAGCTAGGTCATATAAGCTTAATGAGATGAAACTAGACTTAAGAATAGTTACTAGCAACTTTGTTAGATACTTAGAACAATCAAAAGGGTTTAAATTCTATGATCATTCAAGCAGATCCTTTTTTGAGACTAGGAATGCTAAACTTCTTGAAGATGTTGAACATGGTAAGAGCATACTAGTAAGGAATATTGAATTTGAAAAATGGTGTGTCAACATTCCTGAAATTGCAATTAAAACTATGTCAATATTTACACCTGCTAATTTTGAAGACGCAAATACGATTTTTCAAAATATTCCTAGGGTTCTTCCTACTTTTGAGGAGGGGTAAGCTCTTGTCCATATTGGCAAATCACAGCAACCTCAAGTGGAAGTGACATTGTGTAGATCTACTAGAGAAAGAAGATTTGCGATTTCAAATGATTATGTTGTACTCTTCAAGAGCATGAGTTTGATATAGGACTGGAAGATGAATCATCATCTATTCGTTAAGCCAAATAAAGTGCAAATTCTCAAAAGTGGATTCATGCAATGAAGGAAGAGATGAAGTTAATGAAAGACAATAATGTTTAGAATCTTATCGAATCACCTGAAGGTGTGAAATCATTTGGTTGTAGACGAATGTTTAAGATCAAGTAGGATTTTAAATGTAATGTCAAAAGATATAAAGCATGTCTTGCTACCAAGAGTTTCACTCAAAAGGACGGCATTGATTATAAAAGATTTTCTCTCCAATATCATTAAAAGACTCTTTAGAGTTATTATGACACCCATTGCTCATTATGACTTAAAGCTCCACTAGATGGATGTAAAGACTACATGACTACATTGCAATGTTGAGGAAACAATATATGTGATGCAAACAAAAAAATTTGAATTTGAAACATTGAAACATCTAGTTACAATTAAAGAAATCCATCTATGGATTAAAGCAAGCATTTCATCAATGGTATTCACAGTTTGATTAGGTGATTTCTCTTTTGATTTTAGGAGAACGCTGTTGATAAATGTGTTTATCACAAGATCAATGAGATTAAATTCATTATTTTGGTATTATATGTCGATGGCATACTAGTTGCAAGTAATGATATAGGTTTATTAAATGAGACCAAGAGATTTCATTTAAATAATGTGACATGAAAGATCTTGGTAATGTATCTTTTGTATTGGGCATATAGATCCATCATGACCATTCATGGGGTATAATAAGTGTAGAAACCTCATTTTGACATTTATTTTTGTCAAAATAAGTACTAAGCTTAGTGTACACATAATTAAATTAATTGAATTTTTGCAAATTATAAATGTTAAAGTTAGGAATGAAAATAAAAAAAAAATAATAATAATAAATCAATTTAATAGAAATAAATATAATGGATGTAATATGGATAATTAATATAGTATAATATAATTTCAATATTCGTAAAAAAAAAAAAAATTACTGTTCATCATCTCCTACCTCCTGCCACTCGATGGGGTGTTTTTAAGTCCATTTTTGACCCGTTTCCAAACCTGTTTTTTACAAAACAAATACATATTTTGAAACTAGACACGGAGTACTTCATTTTGATATATAATTTGCATATTTTCATAAACCATAATTATTTCAAATCCGGACTTGAAGTTTGAAAAAAATTCATTTTTACATTTCCGAAAAAAGCTCAAATCTCCGATTTTTTCGCTCAAAACGTGTTTGAACGTTAACATTATAACGTTAATGATAGCTAATGCAATTTACAACTGTTTTAGTCTGATTTTTTCGGATAAAAATCAAAATAAGATATGAAACACTAGATCTATAAATAGAGGAAAAAATAGAAAAAGAAAGGAGGAGACACAGAAACAAAAAAAAAAGAGCACAAAAAAAATCCCATTCTTATGATTTAGGTTTTTGAAGCTTTTTAGAAACTTCGATTTTAAGCTTTTTAGCAAAGCTCGAGTTAATTGGTACGGAAAGACTCCGGTCGCTGCTCGACCCGACTTGATCGGAATCTGCTGTTTTTTTAAATTGGCTGTTGGAACCTCGGCCGTTTTCGTCCCATGTGCGCGGTGGCCGAATCGACTGGAGCCCCATCGTCATAGTTTAGACATTCCCCAGCGTACGTCTTCTTTTCAAATCGCCGCTGCCGATCGTTCGATTTTATTTCCCACTGCGCGTCCCCCTGCACGTGAATTCGTTCTTCTCCCAGGTAAGTCACATTCCTCTGTTTCTTTTTTTCTTTTCTTTATTTAATAATAATAATAATAATAGGAAAACAGAAATAGAAAAATATAAAAAATAGTATATTATTATATTTTCAAAATTGTTATGAATATATTGTGTTTTTTTTTTAAAAAGAAATTTTCAAAATATGTAAAATTAGTATTAGTTTGAATCATGATAGTATAATCATTATAATATGTAGATATATATTTTTTTTGTCAATGAATATTTTCTTTTCGCCATGATAAATACATTTTTAAGGAAAAGTTGTGTTATTAACATGAAAATTTTGATTAGACTAAAGTTTTAGGCTTATAATGAATTGTACAATAGTGTACGAGATGGTATTTCAATGTCCATATTAGACATATATTTTGTGATTTTATTATAATGTATACGTTTATGAAATTGTTTTATAATATTGTCTAAATATTACTTGTGATCTTGGTATTGATATAACGATTTTGAACAAGGCATGATATTGGATATATGTTATTCTTTATTCAGTTAAAGTTTTGGAATTGTAATGGTGCATCGTACCGTATTGAATCTTGTGAATAGTTATTCATGATATTACAAGTTGAGATATTTTTATGATTAAGAGGATATATGAAATTTGACAATGTCAATGAATGTTTGTCTCATAAACTTGTTCTAAAAATATTAATTTGAAATTTAGGATCTAATTTGTCATGATATAGTTTTTGAATGTTCTATCTTTTTGCATTAATATGGTAATGATCTTGTTTTTGTGGTAAAATTGATTTTTTATATGTATCATGTTAGATACTTGTTCGTAGAATTACATTGAGATCTTGTTATTGATAATATAACTATAATCACGCCATAATCATAAGGAATATATGAAAAATTTTAGAGTTTTAGGTTTATAACATTTGAAATTGTGTAATCATGTATGATGATAGTTATTAAAATTCCTTTTATGCCATGATATAGTGATGACTTTGGTTATAATATTGAATTTTATGATTTCACTATATATGAAACCACATTGAAATCTTGCCCTTCATAATGTAATTTTAATGATATATGAATCTTGATTATGTCATGATATTGTTTTGTTAAAATTAGCTTGTTAAATATTGATATTCCTTATAATATTTTTATTCTTGATGATATGTAGGATCAATTGATATGTATAATATGTGGTTATGATTTTGTAAACCCCGGTAATTCTCAGTAGCTAGAAAACCCCGGGAGTTGGAAGCGAAACCCTAATCCGATCAGATTGAGTTTAGTGAATGAAGCCTAGGAACCCTAAATCCGGCTTTCCTTCGGTTTCTTAGTAAAATAAATATTATAAAGTGAATGAATTCAAATTATTGTTCCAAGGTACATTTCAAACCTTTGAAAGTTTTAAATTCGGGAATTTTTCAATTCTGGGCCTTCCCGAGCCCAATTACGGAAAAGCGTGTCCCGGGCCACGGATTCAGAAAAATATTTTGGAATATTCATTAGAACTGTAATTTTATAAGGATTCCAAAAATATCAATTTCATAATTTTCCGAGCTATAAAAATACAGTTATAGCTTTTTCCGTGCTTTCGGAACAACCGGTAAAGTAGATGTCTTGTCTACTATTCACAAGAACAACCTACACTACACACTACCCATACCCTATTCTTACATCCTTACAACTACTCATTTCAATTTTCTTTTCTAATGAATTTGTCTCTTAAACAATTATCACATTTATTACATTTTAATTAACTAAATTACAAATATTGAAATTTCAAACACACACACACACACACCCCAAAGAGAGCGCCCCCCCCCCCCCCCCCCCCCCCCCCCCCCCCAATTTCCCTCTCAAATTTATTTATTTTACTCCTTTTTAATTATCTAAACCCTAATGCACTCCATATATATACATAATTTTCTCTCTCTCTCTTCATTTTCTTCTTGTTTCAAAATTGAAAAAGAAAAAACCTCTCTTCTTTTCTTTCCCTTTATGCCGAGCACCCCCCTCTCCCTCTTGCACTTTCAACTCAAAACTCCTCCATTTCTACCTTAGATCCTCCTTTGGTATGTTGATTCAAGCCTTGTTCTTCCTAGTTCTTGTAATGGCAAGACCATATCTTGTGTATTTCCTCATTAAAACCCCATGATGCTCATGCTAGGGACATGGAAACACATGAACAAGAATGTCAAGCCATCACAAGACATGGATCTAATGTTTAGATGTGTTTTTGTTAAGATCTCATCTTGTTCATGCATGTAAAGTAGTGATCTTGTACATATATTGTTATTCATGCCATGAGATCCATGCTTTATATGTCATATGTTGTAGATCTAAGGTTTAGACATTCATAACTTCATGTACATGCATGATCATAGGTTCATTTTGTTTTATATGCTTTGATGATCATAAGAATGAAGTCTTGTTCATGTATAGAGATGTTAGATAATATATCTTCACATATAAAAGGCAAGAACATTGAAAAAGGAAGGGCTTTGTTAAATATGAAAAGTTGAAAATTCGGATGAAATGGAAACCCTACCTTAAAGACCCCCAAAATCAACTTTAAACTCATATCTCATAAGAAAAATGGAGGGTATGTGTAATAGACATGTTAAAGGAATTATTTTCATGAGTTTAGATGAGTTTAGGCATCATAAAAATAAGGAAAACAAGAGGTGAAGTTAGAAGGAAAAATGTTGACTTTGGATGTGTAGTCAAATTCGTAATTTTGGGTAATGCCTAAATAAACACTTAGTATTTTAGTCTAAAATGGATGTTTTATAAGCTAAATGAAGTCCTTAGATAATGTATACATTGAAGCTCCCATTTTTAATGCATTAGACAAGATTTCCCTTAAGAAAAATGTAAGAAAAAGGAAATTTGGAAAATTCGGATTTTCACAAATAGCTTATTTAAAAACATGTTTACCAAATGAAAAATGTGAATTTTTATGCATGAATGGAGGCCATGACTATTATAGACTTTGGGAACTTATTTTTAGATAGAAAACAAGTGGACTACAAGACTAAAAGCCAAGGAAACCCTAAGGAGTATAATGTGGAAAAATAGTCTACTAGAAATAACCTTTGAAAGATTTTCTAACACTTAGGAGTTCATAAGGGTTCATTACTACAAAAATTATCATGACCATGCACATATTGAGTTCATTACATGGCATACACATTAGTAGTTCATTCCTAAATCATTCATGCATGAATCACCAACTAGGAACATTTTTTATCAAAAGCGAAGCACATTTTCGAAATTGGATCAATCGCGGAACAGAACTGATCCCACTGTTCCGTGACCCTATTATTTTCAAAACTTGGATTTAATACTTGCAATAGATAGATCTTTCGAAGTAGATAGAGATCGATATAAAATTTGCGAAATTCCGAGTTAAAATGACCAAGTTATGGCCGTTTTAAGTCAGAACTTCCGCAAATAGCGAGAAATCCGAATTCAACTAGTCTAGATGTATAGTTTGATTTAGTTACATGATGAGAATCTCATTAGGATTATTCTCGATTGGTAGGTGATCCCGAGCAGGACGACACTATACCTCCCGATTATTATTATTAAGAAGTTTGGCGTCCAATGGCCGAGTGAGTTTACTTCCATTCTCAATTAATGCATGTGATTGTAATGTAGTGGCACTAGTGTTATAGGCAAAGATAAAAGAAATTGTATAAGCATGCTGGGTATATGGGAATTATTTATGTCATTGATTGTTGATATGTGAAATAGAGCTTAAGGTATATCGGAACCGGGTGTTAAGATATTGACTGCTTTACTAGAATCTTATGATGAATGTTTGCGAATACTTGTTGGTCACTTAAAAGAATTGAATTAATGACTATTCGACTCCGACTATAAATTGAATTCATTCATGTCACGATGGGGTCGGAGCATTTGCATTATTGGTTAATCGTGATCCATAAAACGACTTGTTGGTTAATCGTGATCCATAAAACGACTTGTTGGTTAATCGTGATCCATAAAATGAATTATTATTAGTTGACCGTGAGCTTAAACGGCGTCGTACCGCAGGATTCGTTAATCTGCTAACCCGGGATGGAGGGCGCAAGTCCATCCACATATGATTTCCGGACGGTCATATGTTTGATGATCACATTTGTTTGATGCATACACTTGCCTGAATAATTACTTGTTTGACTGAAGTATGTTTAATTGCATTATGGAAGTATTGCTCACTAAGCTAGTTAGCTTACGCCCCCATAGTTTCTATCTTTTGCAGCATGATTTTATATGGCTTAGGCCGAGACAAGCCACAGCGCAGGTACCGGAGATAGGAGTTTCCCGTAGAAGTTTAATTCATTCCTTTTTGTATAGACTTCTATTGGAAACTAAGGACTCTGGATGATTGTAATAGATTGTTATTCTTTTGCGGGGGAATGCCCCTTAGATCTTGTAAACTTTAACATTATGCGTTTTGATTTATTATCTATGGCTAATGAATGCCTCGTTAAACTGTTTAACTCCATTTGTCGAAGTATTCTATTGTCGTAAAGGAACGCTTTACATCTACTTAAGACTTCCGAAGGCCCCGGGTAGGGAACTCGAGAGTCTTACTTAGTATGTGGCGGGCTGTTACATTTAGAATACCCTACGGGGCGTGACAGATTTCTTGTGCAAAATTTTTGTCACATAGAAAAGTCCAATTTTTTAAAAAAAAAAAAAAAACTAAAATTAATAGATTTAGGATCCATATCGAAAACAATTAATTTTGAAAAAATTAATAAAATCTAATAAACTTAAAGTGAAAAGATTTCGAAAAATTCTAAAATTAACCAACAAACTAAATTTTTCTAAAAGAACTACGTGTGGTCTGATCCCGATTAGCGGGTACGTAGGCACCTAAATGGGCGACTTAAAATATGTAAAAAAATTATTTTTGTGAATTTGTTTGATTTGTTAGTTTAGTTTAGAATATATGAATATTGATAGAATTTAATAAGATTTGATTAATTTGAATATTTCGAGTTTTTAGATTATATATGATTATTGATGGAATTTGATTAGTATTTGTGTGCTTATTAGACATATGTTTAGTTAGTTAGATCCTGATAAATAGTTTAGATTTTGAAATTAGGGTTTAAAAGGAAGCAATTTAAATATGAAAATTTAAAGTGGTAACCGTTTAGGTTTTAATAAGTTAGCCCCCGAACTCAAGTTAATTTCTGGTTCTCGTTTTCAAAAAACCATTTTTTTCGCAGATCAGTAGCAAAGCCAAAATCAACCTACCAATTGGTTTTGGTTTATTTTTTCTCGACTTTAGTCGAGTGGCGACTCCAAAATATTTTAAAAATTTAAAATTTCTTTTAATTCTTAGTCGAGGATTTGTATTGAATGGGTTAGGGTTTAGTACGAATCGGATTAAAGGAAATCGAAAACCAGGCTCGACAATAAGCTCATCACAAAGATCATATATCATTAAAGTTCTTAGCAGATTCGGCATGAGAGATGGTGCACTAAAAGATACTCTTATAGAAAAAGGTGATAAGTTCGGTTTACTTCAATATCCTAAGAATGACATTGGAAAAGAGGTAATAGAGTAGATTCCTTATGCATTGGGTGTAGGGAGTCTTATCCATGCTTACGTATATACGAGTTTAGATATTGTGTATATTGTTGAAATGCCTAGCAGATATTTATGTAATCATGGGATAGGTCATTAGAAGGTATCAAAACACGATATGCAATTCTTGTAAAGAATAAAGGATTATATGCTCACATAACAAAGATTTGATCATTAGACATCATAGGGTATTTTGACTCCAATTTCGCTAGGTGCCTTAGTAGTAGAAAGTCAACTTCATGTTATATTTTTATAATGGTTAGTGGAGCCACTACAAGAAAATGAGTGTTTCACCACGTTTAATAAACGTGGCTAAACATGAATTAAACGTGACTAAAGGTTTCTGGTGACGTTTAATACACGTGGCCTATAGACGTCGCGATAGGTCCGTCGCAAATTAAATAAGTTACGTCAAAAGTTAAAACGTCGCCGAACAAATTTAGGCGCCAAATCTACTTTTTTTGGCAACGTTTAAACATGGCCCAATGCTATGTATTGGTCACACTTATGCGTGGTTAAATGTACTCAATTCTTATCCCGCCAAATATATAGGCAAGGAAATTTAAAATTAGCGACGTCTACACATGACTAAATATTTTTATTAGCGACGTCTACACATAGGTAAATTACTGAATTGACAATGTTTAAACGTGGCCTTAGATAGGTTAAATAACCATTACATAGAATAAAGCCGCAATGGGTAAACGTGGCGATTCTTCTATTTCCCGTACTTTAAACGTTGCTATTCAATTATATTGGCAACGTCTACACAAATATTCAATTAAGCTAGCGACTTTTAAACGTAGCTATTTTTTTAAATCAACATTTTATATATATAGCTATTCAATTGGAGAAGGGATAAGCATCAACTCAATTAATTTGCCAATATGTACCTGTTTATTGCGCATTATATGCACAATCAATCATATATACCTGTTTATTGTGCATTAGTTATATCTACATCTAATAATATACACACCTGTTCGAACATAATATTATTCATAGCTGTTATAGCTTCTATACATGTAATCTATTTATGAATAGATACACTAATACATATTGGAGCACAATACACTCGACATATAATAAGATTCAAATAAAACTTAAAGATCACCAAGATTGTCCTTATAATAAAGAAAGATGACAATATTGTTTAGTGTCCACAAAAGAAACATAAGCACAAGGCCCAAAATATATCAAAATGAGCATGAGTATACACTTCACTACATTTGACTTCATTCATTTCAAAGGGTTCAACCCACAAGAAAAAAAAAAAAACGAAGTCTTTAGTTTCCTTCTTCACTATCACCACCATCATCACCGTTTGATGGATTTGGGAAAGGATCTCGTGCACTTGGAGAAGGATCTCCTTGATTTGGATTTGCTGTCACACAATATGTAGATATAATTATTGAATGATTAAAAAAAATGTATAAACAATATTATAAGAAAAGATTCCTGACAACTAACCTGAACTACTAGGAAAACTTGAGACAAGTTGTTGTATAAGTTGAGTTAGTTGATCAAGCTGGAAACACCATTGAACAACAAATTCAATTCAAGAAAATAGAAGTTCAAAAACATAACAATTAAACTTTCAATTCGTGTGATTAGAATTCTCCATATATGTATTGAATGCCACAATTTTGCAAAGTTTTTGTCAAAGATACATGCAAGAGAATCTGAGAGACAAAAACCGGTTCCACCATCAACACAGCTCTACAGCTTGTAACCTTTGTGAATGTAATAACCTCAACTTTTGATACAAATGTTGTCAATTGTTACCACAAGTTTTGTTCAATGAAAACTCAATGAAACTAGAATGAATAGAGAAGCTTCATCAATCGAGAAAGAAAGAAAATAGAGAAGTGAACAATATTCTATTGATTGAGTTAATTATTACAAACATAAAAAATAGAAGTATTTATAGTTCATTCTAACAAACTATCCATGTGTACCTATAGAAAATAAATAAAATTAGTTAAACCTAAATCAGTATTGCTAAAACTGATATAACAAAACCTTTACAAATATATTACTCAATTCACAAAGCATATTTGCTTTTCCAAGCCTATGTCATAATAAAAAAGAGCCCCTAGAAGGACCATTTTGACATATAACCTCATAACAGCAACCTTTTTCAAACAAGCTATCATTAACCATTTCATGAAATCATATCTGACCAGTCTATGGAAAATCAAATTGCACAATGTAAAGGCAGTCTAATAACTCTAACTACATCAATATTAATGACAATTGGCAATGCATAAGAGTTAACATGAAATAGAGAACAAACACAACCTACCATGAACTTTGACCCTTATGTCATTAAACATGCCACATTTCGAAACTTTTTGTTAGATTACTATTTATGGGAAAGTCTCCCCCAACTAATTTTTATAGTATTCATACCTTGGTTCATGTTAGAGTTTTCTGGACTCATAAAACAAGATTACGTAAGCCTAAGCAATAAACTTCACAAGTGTAACACCATTTTCTATCTTTTTTTATTTAAATAATAATAACAAAGCAAAGATCATTCACATGGAAAAATAAGAAAAATTCCAAAAAGGCGAGAAGAATAGAACATGTTGAAGTTTGATCCTTTTCATACACTCTTAACATAGAATATATTCACAAAACACCGCATTATGCATGCTATGTGGGAGTATATGTATAAAGATGATGTTAAAGCAAGAAACTTTGTGAACAAATATCAACATTGCTTCAAGTGTAAGTACAAATCATGCATAACAAATTATTGGGTTTCATGAAAAATGTAAAAAAAAAAAGGCTTACATGATTTGAATCCATAGTTGGTAATGAAGAAGAAAACCCAAAAGAAGTTTTGTGGATTTGGTTTAAGAGAATGACTCAATAACTACTCTTTATCTTGGAAGAACAACATATAATTGTAATAAACAGAATTTAAGAAAGAAGAGAAAAAAAAACGGGGGGGTGACATGATGAGATTCGAATATTATGAAGTTGTGTGTGGAAGGACAATAAACAAGCTACTGCTCATATGAGCATTAATTGGACCATAATAAATCACTAGCCATGCTAAGCTATCAATTAAGTCTACAACACGCACCAACGTGATGACAGTGATGACAGTGGACTATGTATCCTTAAATCAATAACAAGCTGTTTTCGTTTCTTAAAGAATATTTCAAGGTTACCAAGACATGAACCTTATGCATGTTATATCTCATATTCAAAGGTTTGTTAAAAAAATTCTAAGGTTGCCCAAAAAAGAAAGACATGGAAAGAGAGCAAACAGAGTAAGGAATCATGATAATTGATGATACAAGTGTCTTGATGAATTTAAACAAATATCCATAAGTTTCTTATGCGGCTATAGCTACCTAGAATTAGAAAAAAAAAAACAAATATTCAATGCATGCAAACTTCTAGTATTCATTGAAAATTTAATAAATTACATCGTAAGAAAATGAAATGATTAACACATAATACTATACAAAGAATAGTAGCATATCTTTCCTTGTTAACAAATATCTAAACTGCACATTTTTCTATGGTAGCATAAATTAGCATAATACAGAAAAGCGCATTTACATACCAAAATAGTGTGAGAAATCATCTAATTCAAATTTGATCATAATAAGATTCAAAGCAAGTTTAAATTCACATAATAAATGCCCTATCATCAGCTCATATAAACCTTTCAGTCTATAAATCATTAAAAAAGGACTGGAGACATCAACAATTCTTCCATAAAAGGCACTAATGATTTTTGCTATTTTATGATGAAACAACTCCTCAATACATCTTAATAGCGCTTTCTCAAAAAAATAGTTTGTGTAGTATATGGCTACATGGTGGTAGACAAACCAAACAATATGGTGATTTCACTGTTTCACTTATTGGTTTTCTTCAAAAAAATTAAAGAAACTATTTCGTATCAGCAAACTTCCAAGATGACCTTACGAAATTCAGCAAAATTAATGATAATTCATGAGGGTTTTAAAAGTGTAAATTCATATATGAATGCATGAAGCTTAAAAAATGGGGGGTTCACTTAAATCTTGTGATATTGGTCTTCGATTCTTTGAAACTAATAAACAACAAATAATGGTCAAACTTACAAAATCAAACGTTGAAATAAAAAATTAAAATTATGTAGAAATTAAATCCTTAGACAAACTAAATTTCTTGAAATAAACATTACACGAACCATAAAGTTCGATTACCTGTTGCGTTTGTTGCAAGCGTATGCTTCTTTCCTCTTGCAATGCAGCCTTCAACTCATCTATTTCACTTTGTCTCCGTGATGATTTTCCAACAGATGGTGGTCCATATCCTCTTCCAGGATGGTAATCAGATCTATTACCTGCATTCATAAATTTGTCAACAATCTCCTCCGGAGTCTTTGGCTTGTCAGAAGATTGGGAGTCCTCGTACATTTTTAACATCTTCTCCTGTATTATGAACAACCAAAAGATTACATTTGCATCATGTTGTTTATTTCATAACATGTTCAACATACAAGTTAAGCCTTAAACTTACATAATCTTCAGCAGCTTCTTGCGAAACCCAACCACCAGTACCATCGGGCCTTGGTTCACAATAACGAGTTAGCTTAAAAAACTCGATAGCATTGGGTGGTTGACGGTTTTGATTGATCTATGTACATAAATATTTATTGGAAAATGTTAAACACTTGAGAAATATTCCCATTACATGTTAGAAAATAATTAAGTAGGTACTTACATGCTCATTCCTTCTACTCTCAAATGATCGGGAGCCAGACCTATGCAAGTACTTCACACAGCTACGGCATCTCTCCCAATCATCGATTTAGTCCTCTGTTCATTAAAAACAGTTACATATATAAAGAGTATGCTTGGAATACTAAATTTTTATCTTCTTGTGGAAGAACCGATTCATACGTGTTTTAATCTACTCAAGTAAATGGACTTGATATATATGAAATCGATATGAACAAGAGTCGGATCAATATCTTGCAAATATGGAACTACATTTTCTTTAATAACATTAACTAGTCGTATTTATTTAATGAATTAAAAAGTTTAGAATATTATATGAAATCCACGTGAATGGAACATAGAATTATTATACTGTGTCACTTAGTCTCCGATAATACACAACACATAGCTAAATAATGAAATCAAATTTTAAAATTAAAACATTATTTAAAGCCTAATCAAATCATACATAAGATTCAAGCAAGAAAAACCATAAATAAGATTGGGCAGTAACCATTTCATGATGTAAGGCAAATAAAAGTTAACAACATAAGCTGCAAAGACACCCATTTTTACTTTCCAACTACATGTTCCGTCGACTTAGCATAGCATCCTCTAGAAATTTTAAACATACACATAAGAGACCGAAGTACAGTCATTAAAAACACTCCTAGGGTTTGGTCTATGAAAGGTTACTGTTATTATTATTTACGGTGGCATCAATGGAAGCATGCATGAGAGGATCTAAGTTATTAACTAAAATCCCATGAAAAATTGGTGTGTAGAAATTACCTTCTTCGATGGTTCATTGGATTGTGAAATTACCCTCTCTTCTTCAATCTCTTTAGTCCATTCCTCTGTTATCTTCTTCCAATCATCATCATTCGATCCCTTAGGTCTTGCTGCATCACCAATCGACAACCATCTCTTCTTAGTTTTACTTCGATGATTTCTAAGCAAACCCCCCATCCATTTGTCAGCTAGCAAATTTGTCATCATTTTTCGTTACATCATCAATGTTCAACCGACTCTACATCAACCATGTAAGCCAAGATGAAAAAAAGAGTTAGTAACTTCACATATTGAGTAAGAAATATGAAATTAAAGTTCTAACCACATTTACCTTAACTTTCTCCCATGCCCTGCTTCTCTACCTTAGATAACTTTCTCCAATCTTCACCATAAAGAGGCAATAAGTCCCTGCAAGCCTTCCCTATCTCAGATGCTAATTTTGAGGATTGGTCTGGTGTTATTGGACGTCCTCCAAATGCAGTAAACTCAATTAGCATTTTTCCCTTTCGTTTCATATTCTCTCGCTCAAGTGCTTGACCACGGTATGCACCCCTTTTAGTATCAGATCTTGTTGACCTCTCAGTTGCTATAAATATATGAGAAGAAATTAGTTTTGACTTGCACTTTCAATAAATTTTATGGAAAAAAAGAAAAGAAGGAAATATGAGATAAGACAAAAAATAGGCAACCAAAATTGCAAACATTTCCTTTACACCCAAAAGTACTTTAGCTTCTAAACATTCTCAACCATGAAATTATAGTCTCCTAACAACTCCAACCAAGGAGTTTAACACTCCAAACATTACCATGTTTGCAGCCTTTATACGTGGATGTTGGCTATATCCAAGGTTTGATCTCGAAGAAGTAGCCATAAAGAAAATGATGGAATTGCATCCTGATGAAGCTTGTTACTATGTACTCATTTCTAATCTTTAAAAAAATTAGATAGAAGGTGGAGTCGGGTCAATAAAGTGAAAGAACTTATGGAACAAATACCAGGAATGGGAACACGCAATTCCATCCACATTATCCCTAAAATGTTAAAAATGTCTCCATTTATATTAATTTTAACATCTTAATCATGGTTTAAAACAATCAATGACTTTATACCTTAATAATATAGGTACTGGTTCATGGTTGCATAAAGGAAAAAATATTAATAAAAGGTTTAAAATTATTTAGAATCGACTAATAATAATTTATAGTTGAGAATTAATATGAAAATGGTGCTGATTTCCGTGGAATTTAGTACACTATTATGTTACTTATCTTGCTAGAAGCTTTGTATTATTAAAGATGAGTGTTTGAAAGATTACCTAGAGATTCGGTAGGATTAGATAAATTATTGCCCTCTGAGGATGCATATGCTTGACCATTGTTGACGTCTTCACCGCGTGGAATGTCATTTGCTACAATTTAACAAATAAACATATTATTATTAAGAAGCCAACCAAGTCAACCATATCTAGTATCCAACAAGACAATAAATTCAAATAGTTGATGTTATTAGCTTATTAGTAGGTTAATTGTCACTAGAAATTTTCTAGTTTGTATATTTTTCCCATGTAGGTGTTATATGATATGTTACACAATACTATGTATAGGGCATATGTTAATCATTTTACCATGTTGAGTTCACTAGTCAAATGGAAGGCATACTTATGAAGTTAGATAGGACAAAGGAAAGTTCATGAAAATAATACTATATACCACTGGGTTAGACTAATTGTATGCATATTATGAGAATTTATATAGCAATGAAAACAAGTGTTTATGATTTATATTTTAAAAGGTTATAGTATGGATTTGTAATTATTTTAAAGGCTTTATTTTGCAGAGGAAGATATTAAATTGGGGTTTGATGTCCTATCCATCTCCTGCTGATTCCTACATGGACATACATATTTATTAAGTTATGAACAATTAACTTTAAAAGTTATGAAAAAATTTGAATTGCTTATTATATGTTTTAGTTTTCATGCATCACGCATCTCCAACAAATGTACAAGTTATTACTGCCTGTCCACTTGAAGATAAAGCCATGGAACAACTTTTTTTTGCTTGCATCAATATAAAATTAATTTACACGCAACGCTTGGGATAAAGAGCTAATCAAACACAGGTTTATCTCCTTTTTTTTAATATATCTGTTTTTATACTACTTTTTCCCTTTAATGCGATTTCCTTCTTGCCTCCCATCAAATATAATTTTGAGAATTATGAAAGATGGTTTAATTTGTCAAATAAAAGAGGGAAAATTAAGTTATGAACATTTAACTTTCATTTTAGCAATTGTGAATTCTGTTCGTCTAATTTGAAACATTGTGAAACAACTAATCAAGTTATGAATTAAACCAGATCAAATTTAACCGTACAAGAGTTGAGAAGATGGAAATGAATAGGATCCAAATGCTCGAAAATTTGTCCACCTAAGAGATAAGTAATTTAATGTGTATAGACAATAACAACCCTTGTGTCCACAAATGATCCAAACTCAATAAATGGAAAGACAAAGGAAGAATACCTTTCACTTAGCTATATACATCTATTTGAAAAAGTGATTTTTCCAGTTAAACAACCTTAGGATGTATAACAGGTTTTTTTTTTTTTTTTAATAAGAAAAACATTTTTCTCCATAGAGCATAATACATAAGCCAATTGTGAATTCCCACATACAAGAAGAGCAAGAGAATTCACATAAATAATATACTTAGCAAGACTACATGCACTTATTGATTGGAAAATATTTAAAAACAAATGATCTAAGGCACACATACTACATTCGGGGCGGGGAGGGGGACCACAGATAATTTTGGCAAATTGTTAAAAGAAAATCATTATTGCACATTACTTTATTTGAGTAAATACAATTATATCTCATAGTTAGAGATTTAGCTATTGCCAATGCTAGTTCATTATCAATCTAACTCAATTGCATAGAAGACTTACCTAGGGTGTGGGAATGATTAGCTAAATTGTTGCCATCCAAGGAAGCATATGCTGGACTATTGTTGATACCTTGACCACATGGAGTGTCATTTGCTATATAAAAAGGAAACAATTTCTATTACAATTTAAAGTAACTTATTCCACTTTAATGATATGACTATATGGAATACCTGTGGAGTTAGAAGGATTACATGGATGGTTGTTTTGTGGTGACTTGCGCATATCATCCTCAGAATGATGAGAATCCGACTCATCATGAATGGGTAGACGAGCATCCCGTTTAGCTCTCCCTCCCCTCCTTTGAATATTCCTTCGACCACCAGCCATTGTAATCCTATAATCAAACAAAATAGCATAAGTTAGTCATTGAAAAATAAACAACATAACAACTTTGGAACTCATCATTCAACATAGAAATGCTTAAACAAATAACATAGACTCAGAATAAAAAATTGACTTTATAAACGTAAGTAGCTAAAGTTTATAAAAAAGAAAAATAGAATTCAGTAACATAACCATACAATTTTCATCGCTGCTATCATAATCCACCAATGTCTCATCTAATTCCTCATTTTCATCCTCATCTTCACTACATTCAACAACAACATCATGCTCTACTTGTTCAGATGCTTCAACTGTTCTTTTGATAACCTCCCCATCAACAATCTCGTGACCTACATCAATTCTCAACAACACATCAACATCACAATCGATTACTGGATGTTGCTCATTTCCTCCGTCACCATTTGCTATGAAATGTTCATCTAAGGTCTCATCTGCTAAACGAGCCTCCACATCAGTTAACAAATTTGCATCACCTTCTAATGAGTCTACATTATATATGTGGCGATGCTCGAACTGTTGCACTACACGCCATTCAGATCCAAGCTTCATGTCCTCAACATAAAATATTTGCTTAGCTTGTGATGCTAGCACATATGGATCGTTTTCATACCAAGTACGAGTAATCTTAATGCTTATAAAGCTATCGTCAACTCGAACATTCCGCATGTTAGTGTCCCACCACTTGCATTTAAATAAAATCACTCTTTTGTTTCTCACATAAGTAAACTCGTATATATCTGACAAGACCCCATAAAATTCAACTTTCATATCTCCTTGATTTCCCTCTACAAGTACTCCACTATTCTGAGTCTTCTTCCTATCATCAAATTCTGATGTATGAAACCGCACACCATTATATATTAACTTGTTGTATCTTTTGAAACACGAATCGGGTCCTAGTGATAATGCATATAATGCACTGATGATCGGGTCACCACTTTCATATAACATACTCATCTGCAGTATTGACAAGTAAAATGAAGCATCAATTATATTTTGTTAAACTTCTTTTACTTATAGCATATGTAAGTATATGTTGAGTTCGTTTATTACATTTACCTTATGCATAAACCATCGACTAAATTCCCTTTTGTGGCGCTCCTCTATGTCATCACCATATTGTGAGCGTAAAATATTTATATGTTCACTACAACACAAATGTCACTTTGTTTAAGGAATGCACACATATTTTAATAATTTACTAACATAATAAAAATTGTTTGGTGATTGCCACTTACGTAAATAAGGTTGCATCTCCTGACAATTATTGATAATGTACCATTTAGCTATTTCAATCTCTTCATCTGATAATACCACATATGTGGGTGGAGAAATAAATCCAACTCTGTTTGTAAAGATATCCAAGCCACCATCTTCCAAAGAATCGTAGTTCCTATCTGGACGGTTAAATATGGTCTCCATGTCCTCCAAGTGAAGTGAGCACCAGGTCAAGCATTCATGTACAACATAAGCTTCGGCAATGGAACCTTCTGGATAAGCTCTATTTCGAACGAATTGCTTCAGGGAGCCTAAGTATCTATAAGGTAAAATGTCAATCAGGGGAGAACATAATCAAAAAGTAACATAGAGATAGCATATATTGCGTCCACATTATACCTTTCGATAGGATACATCCAACGGTAAGCAACAGGTCCTCCCATTAGAGCCTCCTGAGGTAAGTGGATAGCTAGATGTACCATTATATCAAAAAAGGCAGGTGGAAAGATTAGCTCCAGCTTGCACAATATCGTCACAATATCGGTTTGCATCTTCTGCAACTCTTCAACATTCAACATACGTCGGCATAACCTCTCAAAAAAGGTCCCAAGCTCGGATATGGTTGTGGTGACTTCTTTAGGCAATAAGCCACGAATACCTATAGGTAATAGTCTTTGAAGCAACACATGGCAATCATGACTCTTCATACCCGAAAGCCTTGAGCATGAATTGTCCACACACCTACCTATGTGTGATGCATAACCGTCGGGTAATCTTACATTCCTCAAAAATTGACAAAATAATTTCCTTTCAGAATTACTCAATGCATAACTTGCACAAGGCATTGAATACTTGCCATCAGCCTGCTTTAGTAGATGTAGCTCCTTTCGAATACCAAGCTCCTCTAGATCAAGCCTGGCTTTATAAGTGTCTTTTGTTTTTCCTTCAATCCTAAGCATTGTGTGAACAATATTCTCACAAATATTCTTCTCAATGTGCATAACATCAAGATTATGTCTAAGCTTTAATTTTGACCAATATGAATTGAAAGAATATGGACTTTTTAATCCAGTTGAACCCGCCAGCACGATGGACTCTTTTAGCATTCCTTGGATGCTTTCCCATAGCCACATCTATCACTGTGTGTAATTGGCGAAGAATGTCTTCACCAGAATATGGTTCAGGAGCTTCACGAGTATCACGCATTCCATCAAATTTCAAGCTACGTCTCCACCTATGTTCCATTGGCAACCACATCCTATGACCAACATATCCAATCTTGCTATTAAGTCTTATTGATGGTGTTTGGTCTTCGCATACGGGGCAAGCACTGTATCCTTTTGTGCTCCACCCAGACAAATTCCCATATGCTGGAAAGTCATTAATGGTCCACATCAATGCAGCATGCATTTTGAAGGAAGACTTCGAATACGCATCGTATGTCCATAGCCCGTTGACCCAAAGATCATTCAACTCATCAATTAAAGGTTGCATGTAGATGTCAATCTCCTTACCTGGTGCTTTAGGCCCTGGGATTAACAACGTCATCATGAAATACTCTTTCTTCATGCACATCCATGGCGGTAAGTTATAAGTAAGGAGCACCACAGGCCACATGCTATATGATTGGCTCATGGTACCAAATGGATTAAACCCATCACTGGCCAACCCTAACCGCACGTTACGACTATCTTTTGCAAACTCTGGAAATTCAGCATCAAAATTAATCCAAGACTGCCCATCTGCTGGATGACTCATAGTATTTTCTTGTCTCTTATGTTCATCTGTATGCCAACGCATTTTTTGAGCAATCTTAGGATTCATGAAAAGACGTTGTAACCTTGGTTTTACTGGAAAGTAACGCAGAACCTTATGAGGAATAGGCTTTTTAGACCCCATGGATATCTTATACCTGGAAGTACCGCAATTAGGGCAATTGGTAAGATGCTTGTTACTACCCCAGAATAGACAGCAATCATATTTACATGCATGAATACTATGATAACCCATACCGAGCCCCCTTAAGTACTTGTTTGCATGATAGTATGACTTGGGAAGAGACTCTCCATTCGGTATCACATCACGCAAAAGTTGTAGCAGCATGTCAAATGACTTGTTGGTCCACTTATTGTATACTTTCAAGTGGAGAAGCTTCACTATAAAGGAGAACTTTGAGAACTTACACCCGGGATAGAGCTCTTGTCGTGAGTCAGCTCTTAAACCATCTAAAAAATCCATCGGAATATCAAAGCCATCCCCAGGGTTTGAATCTTCCGCTTGATTGGCAACAAAAGCCTCTAAATCTTCAAGCATCTCATCAACTCCATCAATGTCATCATCATTTGCCACATTGCACTCCTCCACATTGGATCTCATTTCACTCTCCATATGACGAATTCTACCACGAGGTCTATTAGGTAATTCAATACTCGGCTTCTCACCATGATATATCCAACACTTGTAATTTATGTCTATCCCATCTACAAGCAAGTGTGCTCTAATCACATTCACACTGTAGAAATTGTTATTTAAACATCTCCTACATGGACAATTTAACTCCGTGTTTACTCCATATTTCAATCGCATGTATGCAATGAAAAATTCTACACCTCGTTGGTATTCTTCGCTGCCAATGTCACAATTCATCCAATTTTTATCCATATATTCTAAGAGAATCTACACAAAAAAATAAATTATGAGATTGAAAATACTATTTGATAAAATGAATAAAATACACTATAATCGCTCATTTAACACTTTAGTACACTTACCTTAAACATGCATTCAATGGTGTAATTCGAATGATTATGCATCAACTTTAATATGCAGTTCCAAAGTTGGATAAGAAAATTAAGAGTTTTATTTGGATGAATTTAATTTGTACATATGAGATCAAAATTAAAAGAGAAAAATATTTTCTATCTTTTTGGAGCGACATGTATCTTGGGGATCTTCTATTCTTACATAAACTAATGGATGTCTATGTTATTTTCATACATAGATGGAACAACACTATCTCCATAACCAACTTCAGCATGTTTCTTTCTGTTGTTGCTCAAGATTAATCCACACAACAATTTGAAAAGTTAAGGTTGAGTTGAGTTTAAAATGAAATTTTAATAGATGAATGTAATTGTGAAATCATCTTACATGATATAAAATTATTATCAAAAACATGTCAAACAATTAACAACGATATCAAACAGTAGACATACAAAATAGGTAAAAAAAAAACCGAGTCTAATTATTTGAAATATAGGTTCCCCTCAAAATAGTACCAAGCAAACAAATAGTTATGATTATAAAAAACAAAAATTGGTAATTACTCTCTTATTATGTTGATTATAGAACAGTTTAAATAAAATTAATCAATAGTATAAGCCATTAAAAATGTTAATTGCAATTTCTGTTACATAAAAAAATAAAATTAAACAGACTTAAAACATCGCATTTACATAATAAGATTTGCAATAAAATTAACGAATACGAATTTTTCAGCCATGCATTAGTGGTATTAATAATAATAATAACTCACCTTAATATAAACTTGACTGAGCTTTGCTATAAAATCTCCCAACTTGTTTGCTCACCTGTTCATTAGAATAAGTAAAAACAAATAAAGGAATATATGGATATATTATATAAGTAAAAACATAATTTGTGAATTCCAATCATTTTTTACTAGCAAAGACGTTAAATCAGCATCTATGATATGTCCCCATAAAGCATTTAGAATAGGCTTAGTCATACGTAGCACTAACTTCCTGACTAAGCGTCAAATGGTAATAATGAACTTAAATGGAAGTTTCAATAAGAACGCATATCTCTATTTGCAAACGAATTTCAGTTGTTATTCCATCTTTCATGTTGCACAACTTGGAAGAACTGTGTGTGTCCAAATGCAACACAGTAGAGGCTATATTCCAACTTCATGAGCATACCTTAAGAGGGAAGAAGCTAGCAAGAAGTACATTTTGTAAATTGAAATACTTAGAAGTTGAATATTGTAGTAGTTCGAGAAATATGTTTGCACTTTGTCTGCTTTTATTCAATCACTTTGTCAACATAGTTCTATATCTTGTGCAGATTAGTAGGATGGGATGCGTTTACTAGAGGAAATAAACTAATAGGTGCAATTGCACATATTTTTGGCATATAGCAATTAACTAAGAAGCGTTTATTTCACATCTTAGATCAATCAACTTTAAATTTGTAATAGTAAGACACTAGAACTCCAGAACATGAAAACTCAGCTCTCCATTATCACAATTTTTAGCAAACAAAATACACACTTATAGGTGCCCACAAGATAAAATCATGAGTTTGAAAATGTTATAAATTGCAGCCGACTTAACATCTTGTCACAACATTTATAAGAAAATTACTCATCATAAATTACAATTACAACTAGTTTGTCCAGTGAATGAAACCAGCTCTTAAGAGTATGTCTAATATAACTATAACTTGAATCTAAATTTGTTTTAGCTGAAAAAAAGGGGGAAAAAAGGACAGCTTACCATGACACAAGAGTCAAAATTAAAGGGGTACTATAGATGTAATTCAACCTAGAATATATATATGTATTGTCTTAATGATAATTAATAAGAATCAGGTTTAGTCCTTGGCACAAAAATATTTATTGTCCCAAAATCAACAATACTATCTCTAGTGGGCAATAAGAAATTTATTTATTAGAGTTTTCATTAATAGCTATATTCGGTATATAATAAGATTATGAAATATATTAATTATATAATTTATGATCATGCATACCATCCTGATTGGTTAATTAGCTGTATCTATTACTTCTTTGTTTTTTTTTTTTTAAACCACTAGAGGTTGATGTACCTATAACTGAAATTTGAACCAGATTTTTTAAAGTTCAGACTAAAAAGACCAAATAGGAGACCTTTGATCTTAACAATATATGACAATAATCCATTGCAATTGAAACTGGATTTTTGTCAATCAAATTGAAGCATCAACGGAAACATAAAGTCATGGCAACAAAAATTCAATACCAACAACCGAACAAACCCCCATTGGAACATATCATACAGCAAACAAAACATTAAAATCAAGAGAGAAAACCCATAATAGAACCAGCTTTTCGATACTAAACAAGAAACCCAAGATTGTTATAAGACCCCGAGAGAAACAGAGCAAAGTAAACAGATTTTTTCAATCCATACAGATTTTATAGAGAGAAAGAGAGATAGAGAGACAGTGGAGCCTCCATATACGGATGATAACCTGATGCGGGACAACAAATGGTAGAGACCGTAAGAAAGCATTTCAAGTTGTATGAATGAAAAAGTAGGGAAAACATAAACACATGGTACACAAATAGATTCAATAGTCATATCATAGTACAAAAATGAAGCACAAGTCCTTATATTAAAGGACAAAATTACATTAATAAACCATTAGAGGATAAGTTGGAAAGGAAGAGAAAAATTAAGAATAACATAACTCATTTAATTAAAGCACATTAAATTAGCATACCAAGATCAACATTTGACAAGCAGGTTTTTAACTTTAATCTCAGTAGACCACATGTAATGTTCATTTTATTTTATTATATGTATATACATATATATGTAACCATGATTATCGCAGAAAAAAAAAAAAGCTGTTCTTCTAGTTGTTTTGTAAATCGCATTTATTGTAATCTTAATGCACTTCTTTATATTCATGATAGTCATAACTAGATAGGCAAATAATGTAAATTGATTTTATTTTTAGGATCACAATAAAGAACACATATGAAAGCATAAATTTTCATGAATTGAAAACTACTCTTTCACCATGGCCAAAAAACTATTAGACGATTCTCTTTGACCGTTTATTTGCTGCTGCATCACTCAAGGGGCACGAACCATTTTGATTATTCTCTAAAATCATTCTAAAACATATCCTACTGGTAGTATTGGTGCTCTATCTCCCCTACTGAGCTTGAAACATAATTAAGAATATGAAGACACCCTTCCATTAGAAATAAATAATGAGTTTTAATAGTTTATATTGATTGATATAAAGTACTCAAAATGGTATGAAAACCATGTACTCAAAATGATTGATATCATCCTCAATGTGCATCATTTTTTACTTCTCAGTTCATGAAGAACGGTTGTAAGGAAGTGGCAATATGTGCCATGACATCAAGGAAGAAGAGGTAGGTCCATGGCCATTAACAAGTGTCCATCCACGTTTCAATAATTCAATTGCCACTTTAATTCCTAAGTTTTTTTTCTTTCTCATTTTTGCTTTAATTTTTCCTTATAAAACATACAAACACTATCACGGATGGCATCGACTAATTTAGTTCAATCTTTTTTTCCATTCCCTTGTTATGATCATCGCTCATTTAGCTTCATAAATTCCAGCCTTGCCATCATTATCAGACTCACGTAAAATCACGGTAACAAAATAATCAAATCTAACAACCGAACAACCTCCCATTGCAACACATCATAGATCAAACAAAGCGTTAAAACCAAAACAAGAAGAAAAAAAAAAAACATAACAGAACCAGCTTTTCAACATTACAAAAGAAACCCAACATTGTTACAAGCCCCTAAAAGAAACAAAGCAATAAAGCAAACACATTTTTTCCAACCCATACAAATTTATAGACAGAAACAGAGAGAGAGAGAGAGACAATGGAGCCTCCATATACGAATGAAAATGTGATGTAGGACAACAAATGGTAGAGACCACAACAAGGCATTTCAAGTTATATGAATGAAAAAGTAAGACAAGCATGAACACGTGATACACAAATCATTAGAGCTCAACAATCTTGCTTGATTTTTTATTTTCGCTTGATTTAGATTCAACAAAAAACATGTATGAGTTATGACTTCTTCCTTAAGTGGGACTGGAGGCGAATTCCTTTTCTCACCGAAGATTGAATTTGAACACTAAAACACCTTAAAGTAGAATTTAAGAAGCATTGTTCAGAAACAAGTTGAAGCGATGAAGGCAGAGCACCTTAAATTAGAACTTAAGAACACAGCATCATTAGTAACAGGAAAAAAAATCATTAAAAAAACGTTCTAGTAACCAGCAAATGCAGAGGCCAAAAAAAAAAAAAAAAAAATAGTAAAAGTCAAAAGATACGAATTTATTCTTATAGCACATGCAAGATATTAAATATTAGGAGTCCAAAATAGCTAGCTCTATTGCAATAGACCTCAATGATTAACCAAAAAAAAAAAAAAAAAAGAAAACAATTAATGGTTTCTTCCTTTAACAGGAGCAGCAACAAGAAAGGCAAACTTAAATTCTAAAGAATCACAAATAAGATTCTTTATCACTTTTAACATAATTTCCATACCCAAAAAAGTAAAGAAGAATGAGAAGCAACCAGCAACAGCAAAAAGCAAAGCACCTAAAGAAACTCAAATGAAAAAAAAAAAAAAGAGTAGAAAAAGATTTGAAGCTCTCTAAGTAAAGCAACGCAACTACCTAAAACATGAGCTGATTGTAATAGGACTCCCAACGGTCAGCATCCTTCATACCCCTACTCTCTCTATCTCTCTGTTTCCCTTCTCTCTCTTTCTAAATCAGAGAAGGTTTAGAGTTTATAATAGTTTGGTTGTAAAATGCTATACCCAACAAAGATAAACAGGAAAAAATAATAACTTTGCTGTCTTTGTTTTAATGAAAAAACTCCAAAAAATTTATGTATATATAATTACATAAAATTAATACTAAGTAAGAACAACAATAACAATCAGCATGGATTTGTATTAAATTAAATCAATTAGGCTCCACAAGCTAATGGTTTCTTTTTATCACAGCAGCGTATATATTAGAACATGATCCCTCCCTTCCATTAATCTCTTCGATCAATTTTAGGAACAATACTAATGTTCTTTTTTATAGTGTGGAAAATTTAAAACTTCCTTCTTCCATCTCTAGAGTTCCCTCTGTGAACTCCATGCCATTGCTCCTTAATCCTTATCAAAATGGATAATGGGGTAAAGAAAAGACAAGTCATTCGTCAAATAGAGGTCTTGAAATCATAAAACAACCAGTGATGTGTTGTTAATTAAAAGGATTTCTTTAATTATTTATATATATGTATATGTATATATATATATTAAGGTGTGTGATGGGTGTGGACAAAATAGCAGCAACTTCTTAAATACATCAATTTAACAAAACTTTTGCTAAGGCTGGTAGGACTACCACTTACGGATAGCTACATATGGTCAAGCTCTGCCTCAGCAAACTAGGAAGGGAAGGGTTGGGTCAGTTCAAGTCCCCTTCACTAATGCAAAATTGTGATGACATGCTTACATATGTGTGCTGAATATAGCTAGTTCTGTCAAAAGGTCCATTCACTATGGTTTTATTTTTTAAATAGAATTATCAACACATAAGTAATGTTTGACAAGGCTATCGTCCCATATGAACAGCAAGGAAAGATGCAAATAATCTAACAAGTTTAATGTAACTTGAGAAGAAACATAAAAGCAAGCTATCTTATTAAGATGGAGACCAAATTTATGTACCATAAATTTGATACTGGATGTCACAACATAGCATACGTTTTTAATGTTGCAGTAACCACTTCCCTCTAGATCAATCAGAACACAACAAAATAGAAATAATGATCCAAGAATTGAATAGTTATGTTCAAACTGCTCTACACAGGGGTTGAAAATTAGATCTCATGTGTTGGACCGAAAATGAAAAAACTATTAGAGAATCATGAGGAGATGGTTTTTAAGGAATTAAAGGAGATTAGCGTTCAACATAGCCCAGGAATCAATATATTTTCCGCCCAAGGGATGGCTTTCCATCTTCCATAATGGAATCATTGGATCTCTATATGCTGAGCAATTTGGAGAAGATATACTAAGACAATCTTTCTAGGAATTCCTTGACTAATTTGAGGTTCTTGAGGATAAAAGCTTGCCATAAGTTACAGACTTGTTCTTTCTTCGATCCCCAAGCAAAAGGCTATCACGAATAGAAGAGATTGAGGATAATATGCAACGTAAAAGAGGAAAGGGATGTGACAAATATGAGTTGTTGGAATTTAAAGGTCTATGCAAATTGATATTGTCGGATTTACTTGAAATTTCAAGTTTTTGTAGTAAAGAAATCAACGCAAGTGATAAGAAGGTTGGATTTTTCACTAAAATTTAGAGATTCTATAGAAAAGAAATCAAAGCAAGTCATTAGAGGGCTGACTTTTCCGATTTTGATTTCACAAGTCATGCATAAAACTTATCCACCTTGTCTTTTCAAATCAATTAAAAGATACATAATCAAGCTGAAGGGTGTTCCTAGTAGCTGAGACCTACGGTATAGGAGATATAATCCAAATCCTACCTACTAATGTTGCTTTTCATATTCATAGTGCAGATTGGATTCAATTAACACAAAGTAATGATGGGAAATATCAAGAGAATTCATCTTCTTTGCTTTTATTGAATATTCTAAATCAATAGTAAGGAGTCTTGCCTTTGAACAGATTGCTATTGCTACTTTTCCACTTTAACTAGATGGCTTGTCCATTATTTTTTAAGCCTTCACATCATCATCTTATGCATGCTGTATGTTCCATTGAAGTAGTCTATCGCATATTGTATTGCACTCAATCATCAAAACTTCGAATACGATTTTCATTATCCAATAGGAATATTCATGATTAATATTTAGTCAACATTCGGAATAGGGTTGTATCAAGTTGGTTCATCACGTAGCTTCATAAATAACATTAGCCAAATATCTGTGGTGAAAACAATGACAGTGCCCCTGCTTCGAAGCAAAATTACAGAGTGAAAAGGAGGGAGCTTTAGGCAAGTTTTTTCCCCAAGCCCATTTTATTGAAAAAATGATAGAAGCAATTTAACCCCAATGCAACCCAATACCTAGCCTCAAATCGTTCATCCTTCCCTGGCCAGCTCTAACAACTCTTTGTAACTTCATTAATAACATTCGCCAAATATCTAACATTGCCTATGGTCATAGTTGCCATACTAATACATCTGTTCGTAGTGATATATATAAGATATTCAACCATCAGGTGATCAACTTGTTCAACAATCAATCAAATGTAACACAACATGCGAAGTACCATCATAATAACAAACAAAATATTTATAAACTCACAACATCACAATCAACGGACAAAAAAATTTTAGAAACTTGGAAACCAACAAGAAAATCCTCATAACCCTTAAACACAAGCCCTAATCAGAGTGTGGTATTTGCAAAATATTAGTAAACAGATGCGTACGTGAAACTAAAAAAAGTTAAAAAACATAAGAATGAACCTACATGTTGCGTCTTCACTAATGAAAGATCATGAAGGACTGTGTAGTTCAAGATTCGTGCAAGCTCTTCTCCACTCAACTGCTCGAGAAGGAATTTGTACGGTGGAGGCACCTACTACTCGGAGGTGGAATGGATATATTAGCTGGAGGTGGAACGGAGGCAATGGGAGGTAGTCGTGGTATGAGGGAGATCGGTCGGAGTTTAGCGCGCAGTACAATGGTGTTGCTCTGAAATATGAACAGTCACGTTTAGTACAAGGCTATTCTTTCTTTTCTTTATACAGTATTTTTCAATTGGCGGGATTTTTTACGGAATTTCATTTTTCAATTTTTTTTTTGTGTAGGTAAATTGTTAAATGGAAAGTTAGTAACGGTTAATATGAAAAAAAGGGTTACAAATTAAATAGATAATCTATATATAAGTTAAGAATGTTTTGTAAACGTGACTAATAGCATACTGTTGTATTGGAGCTTAAATTATAAAAGATGGGCCACGTTTTAATTTTTGCAAACGTCGCCCAATATCAAAACTGTTGTAGTGAGCTACATTATGGAAAAGTGTTAAACAAACACTTAGAGTTTTCTCTACCATGGAGGCAAAATTTGTCACATGCTATGAGGCATTGAACCAAGGAGTAAAGTTGCAAAATTTTATCATAGGCTTAAAAATCGTAGATGGTATTAAAAGACCATTAAGGATTAATTGTAATAATAAGGCTGCAAAACTATATTCCAAGAACAACAAGAGCTTGTCAAATTAAAAGCATATTTTTTTAACATAAAGTTTCTTGTTGTTAATGAGAGAGTTCAAACATCTCAAGTAACAATTGAACATGCCAGTGTAAATCTCATGGTTATGGATCCGCTTATGAAGTGTTTACCAACTAAAGTATTTCATAAGCATCCCACTTAAATGGGTGTTGCACATTTTCATGATGTGACTATATAGTGAGAGATTTATTGTTGGTTGATGATCAATTGTATTATGTTTTATTATTGACTCATATATGGTTTTTTATTGATTTCTCTAAAATAAAGTTACATATTCCTATTGTTGTTGTGAATAAAGTAAGAAACATGTTATGAGACATAAAGTAGGACATATTAGAAATAAGCATATGAAGGATCACAATACATGTAATTTTTATAATATACATCCATAATTGATCTACTTTGCTTATTATGCTAATATTTATGACCATTGATGGGTCTTGTCACAACAAAAGGATAATAAAAGTTGCTCCGATCCTATATTGGTGTGATTGATGGACCATATCATTTCAAAGATGAACCTCATTATAGAAAATAAAGATTGAGCTCAAAATGGACTTGTACAATATACAACTGTCAAGTGATATATATGTCCCAGGTGGGAGATTATTATAATTTTGTGGGCCAATATACTATAATTTTGTATAATATACAATTGTAAGGTGAAATATGTGGCTCAAGTGGGAGATCATTATAATTTTGTATGCTAATATATTAATTAATTATACATTGTAAACTGTCTAATTGAATTAAGGAAATAAGCTCCTTAAACAAAAGTGATTATTTAGTTATTGGTGGGTAAGGCTTTTAAAACTCATCTTTATAGGCTTATCAGGATGGGCCTTAATATGCAAATACTTATATATTTTATTCCACTTATTACAATGGACTTTAGGAAAATAAGACAATAAATTATATAAATAAGATTGAGATCCACAATCTATGTAATGTGAAGAATTTCATTATGTTTTTTCTCATACCCCATCAATGAGAAAAATAAAGAAACAGACACTATTTTAGACCGAAAGACTAAAACTCTATTGTGGGATTAATTTTTTCTATGGATTTAGGTATGTTTCTACATTTGTTTAATTTTATTCATTGTATCCTAATTTCATATATGAGATCGTAAATTATTTGAATGTGTAAATCTATTGATTTTTCCAACACCAACTCCCATTAACACTTCTAATATCGAGTTTTCTTACTAGTGTATAATGGAATAAATTTTAATTTTAGGCTTTTTTATCTTAAGTGATACGTTTTTTTTTTCCTCTTTGCTTTTATTAGCCAATACATAGAATTCAATTATGTATCTAACTCTAAAGAATATTTACTTTTTTTTTTTTTTCATGGTGTAGCCTAAAATCTCTAGAAATTTGTTTATTGAGAAAAGGTAGAAAAGATGTGAATCTCTATATGAAGGGATTTGTAAATAGTTTTATTTAGTTTAATTACAATAATTTTTAAATAAATTTTATTATTTCACTTTTTAACCAAAAATTTGTGTTTTATAATTAGGGAAAAGGAAAAATAATAATAATACTATTTAAAAAAAATACAAAAATACTATTTGTATGATGGGTTTTACAACTAGTCGATCATGAGCAATGGACATGCTGATCAACTTTAGAGGAGTCTTCTGATGATGAAAAATGTACCAATGTCGTAGAGAGAGGCAAGAGAGGATGAACAGAAAAACCTAGTTTCTAAAGTACATGACTATGATAGAAGATCAATTAAGTAGATTTTACCATTCTTACATCGTTCTTCCTTAATTGTAGGCTTTTATCTTTCTTAGAAGCATGTTGGCAGAGTTTCCACATTGCTTGCAATCTTAGCACTAAGCAAAATGTCCACTCATTAGAAGAGGAGCCTCTTATTTTAGATGTTAAAGACTGATGTAAGCCATTGGATGACATCTAAACGAACAAATGAAATCAAATATGGTTGATCATCATTAGATCATTTCATAATGATTCAATGACTGCTATTGAAGCCTTTTTTTTTTTCTTTAATAGTGGGGTGGGCTTAGAAATGAGCTTGAAATGAGCATGAGGGCTTTTATAATATTAAAGAAGCCCATTATTCTTTTAGAAATAGCTTATTTTTAATATAAAAGAACTTATGGCTTATTTTAATCCATATAAGCCTTACTTTAGTCAAATGAAACCCAAATTAGACCAAAATGATATTTTTGGAGTATGTTTTTTGCATACAAAAAACTGACTAAAGTCGAGAGCAGAATAAATCAGTCTAGCGATCCCTATTTCAAGCCTACCAAGTTAAATCTTCCTACGATATCTCTCATTACACTTGCCTTTAGACTCTACTACTACCACAAAGACCAATTCTTGGCATTAAATTAGGCTCCAAGTCCAATTACCGAAATGATCATCTACACCATAAGGACAAAAATAATTCCAAAAGCAAGCAACTTAAACTCGTCTCTTCAACAGATGAGTTAAACAAGTTAAATAGAGAGTTTAGGTTGTATTGAACTTATATGTTGAAGAGACGATTTATTGAAATTGTCTGGAACTAAAAATAGCCTTTATTCGATTGTGTGTATTCTCGTTCTTTCAATTTCTACTATTCTTTCTCTCTTTGAGAGCTATTAGGAGATCATCAGAAGCCCCTTCCAGGCTAAGGCAATTTAATAATTGTTGGAACTTTGCCTCTTGGAGAGCAGTCGGTTCCAACTTCTAAGACGAGTTTATTGAAATTGTTTGGAACTCCTCTCCTAAAGAGACAAGTTAATACATGAACCTATTTTTTCAAGAGTCGAGTTTATTGTAATTACACTAAATTGAGTAAATTCATTGTTGAAGAGACGAGTTCATTACAATTTAAACTTGTTACTTCAAAAGATAAATTTAACTTACCTATTTTGGGAATTATTTATGCATTAGATGCATTTTTTGTAATTTCTTTTAAAAATACTATTGGTTTTTTTCCTTGTCTCTTTGTAATTACGTTAACTTTTGGAATTTACACTAATATTCATAATTTAATTTCATAATTACAATATCTCTAGTGAATTCATGCTATCTTTTTCTCTATTATCATAGGGTTTCGTAATTATCCTCTTTCTGGTAATTTTACCTGAAAATCGTAATTCTTCTTTAAAAAAATTCAATATTCTTCTTTTGCATCGATAATAAACACTATATTGGTTCCATGATATCTTTTTCAAGGGCCATATGATGCTTCCATGGTTTCTGTCGTAACCTTTTGCCATGATAGTTCCCTGTGGGATCAGAAAATATTCGATTTGTTCATTCGTTCAATTAAATCCCATAAACTGCCAAATACAATAATGCTTCCCCTCTCACTCTACGGGCATACCATAGAAAATATCCATCATAAAAATTCTATAGGTATAAATATTAATAAAGTTTTAGTGAATATACACACACACGTCATGTACAAAATATATTGAGCAAAACATATGTTGCATTCACTTTCAAAGTTTTTTCATTCTATTATGATATATATAAATTGTATTAGTATTTATCTATTACTACATACATATTGTATGTGGATGCAATAAATCTTTTTTCATAGTTAGAATCTTATGGATTTTACTTTGGACGATTTTTTTTTTATCTTTATTTTTGGTCTTATATGTAATTTTATAAACCAAATACTTACTGTTACATACCTTAAGAAAAAAATAAGTAATTGTCCACACTAGATATTTCTTTTATGCTTTTACAACATAAAATTGAAGGGAAACAGGAAAAAAAAAAATCCCAAAATAAGAATTCATTCAAAAAATATAGTACTTAAAATTATATACTCAAAACATAGTATTAACTAGATTTTTCAGAAACCATATCTTTAAAATATAATTTCAGCGTTAAAATTTTACCTTCAAGTGTCATAACCCAAAACACAATCTGTTTGCGATAAGAAATCGTATCACAATCGAAATTATATTTTTTTATTCCCTTATCTTATTAATTATGAAAGGAATGTCAATATATCGAGTGGAAACATGTAAGCTAACTAATTCACTACAATAAATATGAGCTTTAGAGATAAAAATTATGTCTTTAAGTGTTAAATTTTATCGTAAAAATCATGATCACGGATTTTATTTATAAAAATATAACTTATTTTTACCCAATTTTTATCGCAATACTTCTATCTCTAAAGCCAGTTTTCTAGTATAATTCTCTTCCTCTCGAGTAAGCATGACTTTAAATATAAAAATTAAGATGGTGTCTACAGAATGTGTGTCAATTATGGCGGCCATCAACTGTGCTAGGAATTTTAACTATACGTCTTCTTTCTTTGCAGCGCTATATCTTTGGAACATACCATCAATGTTAGCTCCAGAAACCCTCTCTAGAGCCTTTATAATTGTTTTCATCTTATCCTTAATCTCTACTATCGTTAAAATACTTTTAATTTCTCGCTCTAGCTATATTTATCTAGTTTCTCCTCAATTATTTTCTCAAACATCTCCTTGACCCTTTTTATTTCATCACGTCGTCTCACGAATTAATCCACCATATTCCCATGAATTCATTTATTATGCAGTTCTAGGTTTAATATAATAAAACATAATATATGGGATATGTGCATAGGCTTGGCAAGTAGGTTGTAATATAGTAAATGTTTGAAAATTAGGTTCCTTTAGGTCTAATATTCATTTTATAAAGCATTAGATTGAGTTTGTAATTTAAAACAGGCATCCGACCCATTTCCATTTAGGCTCAATTTGCACAAATTTGTGTAGGGCCTAGTTGTTATAATTTAAGTATATTTAAATTGAAATAAAAAATGAAGATAATGTTTAGTTTAGTGGACGAGGTTTGGTTTAGCAAAAGATAAGCTTTGGATTTAGAACTTGATGTTAGAAGATTCTTCCTTTTTCGGCTTATTAGCGCGTGTATTCGCACCCATGCATGTCATCTTCTCCAAAGAGGGCATCTACCGTTCAGCGTACAACAAATTCTTTTGAGCTCATATGTATCACAAACAATTTTAATTGGCGGTTCAATTTTTTTTTAATTCAATTTAAATTAAACCATAACCCGTTTGATATAAATCTTTGACTAAAAAAAAAAACTACTTTTAAAAAATTTTTTAGTCGCCACCATTAAAGCTAGAAAAAAATAAACTAAGATAAATGGATAGGTTGATCCTAATTTTGTCATCTGCGAAAAAAGTTGTTTTTTTTTTTTTTTTAAACAACTACCAAAAGTTCATGAATCCAAGGACTATTCTATTAAAACCTAAATAGTTACCACATTTAACATTCCAATTTTATGTTGTTCTCTTAAACATCCTAAATTATATTTCTTTGTAATAT
Source organism: Combretum micranthum (assembly GCA_024138025.1). Classification (NCBI taxonomy): domain Eukaryota; kingdom Viridiplantae; phylum Streptophyta; class Magnoliopsida; order Myrtales; family Combretaceae; genus Combretum; species Combretum micranthum. Next base: position 285,157 of record JAMXBD010001159.1, read on the forward strand.
TTTCAACATATTCACAAAATGTTTGTTTTCCTATTTTATCATGATTTACAAGATTACCTTAGTATACTTTCCAATTTTATTAGATTTACAAGATGAGTCAAGTATATCATATCTTACAAAAAAGGCACTTTAAGATTTTCATGTAATAAATTAAGGAACAACATCTACATTAAGTTTACAAAAATATATTTTTCCTTTTTTAGAGTTACCCATTAGGTGCCTACATGCCCGCTATTAAGTTTGGTTGTTAATTTTAGAATTTTGAACTGTTTCTACTTTAAGTTTATTAAATTTTATTATTTATTTTTTTGATGAAATTAGCCTTTTGAGTGATATGGATCCTAAGATCTAGTAATTTATTTTATTATTTCATGAAAATAAAAGAAAAAGAATTTCGAACAATGAAGTCACACATGATAACATATCATATCAGGCACGTCACTTCAATTTGCATATCAATATTAGGATTTCTATTAGGATATCAATATATTCTCATTTCATCAAGACAATCTCATATATTTATATTCATTACCAAGATCAAAATTATTAAATTATGAACATATGTGTACATGTAATTAAATATTCACATGAATCGAAATTTCAAAGAATTAAGGTATAATGAGACGTCATATGTCAATTTCAAATTTTAGTCAAATCAAGATTTTCTTGTCAATATTATTAAAAAAAGATCATCAATTGAATACATCCATTATTATGGCAAACATCACAAGTTATCAATATGTCATGGTAGAGAAAAAAAATCAATAGAATACGTACACAACATGGTAAAAATCTTGTTTTTACAAAATTCTATTATGTAGAGGTGATTTCTCTAATTTTACATAACCTGATTATAATAAGTATCAAAAATATAATATAGAATCTATCACGCCTCAAAATAGGAGCCTAGTAGGATTGTCCTAAAGCTATCATACCACTATATACCTATTATATGATAACTGTCTTGCAAGTCAGAAATTACAAGACTTTATCTTATTTATTTACTTTAAGAATTTAATCATATTCATATATAAAATCTTTATGTAAACTCATTTAAGGAATCCGATTGTCCTTAGTTTGCTAAGATCACAGAGAATCAGTATCCCCTACTAAATAATAAAAATTAGCTCTCAATCTATAAAATATAAAATCTCAATTGTTTATACAATTTATCTAAATTTGCATTCTAAGTTCATTATAATCTACATCTCTAATTTCAATAAAGTCTGATGGAGAAGAACTTTTCACACATTCGTAGCACAATCCTTGCTACTATTATTCTTACACAAAAACTGTTAGAGAGTGAGCAAAACCACAAATTCGATGAGATAACCTAACTAGACCACACATCAAGCAATAACAAACAAGTTTAATTAGCAAGCGTGTGCAATGCAACAATCAACCATATGTACAAATGCAAGCTTGGATAATCTAGAATCCAAAAAGGATATAGATTTACGCCATCTCTCTTTGGAGTTGGAAGGAAACCATGATGACTGATATACCATAACTAGGAGAATCAGATAATCAAGGAAAAATGGGTACCATACATTCTCACAATTTAATTTTCAAAATTTTCACTCTTATCCTTGGAACAAAAAAACTCCACTAAGTATTAGCCCTTTCATGTCGATACCACGAGCGATGTTCCTTCAGTGCTAGTTTAGTTCCCGTGAAACCGAATAGAGCAAAAGTAATCTTGGGTAGAACTTATAGCTTTTTTCCTAGAGATACCAAGCATTACTAGAGAAGCGAAATGCTAATACGTAGCAGGGTCATTACTCCTTATAATGCAATATATGCAAATTATGCAATGCATGTCCATTTTCATTTATGGTACCAATAGTTTTTAGTCGGATTTAAGGTGATCATACAATTCACAAATAAACATCAACATGCTTCATATAATAATTATCATACAATAGAATTATCACTTATATTATGATATTTTGGCAACCAACATACACTAAGTATCATGTGGTGTACCCAAACCCGCATGCATATCAGTTTAATATATTATTAGAAATGCAGCTATACTCCAAGCACAAACAATGCAATAAGGTCAAAGTTACTCACCTGCTGTCTAATCATAGTAATCAACTAGAAAGTCCTCAATAGTATCAAGATCATCTATTGGGATGAATAGAAATATTCATCAATAAAACATTATAAAATTAAATTCCTATAAGTGTTTAAGTGTCCTATATTGATATTTGATTTAATTTCTATTACCTACATTGGTCTTTTAAGGTAATGATCCTATGATAACAGATATTTATTATTTAATATTTATTTTCATTTGGCTTATCTTCATCTTAATTGTTATCTTTATTTTTATCTATTGTGTTTTCCTTGTCCTTTAATTAAGTCCTATAGCCTTTGGTAGTAGATTTTTATTTATCACTTCTTCAGTTGTCAACTTTATATGTCTTTTGTAAATTAAAATTTCTATTATTTAATTATTATATATATATTGATAAGATCATATTTTATACAACTAGTTGATGTTCAAAAGAACTAGAATGGATAATTGTTTTGATTAAAATTCATGTTTCAGGTCTAATTTGGACAAACAAAATCAAAACAAGAAACTTTGGAGTGAAAAAATGGAAAAATTCAAAGATAAGCCGGCCGTTCTTACTTCAATGCCGCCGGTGTTGAGACGGCTTACACTCAAGGCTATTGCCAACACTGCCAGCCTTGTAAGCTTTAAACCCAACCAATTATACGCAGCCTCAAAGCTGCCGGCGTAGAACATGAACAAGCCAAAGTACAATGAAGGACGGCAGCTTAGAGTTCAAAAGTCACCAGTGTAAAAGGAGTTACAACATACACCGGATACTAAGCGCCGGCGTTGAGGCAGTGTAGATCACAGATCTGAAGTGACATGAACACAACACATGCTTGGAGGAAATTGAAGAGACTAAATATGCTGGAGTATCTAAGCCGGTATCAAAGCCGCCGGCTTTGTGGCAGCTTTCGTTGTAAATTTGGTTCAACCTTTTCTTTCTCATCACATACGCCGGCTAGATGTACATCTAAGCAGCCGGCGTATAAGCGGCCTACACATGTAACGATGAAGAAAGCTGCTAGTGCACTGCCTGTGTAAAGAAGAAATTGAGATACACCGTCTGTAAGCCGCCGGCGTAGGATCTATAACTGCCGGCATATGAAGTGAAACTACAATTTTTCATTTAATGCTTTGCACGAAATTTTTCCTATAAATAGGGGACTTCCCCCTCAAACATCAACAAGCAAGAAGCAGCACAAGCAGTAGATACATAGGAAATACTTTAGTACACAAATATCCTTAGAAATTCATAGAGATTTGTGAGAGATTTGAGCTTTCAAGAATTGTAATTGAAGATTGTGATATTTGAATTGCACTTCTACTTCTTTGCTAGTAGTTTAGGTTTGTTTCCAAGGAATTGATTCTTTTCTTTTCTCTGTATAGGTTATATGCAAAGAAGTAGAAGTGCTGATCTTCTACCAATAGATCCTGAAATTGAAAGAATTTTACGTCAATAGAGGAGAGAAAACCGAAGAAGACAAGAAATGGCAGAAAATGAACCAAGAAACAATGAAGGAAACATTGATAATCAAATTCAAGCTGCACCTATTAGAGCACTTCGGGATTATATAGTACCTACTGTATAAGGTCCTTCCATTCGAAGACCTGCAGTTCAAGCCAACAACTTTGAGCTTAAACCAGCATTGATTCAGATGGTTGAATCACATCAATTTGGAGGATATCCTAATGAAACACTAGATAAGCACATTGCCAAATTCCTCGAATACTGTAACACCGTCAAACTCAATGGTGTTACTGATGATGCATTAGAATGCAGTTTTTCCTTTCTCTCTAAGGGATAAAGCATTGGCATGGTTCAACTCTTAACCGCCCGAATCAATTACTTCATGGGAAGACTTGACAACAAAATTTTTGAAGAGATTTTTCCCTCCTGCTAGAACTGCCAGATTGAGAAATAAAATCACCAACTTCACAAAGTTTCATGGAGAATCATTATATGAAGCTTGGGAAAGATTCAAAGAAGCAGATAGGAAATGCCCACATCATGGACTTCCGGATAATCTTTTGATTGAAAATTTTTATCTTAATCTAGATGAGACTTTGAGATCATTGGTGGATGCTACATCCGGAGGATCACTCATGGGAAAAACGTATGATGAAGCCAGTGCTTTAATTGAAGAATTAGCTTCTAGTGCTCACAACTAGAGCTGTGAAAGAACAAGATCAAAGGTGGAATCTGTTCAAGATAGTGAATCCATGCAACAGCTCACTGCTCAAGTTTCAACTTTAACTACACAAGTAAGTAAACTTGTAGCATCTAGTTCTTTGAATTCTAATCAAGTTGTTACTTGTGAGTTGTGCTCAGGACCACATCCAGCTTATGATTATCCTCATGGTAATACATCATCATCAAGTGGAGAGCAACTCAACTATGTTGGAAATTTTGGAAGGGTTAATTATGGACCATATTCAAATACTTACAATCCAGAACGGCGTAATCATCCAAATCTTTCTTACAAGAATGATGTAAACATTCTCAAGCCCCTACCTGGATTTCAAAGACAAGGTCCCATAAGAAATACTCAGCCTCCACCTCAGTAAAATCAAATTTCAACTGATGAATTGTTGAAGACTTTCATTCAAACTACTCAGACCACACTCAACAATCAGCATGCAATCATTCAAGATCTTTAAGGAAAAATCCATCAGCTTGCTCAGCAAGTTGGTAATAGACCATCTGGTTCTTTACCAAGCAACACTGAGGAAAATCCTAAAACCATGAATGCAATTATTCTAAGAAGCGGCAAGGAAGTTGAGCTCGCTGAGACAAAAGTTCAAGAAACTGAGGAGATTCCAATCAAAGACAAAGGAAAACAAAAGATGGAGGAACCTGTGCAAAAATCATTTGAAGCAAGATCTTATGTTCCACCTGTTCCTTTTCAAGGAAGATTGAAGCAACAAAAAATTGGATGAGCAATTTTCAAAGTTTCTAGATGTTTTCAAGAAGTTGCAAATCAATATTCCATTCTTAGAAGTGATTCAAGAAATGCCTTCATATGAAAAATTTATCAAGGAATTGCTTACTAAGAAGAGACAGATTGATGGAAATGAACCAGTAATGCTCACAGGAGAATGCTCCATGATTTTGCAGAAAAGTCTACCTCATTTGCCTACCAAACAAAGAGATCAGGGGAGTTTTACTGTTCCTTGCACTATAGGAAAATTTCATTTTGATAAAGTACTTATTGATTCTAGTGCAAGTATTAATCTTTACTTTTATCCATTTTCAGGAAATTAGGACTTGAAGAATGCAAGGAGACTCATGTACCTTGCAACTTGCAGAGTAGAAGTGTCAAATAACCTCGTGGTATTGTTGAAAACATTTTGTTGAAAGTTGACAAGTTCATATTTCCTGTAGACTTTATAGTCTTGGAAATGGATGAGGATCGTGAAGTCCCAATGATTATTGGCAGATCGTTCCTTGCAACCGATAAAGCATTAATTGATATGGAACAAGGTAAACTCACTTTAAGGGTAGAAAATGATCAAGTAACCTTTAATGTTTATGATGCAATGAAAACATTTGATAGAGGTTCCTCCTGTACTATTGATATTATTGATGAGTTTATTTTTGAGTCTGTTGAAGAAAATATAGGTGTAGAGACTGTGGAGCCTGTTTTGAGAAATCTTAATGAATGGAGTGATGATGAGCAAGAGGAAGCAGTTGAGCAAGTGCTTCTAATCAAAACAAGATATTATGAGGAGCTAGGCACTAGTGAAAGCAAGCCAGTACCATCATTGATACAGCCACCAATTCTTGAGCTTAAACCCCTTCCTTCACATTTAAAATATGCTTTTCTAGGAACTGGAGATACTTTGCCAATAATTGTTTCATCTTATTTGACAGGTGAACAAGACCAGCAGCTGCTTGGAGTTCTAAGGAAGCATAAAGAAGCAATTGGTTGGACTATTGCTGATATCAAGGGAATTAGCCCTATAATTTGTACTCACAAAATCTTGATGGAAGCTAAGTTCAAACCGACAATTCAACCACAAAGGAGACTTAACCCAACACTTAAGGAGGTAGTAAAAAAGGAAGTTTTGAAACTCCTTGATGTAGGTATTATCTATCCTATCTCTGATAGTAAGTGGGTCAGTCCAGTTCAAGTTACACCAAAGAAAGGTGGTATGACTATGGTGAAAAATGAAGATGATCACTTGATTCCTACTCATACTGTGACTGGGTGGAGAGTTTGCATTGATTATAGAAAATTAAATGATGCCACCAGAAAAGATCACTTTCCCCTTCCTTTCATTGATCAGATGTTAGAAAAACTTGCAGGGCATGATTATTATTGCTTTTTAGATGGTTATTCTGGTTATAATCAAATTTCTATAGCTCCTGATGACCAAGAAAAAACAGCTTTTACTTGTCCCTATGGCACTTTTGCTTTTAAGAGGATGCCCTTTGGTCTTTGCAATGCACCTGCTGCTTTTCAAAGGTGTATGATGGCTATTTTCTTTGACATGCTTGAGAATTTTATTGAAATTTTTATGGATGACTTTTCTGTTTTTGGAAAGTCTTTTGAAGCATGTTTAGAAAACTTAGCCTGTGTTCTTCAAAGATGCAAAGAAACCAATTTGATTTTAAACTGGGAAAAATGTCATTTTATGGTAAGAGAAGGGATTGTTTTGGGTCACAAAGTTTCTGTGAGAGGAATTGAAGTTGATAAGGCCAAAATTGAGATCATTGAGAAATTGCCACCACCCACCACTGTTAAGGGAATTAGAAGTTTTTTAGGACATGCTGGTTTTTACAAGAGATTTATTAAAGACTTCTCAAAAATTTCTAAACCCCTTTGCAATCTTCTTGAGAAAGACACAGTGTTTAATTTTGATGACAATTGTTTGCAGGCATTTAACTTATTAAAGGAGAAGCTCACATCTATACCAGTCATTATTGCACCTGATTGGGAGCTGCCTTTTAAACTTATGTGTGATGCCAGTGACTTTGCTGTAGGAGCAGTATTGGGTCAAGGAAGAGGTAAGTTGTTTCATGTAATATACTATGCTAGTCGGACTTTGAATGAGGCTTAGAAAAACTATGCCACAACTGAAAAAGAACTTCTTGCTGTTATATTTGCTTGTGACAAGTTTAGGCCTTATCTGATAGGATCTAAAGTCATAGTATATACTGATCATGCTGCTTTGAAATATTTGTTTGCTAAAGTTGATGCAAAACCAAGGTCGATTAGATGGATATTGTTGCTGCAAGAATTTGATCTTGAGATTAAGGATAAGAAAGGAACTGAGAATGTGATTGTTGATCATTTATCTAGACTAGAATCTGATAGTTTAGATATTCCCATCAATGAAAAGTTTCCTGATGAACAATTGCATGCAGTTGAGATCCTAAAATTGCCTTGGTATGCTGATTATGTCAATTACTTGGTTAGCAAGATCCTTCCATATGGTTTATCTTATCAACAAAAGAAAAAGTTTTTGCATGATGTGAAAAGTTACTTTTGGGATGAACCGTATTTGTTCAAAAAATGTGTTGACCAAGTAATTAGACGTTGTGTGCCTGACTCTGAACAGCTTGACATTATTAAGCATTGTCATTCAAAAGAAGCTGGAGGTCATTTTGGTCTTCAAAGGATTGCAGCTAAGGTTTTATCATCTGGATTTTATTGGCCTAATTTTTTTCGTGATTATAGGAAATATTTATTGTCTTGTGCTCAATGTCAAAGAACTGGTAATATTCCAAGAAACATGGAATTACCACAAAACAATATTTGGTAATTGAGCTTTTGATGTGTGGGGAATTGACTTCATGGGTCCTTTCCCTTCATCTTTTTCAAACATATACATACTTGTGGCAGCGATTATGTTTCTAAATGGGTGGAAGGTTGCTTTACAAACAAATGATGCCGAGAGTAGTTTTAAAATTTTTGAAAAGAATATTTTCACAGATTTGGGGTGCCTGAGCTATCATTAGTGATGGGGGATCCATATTACAAGGAATTTGAAAAACTTTTATCAAAATATGGTGTTACACACAAAATTGCTACCCCTTATCATCCACAGACAAGTGGACAAGTTGAGGTATCCAATAGGGAGATAAAAAGAATTTTGGAAAAAACTGTTAATGCATCTAGAAAAGATTGGTCTTTAAAACTAGATGATGCATTATGGGCTTATAGAATTGCTTTCAAAACCCCTATTGGAAAGTCCCCATTTATGATTGTTTTTGGTAAATCATGTCATCTTCCTGTAGAACTTGAGCATAAGGCATATTGGGCCATTAAATTCCTTAATTTTGATGAAAAAGCTGCAGGTGAGAAAAGATTGCTTCAATTGAATCAATTGGATGAATGGAGGAATGAAGCTTATGAGAATTCTCGTATATAAAGAACGAGCAAAGAATGGCATGAAGAAACATTATCAAGCGGAGTTTTTGCCTGGACAAAAAGTTTTACTTTATAACTCTCGTTTGAAGTTGTTTCCAGGAAAGTTGAGATCAAGATAGTCAGGACCATTTGAAATTGTCAAAGCTTTTCCCTACGGTGCAATAGAATTGAAAACTGATGATAATCGGACTTTCAAGGTGAATGGACAGTTGCTTAAACATTTTTATGAAAGGGAAAACCATGATAGTGCTTCCACTGTCATGAATCTGAAGGAACCATGAAAGAATTGGAAAAGTCAGGCTAAGCGACTCTAAACTAGGCGCTTATTGGGAGGCAACCCATGTTTAATGTTAGTATAATTTTGTTTTGTTTTTACTAACTTTTTTTTTTAGTGTGGACAGGTATATAAAAAAAAATTGAAAAAACTGAAAGCCAGCACAAGGCTGCTAGCCTTGAGCCAGCTTTGAAAAATCAAGGAAAGCCGGCCTTAAGCCGCCAACTTTGAGCCGGCGTTGAAGTCAAAACAAGGGTAGGTGAGCACTGCACAACAAGCCAGCAAATGGAGGATGAAAGCCGCCGGCTTAAAGCCAGCGTTTGCAACAATATATACACCGGCATTCTTACCTACTATGCTGCCGGCTTTGAAGGCAGCGTATGTTTGAAAAGTACAAGGATTCTGAAACCCCGACGAAAGCCGGCACCTGGGAATGAAAGCTGCCAGCTTTGAAGCCGGTGTAGACCTGTACGCTGGCAGTGTAAATGGGTAAGCCGCCAGCCTTTTGCTCTCCGTATGGAATTAATTGTGTTACACCGGCAGGTAAGCCGCCGGCGTACTCGACAGAAATGCCAGCGTACATTCTGCATAATTGCATTTAACAAGTGTTTCACTCTCTTCCTTTTGTAAATCTCTTTCGCATTTCTCTCAAACTCTCACTCTCTCACCCTCATTCGACCATCCCACTGCTCATTGTGTTTGATCCAGCTCGTCAAGTAAGTTCCAATGATCTTTGCTTTTAGTTCTTTGCTTTAATCCATTACATTGGATTATATCTGTTTTAATATATCAAATAGCTCGTGGATTATTGCAATTAGAAAATGTGACATTAACGTCGGATCTTGATAGATTTGATTGCCTGATGATGTTTGATAATCTATTCAAGCTGCATTTTGTTCCATACATGCTTGATTTCAATCTGTCCTGACTTGATCCATGAACGAGTATAAACTAGAATTGGGGTTCAATTGCAAAATTAGGGTTCTTGAGCTTGTATAGGATGTCAAATTTCGAAAATTGGGGCTTTGATGATTGGACTGCAATTTGATGCTTGACATGAACTATTATACTAGTTAGTAGTTCCAACTGATGAATTGTGTTAATTGTGCTCCAATTGAACGTGGAATTTCGAATTTGTAAAAAATTTGAAGAAAATTTGGTGAAAAAATGTTTACAGATCATTTGGATTTTGTAAAAAATTTTTGAAATTCATTTTTCATTGTGAAGTTTGAAATTCCAACGTTCAATTCTAAGCTGGCCAATCTAAGCTGCCAGCTTGAATTAGTTTTGCAAGTGTACATTTTCAAGCAAGTCTCAATGCCTAATTAGGCATAAATTAGGATTGTAGTCATCAAGAATTTCATTAATATTGTGCATTCCTTGTTTCTAATTAAATCAATTTATTTGCAAGAATGGCTCCAAGACAAAAGAAACAAAAGACTACAGATGCCTCTACATCTGGTTCTCAGACCACAAATCTGCTGTCTAGTCAGTAGTATGCTAAGGACAGAAAGAAGAGGCTGGTGAAGATGAACTTCTTAAATACCCAATACCTGGACTGGTGCCTATTGGATGAATATGGGGTCATTAATAAAATCAGAGAGATGATCCAAGATCCAGCTTGGATCAGGTTATTTGATTTCAGGGAGCCAGCTTACAAAAACTTGACTATTGAGTTCTTGTCCACTTTGAAAAATATCCCAGCTAGAGCTGAGTCCACATTTCAGTTCCAGGTATATGGCGAGACCAAGGAAGTAAAGCTGAAGCAGATGGGAAAGTTATTGGGATTATATGATGAGGAGGCAGAAAATTTGAATCTGCCTAACAATTGGCATGAGGGAGATGATCACATGACTCAGGAGGCTTACTGGTTTCAGTTGGTTGCTCCTGATAGAGCAAATGAGCCTTTCGTCCCCTCTAAATCATTGGCCACTTCTTTTGGTGCTGTTGAGAACAAGCTACTCCACCACATTCTTGCACACACCCTGAGCTGCAAGAAGACTAGTCACAGCAAGGTGACTAGTTTTGATATGTTTTATCTGTATAGCCTTATCAGAGGCTATAGGATTGATTTGGGTGTGGAGATAGTGAACTTCATCTACAGGCAGGCAAATGATACTAAGACTAGAGTCCTGTGTTGTGGTGGCTACATTACTAAGTTGCTGAAGGAGATGGGTATTTTTGAGCCTCCACAAGACGATGAGATATTTGAGAGTAGAAAGATCTCATTAGCTCCATTCCGAGGCTGGGGATTGCTTAAAAACCTTAGAGGAGCTCAGCCACCATCTTGGAGGAGATCGAGTTCCAGGATATCTTTCCTGGAGATGCTCCATTTGAGATCCCATCTACATCTACTCCTCCTCCTCCAATAGGTACTTCAGGAGCTTCTGCATATGACATGGACCAGCTTAGGCTAGATATTCAGGAGTTGAGGAAGAAAATCCAGGAGCTCAAAGATAGACAGGAACAAGAGAAAAAGAAAAACAAGAAATTTAGAAAGTCTATCTTTAAGGCATTAAAGACGGCTATCTGCTGCTTGAGCCCAGAGACAGGGGCTGGTATGACATATGAGACTTCCGTTGAGTCACATCACACAGATAGACTCAGTTCAGAGCATACACACACAGCTAGCCTAGGAGACACTCAGAGACACAGTCCTGAGCAGACCAACAGTAGACCTAGTCCAAGGCGAGAGAGCTAGAGATCCTGCTAGCTCTCATTTGATCGTTCTTGTTTTTTATTTTTTTTTATCTTAGCCTGTATATATATTGAGCACCCAAGTTCCTGTGGGTAGACTCCTTTATTTTTCTGCTTTTATTTTTCTTGTTTTTGTTTTTCTTTTGTAGTGATTACAGGAAAGCCAGCAAAGCAAAAATTCTCTCTTGCAATGCAAAATTTGATGACTGTGAAACAACTAAATTCAGGGAAGTATCAAATTCTTTTTCTTATTCCTTTCCTATAATTTAAATTGTTGCAAAACAGTGAGGACACTGTTTAGTTGAAGTGTGGGGGAAGGGATAAATTGAATGAAGTGCTGAATTAAAGTTGTGAATATGATCTGTTGTCTGAGTTACTGTTATTTATATTTGAAAATACCCACCTTGTATTTTTGGTTTGAAAGGAAATTATGAGGAAATTCTGTCAAAATTTTTTCAAAAATTTCTTAAAAATTGGAGATAATACAAAGTAAAGACTGAAAGCAATGAAATTAACTTGTAAAAGTATCTTACTCACCTGCTATTGTGATTGGTTTACTAAGTTAAAATTAAGTTGTGAAATCCTTAACAAACAAGTTTACTTTATTTTTAACTTTGGAATTGGAAATTTAAGAGCTGGTCTAGTCCTTTTGTGAAAAATAAACAGGTTTACTTCTAGGAAATTTTAGTTTGTATATATTCTTTGAATTATAACACTTAATGAAAGAGGTAGAAGAAACTTTTAAACTTAGTGATCCTTTATAAAAATAAGTCTTTGATATTGTTATTGCATTTAAAAAGAAAGAAACAAGCATAGCCACTACTCCTCTGACTTAAAATTTTGAGTCATGAGTATCTAAACTTGAATGTTAAAGTGAGGAAGAGTTCTTAGGGGTATTTTGAAACCTGGTCACTTAGATGATGAGCCTAAGATGTGCCGACTCAATGAACTCACTATAACGAGAAGGAAGAAAGGCAAAAGTTCAATTCATGAACATTAAAAAACAAAAAGATGGAGGCAAAAACCTCCCAAAAGAAAATAAATGCTTGAAAAAGAAAAGAAAAATGAATGCAAATAAGCAGATAAAGGAGACTTATAATAAAGAAGGAGAAATTCTAAGGAAAAAGTAGATACCACATGCTTTCATTTAGTGTTACTTAGATATATATATATATATAAAAGCTAAAAGTCTAATGAAGTTTAAATGAGTATTTTTCCTTAGTGGATTGAGTATTTGCTTTTTGAATAGAATGTTCTTTTGTTAAAAGTTGAGATTAAAACTTGTTTTGTTTGGATTAACTTCTAAATTTTAATTATAGTACTCTAATTACAAGAAATTGGTATGGTTAGAGCAATAGATACAAGAAAAACAAGTTAAAGAAATTGTGATTAAATTAGAAAAGTTGTACTATCTACAAGAGATTTCATTTTGTTCTTCATTTTGCTTGAGGACAAGCAAAAGTTCAAGTGTGAGGGAATTGATAAGATCATATTTTATACAACTAGTTGATGTTTAAAAGAGCTAGAATGGATAATTGTTTTGATTAAAATTCATGTTTCAGGTCTAATTTGGACAAAGAAATCAAAACAAGAAACTTTGGAGTGAAAAAATGGAAAAATTCAAAGATAAGCCGGCTGTTCTTACTTCAACGTCATCGGCGTTGAGAAGGCTTACACTCAAGGCCATTGCCAACACTGCTAGCCTTGCAAGCTTTAAACCCAACCAATTATATGCCACCTCAAAGTTGTCGACGTAGAAGATGAGCAAGCCAAAGTACAATGAAGGCCGGTAACTCAGAGTTCAAAAGTCACCAGCATAAAAGGAGTTACAACATAGTCGGATACTAAGCCGTCGGCGTTGAGGTAGTGTAGATCATAGATCTGAAGTGACATGAACACAACACATGCTTGGAGGAAATTGAAGAGACCAAATATGCTGGAGTATCTAAGCCGGAATCAAAGCTGCCGTCTTTGTGGAAGCTTTTGTTGTAAATTTGGTTCAACCTTTCCTTTTCGTCACATATGTCGCTAGATGTACATCTAAGCCACTGGCGTAAATAAGCGGTCTACACATGTAATGATGAAGAAAGCTGCCAGTGTATTGCCTGTGTAAAGAAGAAATTGAAGATACGCCATTTGTAAGCCGCCGGCATAGGATCTGTAACTATCGGCGTATGAAGTGAAACTGCAATTTTTCATTTAATGCTTTGCACGAAATTTTTCCTATAAATAGGGGACTTCCCCCCTCAAACATCAACAAGCAAGAAGCAACACAAGCAGTAGATACATAGGAAATACTTTAGTACACAAATATCCTTAGAAATTTAGAGAGATTTGTGAGAGATTTGGGCTTTCAAGAATTGTAATTAAAGATTGTGATATTTGAATTGGTGATATCTAATCTCTTTTTTGTGCAATTCATTTATCTGAATTATTTGTTCATCATGTTATCAATTGCATATTCTTATTTGATTATTGAATCAACATCCATGAGTAGCTAAATTCTTCTTTGTGGGAATTGATGAAATCCTAATTTTGCTAAGATGATTATTGAATGTATATTATAAGATTGTTAGAATTATGGAATAATTATCTATTTTATTTCTGATTGAAATTGAATTGATAAGAATTCTGATACTTTGGAAGAAGAATTAGGGTTTATAGGATTCATAAATTGGGATTAAACAACAAATGTGGAAACATTGATGTTTAATCTAGTTTAGAAATTGTCCATGTGATTCATGCAATATTTTGCTTTAATTTCTCACTAAGGAATTAGTAGGAATTAATTTAGGATATTAGATAATCATAGAATTGGAAAATTTATGATTATAAATTAGATTCCATTGATAATTTGTATAACGGAAGCTAATAGATTATTTTATGGTTTGCTTTTGACAATTTCATACAAATATCCATAATTCTAATTGTTCATATAATATAACTTCAGCATGATTGGTAAAGATTAGGATGGATTCTTTTCCTTCCCATATTCATCTTATATACTTCTCACAATCTCATTGCATTCATATAGATAAAATTAGTTAGTTAATTGATACACTTTGATTGCCTAAATATTAGTATAAACTAACATCAATCTAGTAGTTAATTTAGTCCTTGTGGGAACGATACTCAACTCACTTCGTATTACTTGATCAAGACCCACTATACTTGCTGGTAGCATCTGAAATTATACATACACATTCCATTCAGATCATATATCATATGTTTATCCTACTTAAATTTTATTTTTAAGATCATAACATGTATGGTATCATGAAGAATAGATAAAATAGAATAAAGAAATAAAATAAATCTAGTTTTATACATATACTTGTTCATAAGGATATATATTTACATATATAATAGGTGTATGTATGATCAAATATGTTAAGAAAAATATAGAGTACAAACTAAGTGCTCAAGAGCTAAGATAGGGCGCCCATGGAGCAGCTATGGGGTAGTCATGGAGCGCTCAGCGAGCACATACGGAGTGCTCATCAAGCACATATAGAGCGCTCATGGACTGTGCATAGAGCTCCTATGGAGTGCGTTCTTGAGAGCTCACTGAGTGCTTGTGTGTGTAGGATTATGATAGCTCTTAGTAAGTTTTTGATTTTGCAATTTCTTACTCGTTTTTAATCTAATTTGGATGAGTAATAGTCAATTTCATAGTACTCTTTGAGTACTTTCTAGTTGTGGTGTTGTTTTTAGGAAAAGAAATACGTAAGATGTTTAAATTTTATTAAACATGTCTGAAATTTTTGGATAAAGATATGTCAACTTAGCTAAAACTTGTTTTTGTGATATCTAACTCATTTCTAACCCATTTTTGATGAATAAATAGTCATTTTCATCGAATTGTTCCATCACAATCCATTGATGTTGTTGTTTTTACTAAACAAGGTCTTTAAGATGGTGAAATGCATAGGATCAGTCTGCAACTTTCGTGAAAATCTAACAGTAAAAAGTAAAATTTTGTTTTTTGCGATATCTAATCCGTTTCTTATTAGTTTTTAACAAATGAGTAGTCGATTTCATAGGATTTTTCATGTACTTTCCATTGCTGGGGTTATTTTTTGTTTATGATGGACGTATCAATATAGTTTATTAAATCTATTTAATGCCTTCCTTTGTGTATTTAGCAAACTTTGTTTGATTCTTTCTTCTTTAAAACTAAATTTCCTAAAGCTTAGTGTTCTATATTCTTAAGTTGATGTTTCCATAATCCTAAGTAGCCAAGAATTATCAACACCATGATATCTCATCTCGTTGAATTCATCAAATAAGCAACTACTTATCCAAGCACATAAGCTTCTTCAAAACAACTTAATCCATCCTAATATCAATATATGAACGTAATATGAAATAAAAGTTAAGATAGAAGTCACCTTAATTGGATGTGAAAGAGAATATTAAACACTCTTCCTTGATAAGAATTGATCCTAGCATTAGAAAACATGATGTGAGTTCCAATTGATCTAAGATTCAATTATTTCAATTGAAACTCTCTTACCTTTTGTATTGGACTTTAGAATTTCATTTGCCTTAGCTAGAGGAGTTTTTACCCTTTAAATTTGTCATAGTGACATCTATCAAGGAGATGAAGCTTGGTTGTTTTTTTGCTTTGTTTGTAGTGTTTGTTTTGTTGAAAATATAGCTTCTATGGTGGAGAAAATGAGGCGAATAGGGTTGTTTGCTCTGTTTTAGATGTTGTAACTTTTAAGAGATTGAAGGAGGTGTTTTAGCTTGGATTTGCTACATATTTTTGGGTAAAATTAAGGGGTTAATGATGTGTTTATTTGTTAGCTAATAACTTCTTATTTGTATATATCAAACAAGGATTGAAATGTGGTACAAATGCGCTGTTTTGGGGGTGCGAATTGGAACTTGCAGGGGCTATTTTTTCTGAATTTATTATAGCTTTAGAGTCGATCGTTTGAGTCCATAATTTGCAGATTTCATGGGTCAATCTTCAACTACCCATGTGTCCATTTAATGAGATGTTATTGAAGCTCATTGGTCAAGATTTCAACTTTTGTGAGCTTCTAAATCCTACTCTATGTTAAGCTATGATCGATGGATGTGTGCTGTAAAATTTCATGTGTTGTTCGTCCCCTATGTTGTAGTTGTATTAATGGGAATTGAGGAGAATAATTGAGCTTATGAAGTCGATTTTTTTGCTAGTTATTAATGTTTATTTATAGCTATATAGGTGGCGTGTTTGTTGTGCAAGTTAGGTTGAATTTTCAGTGCAAATTGTAGGTTGTAATTCAAGTTGATGTCTACAATTTTTTGGAGCTACTGAGGTTCGGTTTTTATGGTTGTTTGTACAGTATTTTCTTAAGTTAACAAGTAGCTTCCTATGTGTCTATTTTGGTGTTTTTTATTGGAGCTTATTGGTCAAATTTTTCAATCTTTATTGGCTAAATAAGTATATAATTATCTAGGGTCATTCACAGTGGATGTATGTGTTGCAACTTCAAGAATTTATTGTCTCCTTTGCACTGGTATTTATGGAAATCTGGGACAAATTTTTAGCCATTTGCAAGTTGTTTGAAGCTTGTAATTGGTTCATTAATTACTAAGCTTATTTGGAGATTTTCGATTAGCTTACAAGTCCTTTTCATCTTGACTTTCATGGTTCATTTTGTACAATTTAGAGGTGTATTTGGCGTGATTTCCTTCAAAGTTTGCAGCCGGTTTTCTTTGCTATAATTCTCCATTGTATATACATATATCACTTCATATAATACTTGTTTAATTAATATTATAAATTAATTCATCAAGTACTAAGTCCTATATGTATTTATATATAAGTTATAAGGGGTTTTATCTCTAAAAGTTCATTTATAACTTCTACAAATTTTCTACATTATTTTTGAGTTCAAATTTTGAGTTTAAAGTTTACACGATTAATTAATTTTAGAGTTTTTTCTTATACGATTAAGGTTTTCTAGGGCCAATAGGCTAAATTAGGATTTTTGCACCTATAGAATCCAAATTTACTGACTAAAATTATGGTGTAATCTAAATTTTTCTTTGAAGTCTAGATTTGTAGTTATGAATCTATTTTTACCCTTATTACATATTTATAATCCTAGCAGTTCATCTTTTAGTTATAGTTTTATAGTCAATAAGTTCTATAAAGGAGTTGTCTTTTGTTGTTTTTCAAAGGTAGAGCTACTTTTAATTATATCTTATGTTATTGGCTCAAGATACGAAATCTTGTATTTGGTATCTATTAAGGTCAAAGAATTTTCTATTTAGATTTTTAAACTATAAATGAGTTTATTATTACTCATAGGTTCATTTTAGGATTTTTATTGGGTCATAAGTTTAATATCTATTTTACATTTGCTACTATATTCATTTTACTAGTTATAAAAATTCCTGCGGTTACAAAGTCAAATCAAGATTTTAGTCTCTATAAACTCAAAATTTTCTAACTAAAATATCGGTATAATTCAAATATTTAATTAAGATTTGGATGCTTAAGTATTGATTAGTTTTTTATCTTTTTGCGTATTTTATAATTATAATGATTTATCTTTAAACTATTCTTTTATAACCAATGAGTTCTAAAAATTAATCATCTTTTATTGTAATTGAAATTTAAGGTCAACTATGATTTTTGTTGAGTTATTGACTCATGTTGTAGAATCCTGTCCTAAGAATTATTTATTTTAATAATTAATAATCTTAAATTTTCTAATGCTACTTTAGAGTTTTTTTTAAATATTAAAGATAAGTCGAAGATCATTATATTATTATTTAATAAGTGTATAATTTATTTTCTAATTACTAAACTTAAGGTAAAAGGATTCTTGGAATTTTTAGCAACAATCGATTTCTCATCGATCATCATTATCTAGGGTTATGAAAGTTACATTTTGTGTTTTGAAATTTTATTAGTAAGGATTTTAATTTTTCTAACTATAATCATATTTATTTGTATTTTAATAATTTTTTTGAAATTGCAAAAAATTAAGAGTGATTTTTTCTACTTGTTATTATAGATCTTTATGATTCTATATTATATTTTTAATAATTATTATAATCAAGTTCTATAAAATAAGGGAGATTATATAATCATAAAGAACCATAATAAAAAGTCGCAAAAGTCACTCTCGATTTTTCGCGATTTAATAATATTAAAGTAAAAACAAATTTGATCATAGATAGAAAGATTAGAATCCTTACCAATAAAATTCAAAACACAAAATATAAATTCCATAACCCTAACAATCAATGATTGATGATAAATCGATCGTTACTATAAATTTCAAAATCATTTTACCTTAAGTTAGTCATTAGAAAATAAATTCTACAATTGTTAAATAATGATACCATGATTTTCAAGTTGTCTCTAATAACTTAAAATTCTAAAATAGTATTAGAAAATTTATTATTATCAATTATCAAAATAAATAATTCTTAGGACAAGATCCCATAGCTAGTACTGAAAACTAAACATGTGAATATAATCAACTTTAAATTTCAAGAGTAATATAAGCGGTTAACCAATAAAGTCTATTGGTTGAAAATGATAACTTAAAGATGAACTACTAGGATTATAAATACGCGATAAGAATGAAAAAAATCTATAACTAAGAATCTAGACTTCAAATAAAAATATGGATTGCACCATAATTTTAGCTAGGAAATTTGGAGTATATAGGTGCTAAAACCCTATTTTAGCCTATTGCGCCCAGAAATCCTTACTCGCATAAGGTAAAACTCTAAAAATATTTAATTGCATAAACTTTAAATTAATTTGAACTCATAAATAATCTAGAAATTTTGTAAAAACATTAAAACTTTTGGAAATAAAATTCTTATATAACTTATATACAAATACGCATAAGACTTAGTACTTGATGAATTAACTTATAGTATAAATTAAACAAGTATTAAATTAAGAGATATATGTATACATGGTGAGAAATTGTAGCAAAAAAACTAGTTGCTAATTCTTGGAATTTCTCCACGACAACTATCCCTTCAATTTGTAGAAATTGAACAACTTAGAGTCAAAGTGAAATGACCCACAACAAATCATGAAGCTCAAGAAAACAACTCCTTAAATGGTTAAAACAAGTTGATGAACTAGCTCTAAATTGTTCCCCAAAATCCTATGCTGCAGCTGCTAGAGGGGGAGACAACATGCTTGAAAATTATACAACTTCCACCGTATATAGCCTTAGGTAATATAGGTAAAACTCAAGCTCACCAAGTTTGAAGAATTGACTCTTCAAGTTCTAATAAAAGCTCCTCAAATTGGCACATAAGTTGGCAATTGTTGACTTAGAAATTTGATTTTCCATACACACAAATCGGTTGCTCATTCTTGGGAAAATATAGCAGCCACCTCTTCTTGAGCTCTCCATCGATACTTGCCCCAACAAATGAAACAAGTTGTGTTTAAATTGAAAATGACTTCATCCAAAAAGAGACATCTAAGCTACATATGAATTGAATGAAGAAGAAAACTTAACTTGCAAAAAACGCTAGAATTCTTTCCCTAAATTCCTAAGAGTTGTTGCTGCATATAGGAGACAACATGCTTCAAAAATCCTATAAGCTCCTAATAATTTCCATAAAATAAGTGATCCCATTCACACATATAGCAGCAACAAGTTGTCTTTATAACTCATATAAATAAGTATAATGTACAACCCAACAAAGTCTTAGCAAGTTGCAAAATCAGCTATAGCTTTAGTCCTTAATTTCTGTAAATAATCAGCTAGGAACGTAAACATTGCACTACAAGTTAGATCTCATTTTCCATACAAAAATTCTCTAGAGTTACTAAGGAATTGACTAAGCTAACAGACTTTGACAATTGACCGAACAATCCCCAATGAAAACACATTAAATGGACACATAAGAAGCTACTTGTTGACTTGAAAATCTGCTAAACAAACACACATATAAACTGACCCTAAAGGCTCCAAAAATTGCAGATGTGAATTGAGGATTCTTCTAGTAGCCTTTACGTCCTAACCCTCCAACTTGCATAACAAAAACAACTCTTATATGGTTTGTATAAATATGTACTACTAGCTATCAAACAAGCTTATTTATTTCCCCACTAACTTGACCTAAAAATTTAACCAACAAGTAAACCAACAACCCATATTCTCTCCCAAAAATGAAAAAAAAAAAAAAACAGAGTAACCCCTGTTTTCCTAAGCTTCACCAAGAACAACTTACAAAGGAAACAAACAAAAACCACAATAAAACTTCACCTTCTCCTATAGCTAAAACTGTGACAGCTTCCAAGGAACAAAGACTCCTCTAGCTAAAACAAAACAAATTTCCAAAATCCAATACTAAAGGTAAGAGAGTTCCAATTGAGTAAGTTGAATCTTAAACCATTTGAAACTCACCTCTAGCTTTTTAATTCTAGGATTAGTTCTTGTCAAGGAGTAGTGCTAACTATCATCTTCCATATCAAATCAAGGTGATTCCTATTTCATCTCTAATTTCATATTTCATTCATGAACTCCTTACATGTCCGGTTAGTGCATAGATATAGAGAATTTGACAAGTTGAATCATCCATGTATTAATGTAGTCCTTACAAGTTTGAATAAACTGTATGGTTATAACCATCACAAGCCAAAAGTAAACCCCACCAATGGAAAGTACACGAAAAATCCTATGAAATCGACTACTCATTTAATAAAATGGATAAGAAACGGATTAAATATCACAAAAACAAAAAAAATCCACTTATTACTGTTAGATTTTTCTAAAAAGTACAGTGTGTTATTATATTTTCACCATCTTAGAGATCTTACCTACTACAAACAACAACATCAATGGATTGTAATAAAAAAATCCTATGAAAACGACTATTTGTTTATCAAAAGCGGATTAGAAAGAGTTAGATATTATAAAAACAAGTTTTTTTAAAGCTGCCATGTATTTACTTGAAATTTACAAACATGTTTTATAAATTTGAACATCTTATATGTTTCTTTTCTTGAAAACAACACCATTACTAGAAAATAATCAAAGAGTACTATCAAATCAACTATTTATACATTAAAATCAGACTAGAAATGAACAAGATATTGCAAAAACAAAAACTCACTAAGTGTTATCACAAACATGCACACACAAGCACTCAGTGAGCACTCCACAAGCATGCACACACAAGTACTTAGTGAGCACTCAAGAAGGCGTTCCATAGGCGTTCTATGAATGCTCTATGATCACTCCATAAGCGCTCTATGTGCGCTCAATGAGCGTTCAATGGCCACTCTTATTCTAGCTCTTAGAGCACTCAGTTTGTACACTTGATTTTTTTAAATACTTGATGTTATATGCACATATTTTAATATATGCACATATATATATATTCTTATGAACAAGTATATGTATAAAACTAGACTTATTCTATTTCTTTATCCTATTTTATATATTCTTTGTGACACCATTTTAGAGGCTTATAATACACATCAATAACTTAACTTAGATTAAACATTACTTATATACATGAATCCTTAATATTTATGAATATGTACAATGATGGGAATAGTTTCATGGCCTCATCTATTGGTCTAGGAGTGAACAAAGATCAAGTGAAGAAGGACACGGGATGCGAGTTCAAGCCTGGAAGGAATTAGGATATGAAGACCCACGCAAATGCCAATCAACAATTGAAGATAGAAGTTACAACAGCTAAAGGCCGACTTTTAAAGCTGGCAGTGTTGATGTCAAGGCCGGTGGCCTTCTTCCCAAAAGCCGGTAGCGTTCATATATATCACAGTTATAGAAGACAGCATGGTCGCCTTAGGTAATCAAGTTTCCAAGTACACCGACTCAAGGCCGACGGTGCATATCTTCAACATTGATGGCATTGAAACATAGGCTGGCGGCATACCTGGCCAGCTTTCGTCCCAGAGCACATATTTTCAATTATTTCATATTTATTTTATTTTGTTTGTTGGGTACTATTATATATACCCTTTTTCAATGACACTAGATAGCTTTTGGATATTTGAAAACCTTAGTTTGAGATTTTCTCTCGATTTTACTCTTATCAATCATTGTTTTTATTGTGGCGAGTTGTTCTTACCAGTCATTCAGATTGTTTCGACCAAACCACTTTATCTTGTTTGTCTATAATATCAAACGAGAAAGAGTGTAGTTCAGGTTTATTCGGTGAGTTATATCCGTTATCAACACCGTTCATATCCTGTTTCTTTCACTAGAAATCCATATAATACAAAAACCCAAAATACAAATTATGCAAATTGTGATTTATTACATCTGGTGCATTTTAGGCATATCATAATTTGGTATCAAAGAAAATCCTAATTTTGTGGCACATCATATAGTTACTACTTGTTTATATTTCACTTATTACCTTGTTTTCTCCTCTGCATATTCGAGTTGTACATGACCTCCCACATAGGCCGTATAGAACGACAATGTAGAAACAAAGCATTACTTTTCCTTCTACATGAGTCATGTATTGGCAATGTAAGACACAAAACATCACTTATCCTTCTACACTCCCCTTGTAACCCACCCGTATAGATCTCAAAACCCATTTTCCTTTCCTTTCCAATACAAACAAAACTCTAAGAACTACGCCATACATATTATAAACTTAAAAAGGAAAGAAAAATTTAGGTTCAGTAAACAATTAATACACATTAAACTTTGTGAACCAACTAATATGTTAGAAAAATAATCTAGCAATTAAAATAATAGAATGTAACCCTATAAATAATAGAAATTTCAAATTACGTAGACAGATAAAGTTGACAAACGAAGTAAATAATAAAGAAAATTTCCCTATCAAAGTAAGCACTAAAGAATGTAGATATAGATAGATTCTAATAGTCTGATTCCCTTAAATATAGATAAAAACATTTATTAGAAACAAGAGAAACACAAATGAAAATAAATAATGGGTAATAAATATTAACTACCTTAAGGTAGATCTACTAAAGGACCACATAAATCATAACAACTTAATAGCAAAACGAGACTTAACATATTCTATAACATCTATTAGTAGTCATAGAATAAATAGAATTTACGGATAAATAAAATTAAGTACTCAAAACAAGCTTTTTAATGCTTGTATGTATATGAAAATCCAAGTAGAAATGAATATTATAGGTATAGTTAAAGATTACATGATAGAAAGTAACATCGGAAACTATTTAGATCACTTTTCATAAATAAAATCCATTAATACGAATTTCATATAAGAACTAGAAAATAGAAAACCTTATGAGCATCATTGACTATTCACATACTAATAGAGTTAGAAACGAATATAATAGACTTAGTTTATATTTACATAGTTAAAATTGAAATCTAAAAATTATAGGAAGACTTCTCCTACATAAAATGTATTGGACAAATTTCATAACTTTACTGGGAGAATATAAACTTTATAAAATTTAAAGAATCTTAATTAGGTACAAAATATATCAGAATTAATAAAATTGAATTAGGACACTGAAAAGTGCAACTAGAAGCATTATACGAATAGCACATATAATAATGAATATATGTTATTTCATTTCATAGGATATATTAAGTCAAAGTTCTCAAATCCCTGGTATTTCCAAAAGTCGTATCAAACAAACAAGAATGCTTGGGTGAGGGAATTTTGATGATCTGCTATTTGCTTGTGTCTGCTACTGCTTGTTGTTATGTTGATTGTATTATCTGTTTGTTGAATGACTGATTGTTGTGGATGCTATCATCCACATGATCACTAGAAGAAATGGATAACTATAATCACTGGACTAAACTAATTGGATATACCCATCGCATGTGATTAAAACCTTCTGTAGGAAATGTTTCGAAATTTGAAACTAAAAATTTTTTGAAATATATTTTCAAAGAACAAGACATGGAGAATCTCAAGCTACTCCTTATCCATTCTTTTTGAATGAATTTTTCCAAGTGAGTTTATGAAATAACCTGGGACATTTCTGAGACTTGTTTTCGCAGATGTTGCTTGAGTTAGGAGCCACCTACTGGATTCACCTTTATTAGGTAATGGTGAGTATTGGCGATAGATGTTACCTGAGTTGGGGTCTACCTGTCGGAATCACCTTTATAGGGTGATGGTCAGTTTCGGTGGTAGATATTGCCTAAGTTGGGGTCTACTTGTCTGATTTACCATTAATTAGTGATGATTAGTTTGATTCGCCATTATTTGGTGATGGTCAGCTTAAAACATTAACCAACTTAGAATGCGTAGACGTTGGGGAATATTTGCTTTTTACTAATGACGCGTAAGCATTGAGTGAGTCTAGATGGACACAACCACCAGGCAGCTTCAGTCGGGTAAAGCACAGTATTCTATGTGGGTAAGTATGGGAGATAGCTGATGTGTGGATAGCATAAATCTACATCGTCAATAGCTCTGGACTCCTATAGATATGTTGTTTGCATTCTTCACGTATGCGTTCATATTATGTGTAGATAGATTTGCATGAGTGTTTAATTAATGCTTGATAACTTGCGTGACCGATAGTAGTGAGTAATGAACCAACTGAGTTGTGTTTTGCTCACCCTCTAATAGTTTTTGTGCAGGTATAATGTTAGCTAAGATTGGGCTAGGAATGTGTGAAGAGCCTTCCATCAGACTCATTGAAGTTAGAAAGTTAAATAACAATGAACTTAGAATACAAATTAGATAAACTGTACAAACAATTGAGACTTTGTATTTTGTAGAATGAAACCCAATTTTATTATTTGGTGGGGGATCTCTATGTGATCTTATGAAATGTGAAAAATCGATTCCCTTGTTTAGTTTTAATAATAGTATTATATGAATACATTTAACTAATGTATGAGAAATTAATAATTAATTAGAGTCTTATAATCTCTGACTTACAAAACGGTTCTCATATTACGAGTGCACATGTGTATGATAACTTTAGGATAATCCTACTAGGCCTTTTTGAAGTGTGACAGTAAAGGAATTTTTTATAATAAATTTATAATACAAACTTAAAAAGGCAAATATTCATGAAAAAAAAGCCATTACTATTAATTACAAGTGTGTTAGATTTGCAAAAACGCATATAATATTGCTATACTAATAACATCATATTAATTATTATTATTAAATAAAAAATAAAGTAAATGTCCACTAGATATTTCTCTTATGCTTTATACAACATAAAATTGAAGGGAAACAGGAAAAAAAAAATAACAAAACAAAATTAAGAATTTTATTTAAAAAAACAGCGCTTAAAATTATATACTCAAAACACAGTATTAG
Organism: Combretum micranthum; assembly: GCA_024138025.1. NCBI lineage: Eukaryota > Viridiplantae > Streptophyta > Magnoliopsida > Myrtales > Combretaceae > Combretum > Combretum micranthum. The sequence goes on from JAMXBD010001159.1 coordinate 310,841, forward strand.
CTAGATTGTTTAGAAATCATATTTGAAAATATAATTTCAACATTAAAAGTTTACCTTCAAGTGTCATAAACTAAAACACAATCTTTTATTTCCTTGTCTTATTAATTATCAAAGGGATGCTAATATATCAAGTGGAAAGAAAATTCTATGATCCCGTTATCATTATTCAACGACTCATATAAAATCTAACCGTAATCGAATCATTAAAATAATTGATAGGATTATAAAACTCTCCAAGTGGAAAGATGTAAGCTAATTAATTCTCTTCCCCTCACCTCAGGTGAGCGTTACTTCGGATATAAAAGTTGAGATGGAGTGTGGAGAAGGTGACATTTTTCACTTCTCTCAAACTATTTGCACCTATACCTACCACGTGTACGTACATGCTTCTTGAATATTTTTCGATAACGGCGGTCATCAACGGTGCAAGGAATTTAACCATACGTCTTCTTTCTTTGCAGGACCGTCAATGTTAGCTCCAGAAACCCAAAACCCGCGCCCCGAGCCGCGCCCCGCGCACACCCCACCCCACCCCCCCCACCCCCCACCCAACAGTCATTAGATAGTTTCATCTCATCTTTAATCACAACTATCGTTAAAATACTTTTTAATTTCTCTCTCTAGCTACCTTTCTTTATCTACTGCAGAGTTGGATTTATCTAGTTTCTCCTCAATTACTTTCTCAAACATCTCCTTGACCCTTTTATTTCATCGCGTCGCCTCACGGATTAATTCACCCGTATTCCCATGAAACTTTTTCATATGCATTTCTGGGTTTGTCATACATATGTTTTGTGCAGCCATAAAGCCACACTCACAATTGAATTTAATTAAAACTTCACACAATCAAACCAACAAAACGTATAATATAATATGTTTGTATTGGGCATCATAGCTGAATTCGTGTTGGGATATTTATATTTGATGCTTCAAACTTTCTAATTTTGTCCTGTAATGTGGAGCTGAATTAAGGATGGTATTTGATGATATCAGTAGGATTAGCAATATCTTTACATATATATATAATATATATATGTTTTCATTTTTACGATGAAGAAATATAGACATAGTTTATATTTTGAGAGTTTGAAAAAGAAGTAAAATTGAAATCTATTGTGCATATTAGCTGATAGTTTCAGAACCTTGCAGTTAGCTATCATGAGTAAGATAAGATAAGCTGATGACAACCATCCACCGCGTGCGAGGCGTTGCAGCTACCATCATCCATTTCTTTTTCTGATAAGGATTCCCAGTCGGATCGAAGAATATAGCCCATGCCGTTCATGCCTTCAATTATGAATCAAGTTGCAATGATTTCGTCATTGAGTATACTCTACCTCTCCCGACTCGGCGGCTGAGACGTCAATGTTCTCCCTGGGCACACGACTTGTTTTTTTCAAACCCCACCCCACATTTGTCTGTATCTCGTTTTAATTATACCAACCTCGAGCTATTATAATAGGGTCCCCACTGGTTTTTTTTTTTTTTTTTTTTAAAAGAGGAGTCCACATCGTTAATAGCGCTGAAAATTCAATAAAATATGTAATTAATTATTTAAACTTTAAAATTAATTAATTTAGCAAGGAGTTACTATTAGCACGAAAGGTCTTTTTGGGTACTAAATTGATTAATTTAATACACGATTTTAAAGTTTATGTACTAAATTGATCAATTTCAAAATTTAAGTGTAGTTTTATTTTATGCCTGAATTCAAGTACCGTTCGCAACATTAACCCCATTTTAGAAAAAACAAATGTTAAATTTGGTATCATTTTGCATTAAAATTCAATTTGATACCTAAACTTTAAATGGTCAATTTAATACCCAATAAAATTTTCTTGATTATTTTTACTATTTTACTAACACTATTTGCTCTATTTCCTAACTTGAAAAAAGCAGACAATCAATAATGGATTGTATTGGGAATATTAATAAAAATTTAATGATGTGCTATAATTTTCATTTGCAAACAAAACAAATTTTGCTAAGGATGTAGTAAAAATATTTGTAAAAAATTTGATTGAATATTAAATAAATCTATTTAAATTTAAGTACTAAATTAAATTTGCATGTAAACTTTAGGTGGAAAATTTGACATTTACCCCTTCTTTTATGCTTTATAGAACACATAATTGAAGGGATATATACTCAATGAAAAACTGCAAGCAAATTGAATTTTTTCCTATTAAGCGAACTCATCTTTGGATATAGAAAATTGAGATATCGTTTGTTGAGAGAAGATAAAATAAAGCTACATGTCTTCTCTCAACAATCTAAAACCTATCTTTTTTTTTTTTTTTTTGTATCTCACAAGATAAGATCACATGTCTCGTACTATTAGTATTTCCTAAAACTCTATTAAATATTATCACGTACTGTTTCATTTTCAAGAACTAGATAATGACAATGTCTTGTGAAACCACCTTTCTATATCTTTATTAAATATTAATTGCCACATAGATGCACTTGGAAACTAGAATCCTACTCTCGTCCTTAATGTGTTTATAATGTATTTCAATAGATGTACTTAAGAAGTTGCACTTTGCAAATTTAAATAATGAAGAACAAACTCAAAGATTGCATATTCGCCAAGATTTTGGTTGGATTTAATTTGATCTAGCATTGAAGGTCAAACTTAAAATTTAGTTGCTATTGTATGTTGTTTTGATCATCTAGAGCCCTTATAATCACTTGTAGTTTTTGTCTCTGTAATCTTGATTACTTATATTTTTATTACTATGCCATGCATAAATAAAACTTATAGCAAAAGGCTATAAGTTCCTAAGCCTATCAATGAATTTTAGTTCATGATTCTTCAATGTATATTTAGAGAAAATGTTGCAAGTAGTCATACTAACAGTTTAAACTTTGATTTGGTAGTAAATATAACACTCAATAAGTTTAGTTGACTAATTAAAAAAATAATATAATGTTATAATATAAAACTAAAAAATATAATCACTTAACATTTAGTTACTTGAAACTTGATTCCTTTCGCTTCTTGTTATTATAAAGTACCAAATTATATGTTTCACCTTTCCTCTCCTCAAACTTGAGTAATGATATGGTTCAACGGTCCAACACAAGAATTCTTAGCGAAATCCACTAGTGTTGAAGAAGGAATTACAAGAGGATGTACAGTGATTTCAAATCTCACACAACTCATAAACCCCCAAGACAACAAAACAACACATATATATTTTGCATAGAGGCCGACTCAAGAGTCAGAATCTGAAAAGTCATGTGTTTTCTTCATATGCCTACGGCATAACCAATAAATGCCTAAATTATGACTCTTAAATGTATAATAAATGAATAATAAATATATAGTCAAATATTCATTCATTAACATTTAACTATGAGAATCGGTTACAGAAATCGGGTCACAAACTTCAACACTTGCAATTACTCATTTGATATCTTTTCAACAAATCATCCAGAAATTCTAAGAAAATATTTCACAAGACCTAAATCAGTCATCTCATATTCTTTCATCATTGCCATTTTAAATTATCTAACATGGATTGATTGAACCTGTATAAATCAAGTCATTCACATACAAACACAAAATAAGGAAATCATTTCTACCTTCTTTTTTTATGTAAAGGGAAGGTTCATTTTGACTCCTCTGAAAACCATTTCTTTGGAAATAGCTATCAATTTTGCTATTCTATTTTGTTGTGTGCTTGTTTTAATCGATACAGTGCCTTATGTAAGCCATACATCTTATCTTCTTTTCCTTTGATAATATATCCTTCAAGCTGTTCTACATAGACCTCCTCTTGCAATTCTCCATTTAAGAATGTTACTTTAACATCCAGTTAATATATTAGTAATTCCAATTGAGCTGTTAATGCAAGAACAATTCTTATGGTCTCCATCTATGCAACTAATGCAAATGTTTCATTGAAATCAATGCCTAGTTGTTGAGAATATCCCTTAGCAAAAGATGAGCTTTATGCTTCTAGATGGAACCATCTTCCATTATATTTGGTCTTGCAAACCGAATTTAATCCAATCACCTCCTTATTTTTGGAAGGTCAAAAAGCTCCCAAGTATGATTCCTCTCAATGTGTGCCATTCCATCATCCATGGCTTTTATCTATATTTCTTCCTTTGCTACTTCCTAATATTTTTGTTATTCACAAGAGAATAATGCAAATTTACAGGATTCATAAATATCATGTAAAGAATGTACCTTTCTTATTAGACTTTTTTATTATGGATAAAATTCTTGTGTTCCTTATGGTGTTAATGTGCCAAGAGTATCAGGACTACTTTGTCTTGAACTTCATTGATGATCTGGTTGCATAACATTAGATCCGGGAGGCAAAATTCTTTCCATAATTGGATATTTCTCTTTCCAATCCCATGCACTGTCTTCATCAAAAATGACATCTCTTGATATAATCAACTCATTTTTCTTAGGATTGAAAAGATGATATCCTTTAGATTCATCACTATATCCAGCAAAAACATACTTTTCTCCTTTCTCATCAAAATTTCTCTCTTCTGTGATGGAAAGAGAGAAATGAAATACATCAAAAAATCTTCATATGATTAACTTGAGGTTTCCTTTTATGCCAAGCCTGATAAGGAGTTTTATTGAGCACTGCTTTTGTAGGTGATCTATTCAATATATATACTGTAGTATTAACTGCTTCGCCCCAATAGCTATTTGGAAGACCCTTCGTGTGAGCATACTTCTAGCCATCTCCACTATAGTACGATTTTTCTTTCAACAACATCATTTTGCTGTGGAATATGCCGTAAAATCAGTTGCCTTTTGATTCCAACATCTTGGCAATAATTTTGAAATTAGTTGGAGGGAATTCACCTCCATGATCAGTTCTCAGAATTTTTAACTTATAACCACTTTGCCTTTCTGCCATAGCTTTGATTTGAGAAAGTGGCAAATGCTTCTGACTTCTTTTAGGAAATATATCTACATATCATTGAATATCACACGATAAAATAAAGTACATATAGCCATTTAAGGATGGTGTTCTTGTTGATCCAAATAAATCAGAATGAACCAACTTCAATGGAGCTTTAACTCTGTATGATGTTTTTGGGAATGACAATCAATATATTTTGCCATAAATGCATCCTTCACATACTTTCTCAGAGACGAAATATTTGGCAACTCAATCACTATGTTTTTCTTTTTCGACAAATGAAGTCCCTTAAAATTCAAATGGTCATATCTCAAATGCCATAAGTGTGATTCATCATTTTTCACACTTTGCAGAGCATATTCTTCATTTAGAGGTATAGATAAAGGAAAAACTTTATTCATGCTCATCTCAACTTAAGCAACAAGTCAATTTTTCTTCTTACTAGTAACAATGCACTAATCATTATCAAAATTCACCACATAAACTCTTTGAATAATTGGCCAACACTTAATAAATCCTGAGTCAATTTGGACATAATGAACATCATAAATCAATTTAGAATACCTCTTTTAGTGCCTATAAAAATAGCTCCTTTTCCCATGATTTCATAAGTCTTACCATGTCCAAGCTTCACTTCAGATTTAAAGTTATCATCGAACTCTACAAATCGCTCCTTATTCCGTCATATGATTACTACTGCATCCAATCAACATATCAAGTATTTTCAAATGATTGCTCAGCATTCATACATGAATAAAATACCTGCTTATCTGGATATATTTCAAAAAAAAATTGCATTTTTATCATCCTTGATATCCTTGTAATAACAATCCCTTTCAAAATGATTGGGATTTCTATATTTTTGCATCGAAAACGGAAATCCTTGGATTTGTGCCCAAATCTCTTGCATATTCTGCGTTGAGACAAATCATTTCTAAAACTAGATTCCCTTCCTCTACTATCACCTTGGAAACTCTGATATCCACCACGTCAACAAGTAATTAGAGCAACTTCCATTACTATTTTCGTTTTTATTTTGCCAGCTTCTTTATTACCTATATATTAACCTTCGAATGGAAGGCCTACTTAAATTTTGAGTAGAAAATCTACCCATACCGCTTTTCATAGCTTCTAACAATCCCATGAGCTCATCGAAAACAATTGTGATATATCTTTGGATTCTTCAATAACGACAATAATACTCAAATTTAACTATCATATTTCTCAAGACCTTTTCAACAATTCTCTTATCAGGAATTGTATGACCGTAACCTCTATTCTGATTAATGATAATAGTAACTCTTGAGAAGAACTCTTGTACCTCTTCATTATCTTTCATGAATAAATTATCAAACTCTCTCCATAGATTTTAGAGTTTATTTGATATGACTTTATCACGTCCTCCATACTGCTTCCTTAAAATTTCCCATGCGTCATGTGATAAGATTACACCCATAATTTGTGATAAAAATGATCGACTAACCCCTTGTTATATGAAAGACAATGCTTTTGCATCTTTCATGACATTTTCTTTATGCTCTTTACATTGAGGTACTATCCAAGTTGCTTTTACCTCTAGACTAGCAATAACGGTTTCATAACATTCATCAATAATATCCCAAAAATCTTGTGAGATAAATAATGTTCTCATCATAGTACTCTATATATTATATTTTTCATCTATAAACAAGGGAATACCTTGTCAGGAAAAACTGAATGTGGCATTCCTGCTTATTGATACCATAGTAATGGTATGTGTATATAGTGTTTGAGTGTTTGGTATATCTATAGTAAAAGGGGTTTGGCTCTGATACCAAAAATATGTAGTGTAATAATATTAATTACAAGAAATCATAAGATGGAGGCGAGAGAGGAGTATAGACTAATACAGATTATTTCATTATATCATATATTGAAAATTATTGTACAAATGGAAGGACATGAGTCCTTTTATAGATGCCAAAGTCGGCTGCTATTGGAGGCAGTTACAAGAAGAGTCTAGGAAGCCGCAAAGTCAAAAATGAAAGCTTAAGTCAAAAACAGCTAATGAATTGGAAAATGCTAGCTGCAAATGATCGTTACAACTAACTCTAGCTTGTAATGTTGTCTAATACTTCATTGCTTCACAATTAACTTGACTTTGTTTTAGTATAAACTAATCAATCTCTTCCATTTCCTAATACTCAAATTGTGGGAACCTTTGCTTCCTATATGACTTAAAACTAATGTAGACATGGTGAACCATGTTCGTCTTCTAAGCCTAATCTATACCAAGAGAGATATGGGTAGAGCAAAAGAATTCGATTAAAAAAAGAAAAAAGAAAACACATTCTTGAAATTTGAGTAGAATACTTAAGATAACAGTTGAAGAGAGGTTCACAGTTTTTGAAAGTAAACATGTTCCTCTATTGCAAAAGATTTGAGTATATCCTTAATATTGTAAAGAGTGAGTTGACTTAAGGAAAGCCATGAGTTAAGCCATCTATCCACTCTTGAAGTGTCGTATAAATCAACTTGAAAATTGCAACAAACAATCATACTGGTGGAACCTAACAATCGAAAGAAATAGTTCCATTGTTCATGAAGTCATAGTGAAAGCAAGAACATTTTCTCGAACCTTCCTATATTACCAATTATTATAAGTGGCTAAATGCTTCGTACAAAGTTGATATAGATGTTGTTATTGCTTAGGCTTGTGTAGACACCCATTTCTACCCCTTAAAGAGAAAAAAAAAAAAAAAAAAACTAAAAGTAGAAAATTGAAATGGATTCTACTTTAGCCAAAATAGGTTTATATAAATTCTAGATAAAGTATTTGTAGAAATAAAAAAGAGAAAAAAATTAAAAAGGGAGAAAAGAAAAAAAGTATATATTTTAGAATAATGTATATGCATAATGAATATTTAATATAACAAAACATAATAATGAGATATGTGCATAGTTTGGCAAGTAGGTCCTAATAATTGTAAATTTTTGAAAATTAGTTCCTTTTAGGTCTATATTCATTTATAAAGCATTAGACTGATTTTTAATTTAAAATAGGCATCTACGCATTTCCATTAGGCTGAATTTGCACAAATTTGTGTAGGCCTAGTTGTTATAATTTAAGCATATTTTGAAATGCAAAAAGAATATGAGACAAAGTTCAGTTTAGTGGATGAGGTTTGCTTAGCTAAGACAAGTTTGGGCTTGAAACTTGATGTAAGAAATTCTTCTTTTTTTCGGCTTATTACATGTGTATTCGCACCCTTGCATGTCATCTTCTCCAAAGAGGGATATGCCATTAAGAAAAAAACAAGTCTTTTTTAGCTCATATTTATCGCAAATGTCAAGCCTTAATTTTAGTTTTCAATTTAATTTTCTTTAATCTGATTTACAATAAATCCTAACTTTTAATTTAAATAATCAACTAAGAATTAAAAGAAACTTTCAATTTAAAAAAATTTTGGAGTCATCACCTGACTAAAGTCGGAAAAAAATAAATTAGGATGATTGGTATATTGACCGTAATTTTTGCTATTGATGTGCCAAAAAAATTAAAAAAAAAAAACTATAAGAAATTCATGACCCTATTCTATTAAATATAAACGTTACCACATTTAACATTCAAATTTATATTGTTCCCTTAAATATCCTAAATTATATTTCTTTCTAATATTTAAAACATATACACAAAATGTTTATTTTCTTATTTTATCATGATTTACAAGATTACCTAAACATACTTTCCAATTCCACTAATATTTATAAGATAAGCCAAGCATATCATATCTTACAAAAAAGGAATTTAATAATTTCATGCAATAAATTGAGAACAACATCTACATTGAGTTTACAAAAATAATTTTTCTTTTTTTAGAGTCGTCTATTAGGTGCCTACATACTTCTCATTCAAAATTAGATATCATGTACTCTTTTAAGAAAAATTTAGTTTGTTAGTTAATTTAGAATTTGAATTCTTTCCACTTTAAGATCATTAAATTTATTTATTTTATTTATTTTACAAAATTATCCTTTTAAGTGATATGGATCCTAAGATATAGTAATTTAGATTTTATTTCATGAAAATCAATTTTTCTAAGTGTAGTGTTTGTTGCAAGAACTGGATAAGACAAAAAAGACTGAACAGCACAAGACAAGAGAAGTACTGGACAGCACAATTATCTTATATCTCATTGGATATGCATGATATAGGACAACACTTGACAAATTTTTAATCAGAAATTTTATTTTTATATAGTTCCAATATTTTTGTTCCATAAAATATGAGGGATAAAAACTTTAAGTTTTGTCCAGTCCCCTAAAGAAAGTTTTGTCCATTCTTAAATATATTTTGTAAACCAAATGTGGTACAATGAATTTGTTTAGTCCAGTATCATGAAAAATTGTGTAACCAAATGTTACCTAAGTGATAAAAGAATTTTGAACAATGAAGTCACACATGACAGCATATCATATCAAGTACATCAGTGCAATCTACATATGAAGATTATGATTTCTATGAGGATCATCAATATATTCTAATTCATCAAAGCGATATCTTATAATTATGTCCATTAACAAGATCTCAATTATGAAATTATGAATATATATGTACATGTAATTAAACATTCACAGGAATTAGAAATTCAAAGAACTATGGTATAATGAGATGTTATATATCAATTTCAAATTTTAGTCAAATCAATATTTTCATGTCTAACACATCTATTATTATGGAAAACATCACAAGTTATCAATATGTCATGGTAGAGAAAACAAAATCAATAGAATATGTACATAACATGGTGAAAATCTCATATTTACAAAATTCTATTATATAAAGGAATTTTTTATAACAAATTTATAATACAAATTTAAAAATGCAAATATTCACAAAAAAAAAAAATACCATTACTATTTATTACAAGTACGTTAGTTCCCAAAAACACATAACATTACTATCCTAATAACACCATATTTTTTATTTTTTTAATTATTTTTATCGTCGTCGTCGTCATCATTGTTGCTGCTGCTGCTGTTAAATAAAAAAAGAAAACAAGCAGGAGGAATTACGTGTTTGATGACTGCAGGCATGCAATTGAATCTCTGGTAGATCAAGTTAGATCAGGTATTGAAGGGTAGCGCGGCGATGGCAGCTTGTTTGATCAGGCTAAGGGAGAAGTAGTAAAAACTCCGGTGACATTTTTTTAGTCCAATAATGACATTAGACGGTGGTTCTATAGCCTAGAGGGAGCGGTAGCGGCTGTGGACTTCGTCGGGGTAGATTCTGGCACTTCTGAAGTGATCAAGTCACCCAACTACAGATCTTGACCCCCTGAGGCTTCTATGGGATCCAATTTGCTCAATTTTTGCTATCAAACAAGAAATCAAAGAATTAGATACAAAAACCTTAGTTTTCAACTAAGAATACAAATTGAAAGACTAAGGTAAATTGAGAGTCAAACCTCGCTGAATGAGGACACATGTCCTATTGATAGTGTTAAGGTTTTGATTTCGTGCTTAAAACTTACTAATTTTATCAATTGATTATCTAAAGTTTTTTGGGTCAATTTTAGCATGAATTTAGGGCTTTTGCCAATTTTGTGCATAACTTTCTAATTAAATCAGATATTGACATCTTCTACTTGTATTAGAAGCTTTCCGTATCAATCTAGTTACTTAAAATATACAAATTCATGTCAAATTTTGATATTTTGGAAAGTGCAAAGTTGTTTTTTCCCAAATTTCCCCCCTTGATTTAACTTAGCATGGTATCAATAGAAACTACTCCAAGTCTAGTTTATAATTTCACCATCAATTTGGTGAAATTGGAATTCAAATTAGGTAAAAAAAAATGGAGCCTAAGTAACTCCAGTGAGTTGATCTACACGAGTGCTTCTTGAAGAAGCATCCGATTTTTTTTTTTTAAACAAAGCGTATAATTTGGGACTAATTAAATAAATCTTAAATTAAGCATATGCTAAAAATTACATTAAACTCAAATCATTTTCTAAAGCTTATAAAAAATAAATTTTATGCTATTGAAAATATCTAAATTGTGGAACTTTAAGTCTAATATAATATTTTATTTTTATCATATACTAAAATATATAAATATTCCTATTCATATATTTTAAGCTTAATTGAGCAAAAATGGGTATCTACAACAACAAATTTGTAAAGTCAGTTCTTGAAGATTATCGAACTTGTTATTTTTTCCCATAGAAATCAAAAGTTCAATTTTGGCTTTTGATATTTTTGAAATGGCCAAAACTACTATTGTAGTAAATCTCTCTCTCTCTCTCTCTTCGAAAACATCAATACTCCCCTCTCGGCTTATAGCTATTGAACACACACGCTACAAACCTAGAAACTAACCCAACCTACCTCTATTGACACCACTACAACCAAACTCTAATTATCCTTTCTTGACTAACCACATCTACCACCTTGGTACAAATATAATCCAAACACAAATAAACACTTATCACTAGGAACCTAGAAAACCTACTGCTGAACAACCTCCACTCCACTAAAACATATTCACTGCACCAAAGTTGTAAAGCAAATATGTGTATACACTTCAACCAAACACCCACATGCTGAACCTAATACCATCGACTACCTTGCCAAAACATACCAACCAACTAAACAAACCACCAGAAACATGCAATCCTAAAACATCATTACGCATCAACACCTAAACACCACCACAAACCATTATGTCACTCTACCTCCAATCTAACTCCACGACATGTTCACCTTCAATGCCTTGAAACTACCATTAAAAACCCTTTCAAGTTACCTCACACACTAGACAAAGCCAAAATTACTACTTGATTACCTGATAACAACCTCTAATAAGCTGCGAACATAGACCCAAATTGGTTGTCACACCATTTAGACGGCTTTAGTACGAAAATGGTATCGGTATGAAAAGGAAAATCTAAAATAAGGCTATTTAAAAAGTTTTTTTTCCAATATAGGCATTGAAAGCACATAATACATATGCACTTTCAATTTTGGTAAGTTTTATTGATGATACCTGAACTTTTTAAATATAACAAAACTATACCTAAATAAAATTTTTACCCACAAAAATACCTTAAATTTTTTAAATCTTACATCTATGGTACTTTTAGCTAAAATCTGATCAAAAGCTCGACGATATGCTAAAATTGCAAGAAAATTCTATTAAAAAAATATTTTTCTATTTCCTACGTAGCATATTTTGTCTTTTCTTCTTTTTCTTTTTCATTTTCCTCTCTCTCTCTTCCACCTCTCTTTCTGTACTCTTCTTCTTTTTCTCATTCTTCTTCTTATATTAAAAAAAAAAAATTAAAACAAGAAACATAAATCAAACAACTCCATAAAAAATTAAAAAAAAAAACCGAAAAACCCAAATTGGTAAAAAAAAAAAAAAAGAAACAACTCAAATGCACTAAATCAAAGGTGCTTCCTTCAAAGGCGGTTGTGGTCATTCCATTTGGATTCATCCTGAGAATTACATGCTCGACTTCAATATGATGTTTTATTTTATTTTATTTATATGTTTCATCTTTAGCCAATAATGTGCTATTTTAACTTAAAAAGAAATGTCAATAATTGTCGCGATATACTTTTCAAGCGAAGAAGCTTTTTTCAATATGAAATATTAAGTAGATCGGCTATTATTTCTAAACATATATTAATATATATAGATTTTCTTATTTAGGATGCTTTCTCTCATACTCCAAGTAAATTAAAAAAAAAAAAAACCTTAAAATCACCATCTCCTTGTCACTCTAACGGATCAATTAATCTGAGTTTTGTGTATTAGGATTTGAATATCGCATTCGAAGGAAGCACCTTTTGTCACGCCTCAGAGGGTACCCTAAACGTGGTAGTCCACCGCATATAACATTAAAGCTAATGAATGACAAACCGTAGTCATGCAGGAGCTTCGGTATCATATGCAAGGCGTGCTTCCAAGATATTAGGAGACTTACAGGGGTATTACGTTTAAATAGATAGCAAAAGCAAGCATAAACTTAAATATATAAACATAAGATCTTCATTCCATAATAAGTTCGTACATCATCTTAGGGGCATTCCCCCGCCTTAAAGTCTTTAATCAACTATACTAATAACAAAATAACATAACTATACACATACGTCTACTATAGAGATTTTTCCTAGAAGTCTATGTTCAAAACTAAAAATACATAAACTTCCTCCAAAAACTCCTAGTAGCGTAAGCTCATACCTGGCACACTGGGCTCCTCGGGGCCAACCATAGATAATCATACTGTAATAGAAAACTATAAGGGTATAAGCAAATCTAGCTTAGTGAGATAATTCCTAACTATATAACATTTCCATATGACAACCAAGTTATTTAATTCAAGCATATGTAATGCATCAATCACATGATCAACCAAATACACAAGATCCGGAAATCAAGTGTAGCATGGATTTAACGCCCTCCATGACAAGGGTTGGGTGGTTACAGGCCCATACGACCATCAATATTTGCAGATTTACCGGCTCCTGCTTGCCCGTAGACTTCCTGGCTCCTACTGGCCCATGTAGACTTACCGGCTCCTACTAGCCACCACTACCACTTCCTCGTTTCCACACGAAGAATAGTAGTGAAATAAATGCGACTCACAGTATGATATGCATGAATGAATTTCAATTTAACATTTAACCATATAAGTTGAATTCATGTTAAGGTGATCAACCATAATTTCATCAAATCAATACAAAAGTCACACTTTTATTTAACATATCGTCTTTCGATATACTTAATTTTCATTCAACAATTATTTCATAACATTGTTCATTTATCTTTTCCTAAATTTCTAGTTCCACTAATTACAAGCAAACAAGGAAATGTACTTAGGAAAAGAATTAACTCACTCCATAATCGGTAGGTCTAATCGAAATAATCCTCTGGATAGACGATCTCGGGTCCCTCGTCACCTAAACAAAATGAAATACCCAAAATGAGTCTTTCATAAAACTTCTATTCTTGAAGTTTCTAAAATTTCTCTTAAAATCGCGGTAAAAATCGTATAAAGGAAATTCCAACTTAAAATGGCCATAACTTGCTCATTTTAACTCGGAATTTCGCGTATAATATACCGTTTTCTACCTACTCGAAAAGATCTACGCATTTCTAAGCTTATTTTCATAAAACTAGGTCGTTTGGGTTCGAAAAGATAGCGACCAGATTTGCCACGAATTTGCAAAAACTTGTTTTCCTTCTTGTAAACAAAGCTCATTTGAAAAGATAAATATTTCAAGTATTTTGTAAACTTTTTGAAAGGTATATACATATATGTAATGACTCATAACCAATGTATGAAGTAAATGAAGTTGTCTCAACTTATGGAAAGTAAGGTTTTAAAAGACTTTGAACTTGAGATTTTTGGAATATTTACTTTTGAAAGACCTTGAGTTATTTGTGATAAATATTCTTTTTCTAAATTTAATTTCTTTAAATTCCTAAGGAGTGGTTTTTTTTCTAAACTTAGATTCCAACAATTTTGTAAAAGTTATGACAATTTTCTCACAAGAATATTTTAGTTCCTTGGTTCTTGGGATTATTTTTTTAATGAAAAGGGTTCTACTTAGAAAAAGATGAAGTTATTGTAAAACTTTTGTTTACTTCATAAGTCTTTTGTATGTTTGTAAAATCTCTTATAAGTTCCTCTAAACATTAACTCCTTATTTTTAGAGAAAACTTTTTATCTTAAGAAAACATTTCCTTCATTTATTTTGTTGAGACAAAACCATTATGTTCATGCATGAATATGAATCATAAGCTATGAAAATATGAAAAGAACATAATAACTTAAAAGAATAAGCATATAAAGAAATAAATCAAGTATTGGGACCTTAGCTTCATCAAGGTACCCCGGACTAAGAAAAGACTAGTCCCGAAAAAGAAAAGAAAAGAATTGTTTTGACTTGATGAGGACAAGTCTAAGACTAGAATGACTAGTCTTAAAATCAACTTGAAATAAATAAATTGCAATGAAGTAAATAAATGCATGAAAGATAAATAAATTGCAAGACATGAGCTTATATGCTCTAAATAGTATATATAGCTATATAGATATATTAGATAGTTATGAATAAAAGAAACATAAATGAACATAAAGGAATTTGATTATGAACAAAAACAAAGTATGAACCTATTGTTGCTTTCTTAACCTTCATGGTTTTAGAAAACACACATAAGCATACTAAGTAGATGAACATAGAATTTCTTGAAGAATCTTTACCTAAAGAAGATGAACTAAAGAGAACTTCTTGAAGAACTTTCTTGGAGAGATTGAAGAGAAATTTTGAGAGAGTAACTTTAGTGAAGAAGTGGTGTGAAAGAAGTGAAGGTATGAGGGGTATTTATAGGAAAATGTGGGAGATAATTTGTGTTAATTAAATAAATGAAAAATAAAACAAATTAGGGAAGAGGGGGGCCGGGCAATTAAGCATGGGGAAGACAAAAATTTTTTATTTTTTTTTATTTTGTTAATTAAAAGTAAGAAATGAAAGATGTGAAGTTGTATTGGAAATGAAAATGTGTAAGAAATAGGTGTATGGTTTGTAAGAGTAGGTTGTAAGAAAAAGTAGAGATAGATGAATAGTGTAGAATAGTAGAAAATAGTGTAATGTAAAAGTAGACATGACAATTTAATACGGTAGTAAGAAAATACGTATAAAAGCGATATCTGATATTTTTAGCTACCGAAAAATTACGAAATTGATATTTTTGGAAATCTCATATTTTTACGAGTCTAATATATTCGGAATATTTTTCCTATTCCGGGCTTCCGGACACGTTTTTCAAGAACTATGTCCGATCGGGTTCGAAGGACACTCGAATTCCTTCAATCTGATATTTTTATATAACATAGCTATTACGAACTATAATAGCTAACTTTTCCAACTTCGTTTTCTAGGGCTTGAGAAAACGGCAATGCCGGAGTTAAGCGGTTACGGTAAACTAGGGTTTTGGTTGACTTAAGAATCCGTTGACTTCTGATTAGGGTTTAGGTCTTTAATTTGGATCCAAAAATTCGGGACTTACAACCTACCCCCCTTAAAGAAAGTTTTGTCCTCAAAACTTGAAATTCATACCTGATTCCTTGAACAGACTCGGGTACTTCTGGCGTATGTCGCTTTCTGCCTCCCAGGTTGCTTCTCGTGTGAGTGGTTTCTCCATAAAACCTTCACATACTTGATCTCTTTATTCGGAGCTTCTGCACCTTGTGATCCAAGATTTGAACTGGGTGCTCTTCATATGTGAGATTTTCTTTTAGTCGAACAGGCTCTAGCTCTAATCCTGGTAGGGTCCGGCACATGTTTCCGTAAAACTGATACATGAAACACGTTATGGATTCCAGATAGGTTGGGAGGGAGTGCCAGACGATAAGCAAGATTTCCCACTTTTTCCAACACTTCGAAGGGTCCAATGTAGCGTGGGCTTAGCTTTCCTTGGGCTCGAATTCGGTGGATACTCTTGATGGGATTTACCTTTAGTACACATGATCTCCAACTTCGAATTCAAGCACACGTCTCTTCATATCTGCCCAGCTCTTTTGCCTATCTTGAGCTTCTTTCATTTTTCTTTGGATAACCCGTACTTTGTCAGCCGCATCTTGCACCAAGTCAGGACCAATTCAACTTTTCTATATCGTCCCAAAACAAAGGGATCGACATCTTCTACCATACAATGCTTCATAGGGTGGCATCTGGATCGTGGAATGGTAGCTGTTATTATAGGCAAACTCTACCAGAGGTAGGTGTGCGTCCCAGCTACCTTTAAACTCTATGACGCAGCTCGCAGCATATCTTCCAACGTTTGTATTGTCCTCTCCGATTGACCGTCCGTCTGTGGGTGATAAGCAGTACTGAAATGTAGCTTAGTTCCCATACACTTCTGCAAACTCATCCAAAATTTGGATACAAACCTTGGGTCCGGTCGGAGACTATTCCAGCGGGTACTCCATGCAAGCGTACTATTTCTCTTATGTACATTCTTGCCAACTTGTCCATAGAGTACGTCATGTTCATTGGAAGAAAATGGCCGTCTTCGTCAATCGATCCACGATGACCCAAATTCATCATATCCAGCCGACGTCCTTGGCAATCCACACACAAAATCCATCGTGATTTGGTCCCATTTCCACTCGGGTATTGAGGGGTTTCAGAAGTCCACCAGGTCTTTGGTGCTCCACTTTTACTTGTTGGCATGTGGGACATTTCAACACATAGTCTGCTACGTCTCTCTTCATGCCGTTCCACCAATAGTGGCTCTTCAGATCTTGGTACATCTTCGTTCCTCCTGGATGCATGGTGTATCCAGTGATGTGCTTCTTCCATGATTTCCTTTCTTATGTCCTCATCATCCGGAACACATAACCTGCCTTTCATCCTCACCACTTCATCCTCATCTATGGAAAAATCAGTGTACCTTCCTTCCTGCACTTCTTTTAATCTTTAAAATTGCCTCGTCATATCGCTGGCCTCCTTGATTCTTTCTACTAAGGTGGGTTCCATGACAAGGTTGGCAATCTCCACTTCCACGCTTTGCCCTATAAATTCAATGCTCATCTTTCAAATTCTTTTATCAACTCTTTCTTATCAGTGAGCAAAGAGGCTACTTCCCCATAATTTTTCCTACTTAGGGCATCTGCAACTGCATTTACTCTCCCTGGACAGTAGTTGATTCCAAGGTCGTAATCCTTGATGAGCTCTAACCATCTCCGTTGCCGCATGTTCAGCTCCTTTTGTGTAAAAAGATATTTGAGGCTCTTATGATCGGTGTAGATCTCACACCTTTGTCCATATAAGTAATGCCTCCACAACTTTAATGCAAACACAACTGCGGCTAACTCCAGATCATGGTAGGATAGTTTTGTTCATGGGTCGAAGCTGTCAGGATGCATAAGCGATTACCTTTCCGTCTTGCATCAACACACATCCGAGTCCATTCCTTGACGCATCACTATGCACTGTATAGGACTTTTGGGGTCTGGTAGAATTAAAATCGGGGCAGAGACAAGTCTTCTTTTTAGCTCCTGGAAACTTTGCTCCCTCTTGTCTGTCCAGATGAACTTCTCCTCCTTTTGGGTTAGCTGAGTGAGGGGTTTGGCGATGGTTGAAAAATTCTTAACAAACTTCCTATAATATCCAGCCAAACCGAGAAAACTCCTCACTTCAGTAACTGTCTTAGGTTGTTTCCACTCCATTACTGCCTTGATCTTCTCAGGATCTACCGATATTCCTTCTCCGATACGACATGTCCAAAGGATATTCTATCCAGCCAAAAGTCACACTTAGATAACTTAGCGTACAACTTATGCTTACGCAAGGTCTGTAACGCCATTCTCAAGTGTTCCTCATGTTGCTCCGCGTCTTTGAGTAGATCAAGATATCGTCGATGAAGACTATTACGCACTTATCCAGCAGGGGTTTATATATTCGGTTCATGAGATCCATAAAAGCTGCTGGTGCGTTGGTCAATCCAAAAGGCATCACTAGGAACTCGTAATGTCCATAGCGAGTCCTAAAGGCTGTCTTTGGTACGTCTTCAGGTTTAATCCTCAACTGGTGATATCCTGACCGTAGATCGATCCTTGAGAAGACACTTGCTCCCTGAAGCTGATCGAAGAGGTCATCTATTCTTGGAAGTGGATACTTATTCTTGATGGTAACCTTATTAAGCTCCCGGTAGTCGATGCATAAACGCATGGAACCATCCTTCTTCTTTACGAACAACACTGGTGCTCCCCAAGGTGACACACTTGGTCGGATAAATCCTTGATCCATTAAGTCCTGTAGTTGAGTCTTCAACTCCTTCAGTTCTACTGGTGCCATTCGATAGGGTGCTTTTGAGATCGGTTCCGTATTGGTTAATAGGTCAATTTCGAAATCTATCTCTCTCTTGGGTGGCAAACCAGGCAATACGTGGAAACACGTCTGGGAACTCTTTAACTGGTATGGATCCAAGCTCAGGCTTTTCCTCCTCTTCTTCATCCAGGTTACTAATGTTGATTTCATCCTCATCCATCAACTCGAATGAGTTTAACTTCACTGTGGACTCTCCTCTAAACACTACTTCACATCCACTTTGATCTTTAAACCTCACTTCCTTTGTTTGCAATCTACTAAGGCTTTGACAGATGTTAAAAACTCATACCAAGATGACTTCGTATTTGATCTCTCCAAGATTATTAGGTCACACTTAGAGTGACTCCCTTGTATTTCCATTGGACATCCTCTGAGCATTTCTTTGTCGTTACTATGCTTCGGTGGGGGTTTTTACTCGAAAACCAGTAGCAATAGTATCTATGGGTAATAATTCGCTTGGCCAGGCTAACGATGACAAAGGAGGGGTAGCTCTTGTATCAAACATAGCATATGCGGGTTGACTAGCTATGAGTATGTGTCCTGCACTCGAATTTTATACTAATTACGAGATTGGTATACTTAAGCTAATCGTGGGTATTAAAACTTTATACTTGTACCATAGGTATTGAACGTAGGAACTTAATAAATTACATTAGAGAGAAGGGTTTCGATTCTGACCTGTCACCAATCCAAAATCTGAGCCATAGTCTCCATCTAAAACGGCGAGCTCTGCTCCTTCGTCATCCGATTCTTCGCATACCCACTATCCTTCCAGATTGTATATCCTCATTCCGTGGACAGCTACTCTAGATCGGTTTGGGTTACTTCCTCCGCTTCCGTTCTTTGCCAATGCCACTCCTCCCACTGACCCAAATGGTTTAGCTGGGGCATTCCTTCTTTGTGGGCATTCATTAGCGAAGTGCCCCGTTTGCTTGCAAACGAAGAGACAGTAGAAGCCTTCTTTGGGCAATCGCCTATCTTGTGGCGGGATCTCTGCAAAAGTAGCACTTGTGTTGCAACAGTGGGCACCTCTTTGGATAGTGCTCTTCCTTGCATTTCCAGCAGGTCACCTTGATCTTGGATGTGTCCTTGTTGCTAACAGCACTTCTCGGAAGCTGTTGAAGGGCTAGAACCTTTTACTTTGAAAACTGGGGTTATAGCTATCCTGAGCTCTCTTGCCGAAACGAAGGTCTTTCTCTCCGGGGCTTTGTTTTCCTTTCTTTGCTCCTCAATGATACGAGCCCTTTCTACCAATTCTTGGAGGGTTCTCAGGTCTAACTCCTCCAGACGCATCCTTTATCTTCATCCAAGCCACTCAAAAATGCTTGCCTCTTTAGCGCCTCGCTATGCTTGAAGGACTTAGGTGCATATTGAAGCAGTCGACTAAACTCCGTCTCGTACTGTTCTATTGTCCTTCCTTTCTGGGATATATGGAGAAAGTCTCCACTATACTGTACTCTTAAGCTCCCAGGGAAATAGTTGTCTAGAAACTCTCTACGAAAAACTGTCCATGTCACAGGAGGCAACAATTCTCTGCTTTTCGACTCCCACCATATTCTGACGTTGAATCGCAGCATGTATGTGCCATAATCCAGACGTACATGATGGGGAACTTCATAAGCGGTAAACGACCTTTGGATCTAGGCTAGCCAGTCTTCAACTTCATCTGGCTTTCCAAAATTTCAGTCGAAATATCTGTTGCTTTTTGTGAAGTCCGGCAAGGAACTTCTGTAAGGTCGTGGCGGTGGTGGTGCTGGTAAAGGAGCAGTATGCGACTCATCTTCTGGGGCTGCAGGTGCTTCAACGGTTGCTTTTGGTGCATTCGCAGCAGGCGGTGGCACATTTCGTGCATTTTGCAAGAAATTATTGACCGACCCTGCTAGTTGGTTGATGGTGGCCCACACATCTCCTTGTTGATTTGGTGGGGGATTTGGTACTTGTTGTCTTGCCGGAGGATTCTCCGGTTCTGCTGGTATATTATTAGAAGCGCGACGTTCCCGTCTTCTGCCTCTCCTACCACGGCTGTTAAATTTTATACTTCTTATATTTTCGCAACAAGGAAAAGATCGGAAACATCGGAAATTTCATAGAAATAAATAATTAAAACAATCAAATTTGGAATTCATCAAATCATCATAAAATTCTTGCATTCAAAATAGAAAGAGAAAATTAATAATCCTTACATAACTTGGAGAAGGTGGAAACCATTCTCATCAAAAGATAATTGTTCAAATAAAACATAGAAAAGCAATTCATTAATGCATTAAGACAAAGATAAGCCTAGGGAAAGGCTATGTTGGACTCGTCGGGTTATGCTCCATTTCCTCCTTCATTCCTTCCTTCTTCAAGTTCTTCTTTTCACGGTGATGGTGCTGGGTGCATACTCCTGCTGATGGATCCTTTGTACCTTTTGACAAATTGTCGTAGATATTGACTAACCGTCATCCTCTTCCCGCGGTATAGTGAGGTGATCTCTGCTTGAGATGGCCAAACTTCGTCATGTACGGAAATCCTCTCTCCATGGGTCGTGCCATTCGTTTCCTCTTGTCCTTCTTCTTCCTTCGGTGCCACTGCTATTGTGGGGGTCTGGGATCTACTTCTCAGGAACCTATTTGGATCAAAAGCATTGTTCCTTCTCCCTTCCTCCTCAGAATCGGAAATCATTACTGGATTATTCCTTGCAATGGTCTCTATGGGTACATCTTGGCTTAGACTTCGGGGAGGGTGCCTGACTGGGGATCAAAGGGCTGTCTTCCTAGAGAGATGCAGACTGGGTCTCCTCAAGCTCCGAGTCTTCATTCCGATCTCCCTCCATACTACCATTCGTCTCTCCATTCCCTTCATTTGCTTGGGCCTCCTCCATGATGAATATCATCTGGGATAACATCTAGCTGCATTCCGACGGAGTTGGGCTGAGTATTATTTTATTCGATGGCGTAGGGACAATCCGTCGGTAAGCGGCATACCAATAGAATCGCTCTTCAAGATGAAGGTTATTTGTTGCAACATGGTCTCCCGGTACATGAAAACCATCATTCTTTCAACCACATAAATGACTTCTATGTCACTCTCTCTGATTACTTATAGCGTCAAATCTCAACTCGTTGGGTAAGTTCCTCTACAGGGAATGTCTCAATCCTTTCTTCCATAACTTGAACATTTCGCGGGCGATCCTGGGCCTTCCGACTAAAGCGAACTCCTCACACAGGACCCTCAGTCTAAGACAGTAGTTTACGAAGGTCTCGTCATGGTCTTTAAGG
Organism: Combretum micranthum; assembly: GCA_024138025.1. Classification (NCBI taxonomy): domain Eukaryota; kingdom Viridiplantae; phylum Streptophyta; class Magnoliopsida; order Myrtales; family Combretaceae; genus Combretum; species Combretum micranthum. The sequence goes on from JAMXBD010001159.1 coordinate 332,883, forward strand.
AACTGTCGGGATTTTTCTTTGACCTCAGGGAAAGTCAACTATCAAGCAAAACAAAAGGGGATCAGATCTTAAGCTAGAGTTTCTATCTTATTACTATCTATTTTAAGGTCTATTTCTACTATCTTATGTCTAAAACTTGCGCTCTGATACCAACTTAAACTGTTACGCCCCAAAGGGTACCCTAAACGTGGCATTCCGCCACATATAACATTAAAGCTAATGAATGACAAACCGTAGTCATGCAGGAGCTTCGATATCATATGCAAGGCGTGCTTCCAAGATAGTAGGAGACTCACAGGGGCATTACGTTTAAATAGATAGAAAAAGCAAGCATAACTTAAATATATAAACATAAGTTCTTCATTCCATAATAAGTTCGTACATCATCTTAGGGGCATTCCCCCGCCTTAAAGTTTTAATCAACTATACTAATAACAAAATGAACATAACTATCACATACGTCTACTATAGAGATTTTTCTAGAAGTCTATGTCCAAAACAAAAAAAAAAAATACATAAACTTCCTCCAAAAACTCCTAGTAGCGTAAGCTCATACCTGGCACTGGGCTCCTCGGGGCCAACCATAGATAATCATACTGTAAGAGAAAACTATAAGGGTATAAGCAATCTTGCTTAGTGAGATAATTCCTAACTATATAACATTTCCATATGACAACCAAGTTTATTTAATTCAAGCATATGTAATGCATCAATCACATGATCAACCAAATACACAAGATCAACCGGAAATGAAGTGTAGCATGGATTTAACACCCTCCATGACAAGGGTTGGGTGGTTACAGGCCCATACGACCATCAATATTTGCAGATTTACCGGCTCCTGCTTGCCCGTAGACTTCCTGGCTCCTACTGGCCCATGTAGACTTACCGGCGCTACTAGCCACCACTACTACTTCCTCGTTTCCCCACACGAAGAATAGTAGTGAAATAAATGCGACTCAGAGTATGGTATGCATGAATGAATTTCAATTTAACATTTAACCATATAATTGAATTCATGTTCAAGGTGATCAACCATAATTTCATCAAAAATACAAAAGTCACATTTTTATTTAACTCTTTCGATATACTTAATTTTCATTCAACAATTATTTCATAACACTTGTTCATTTATCTTTTCCTAAATTTCTAGTTCCACTAATTACAAGCACAAACAAGGAAATGTACTTAGGAAAAGAATTAACTCACTCCATAACTCGGTAGATCTAATCGAAATATCCTCGGATAGACGATCTCGGGTCCCTCGTCACCTAAACAAAATGAAATACCCAAAATGAGTCTTTCATAAAACTTCTATTCTTGAAGATTCTAAAATTCTCTTAAATCGCGGTAAAAATCGTATAGAAGGAAATTCAACTTAAAATGGCCATAACTTGCTCATTTTAACTCGGGAATTTCGCGTATAATATACCGTTTTCTACCTACTCGAAAAGATCTACGCATTTCTAAGCTTATTTTCAAAACTAGGTCGTTTGGTTCGAAAAGATAGCGACCAGATTTGCCACGAATTTGCAAAAACTTGTTTTCCTTCTTGTAAACAAAGCTCATTTGAAAAGATAAATATTTCAAGTATTTTGTAAACTTTTTGAAAGGTATACATATGTGTAATGACTCATAACCAATGTATGAAGTAAATGAAGTTGTTCAACTTATGGAAAGTAAGGTTTCAAAAGACTTTGAACTTGAGATCTTGTTGGAATATTTTTTACTTTTGAAAGACCTTGAGTTATTTGTGATAAATATTCTTTTTCTAAATTTAATTTCTTTAAATTCCTAAGGAGTGGTTTTGTTTTTCTAAACTTATATTCCAACAATTTTTAAAAGTTATGACAATTTTCTCACAAGAATATTTTAGTTCCTTGGTTTCTTGGGATTTTATTTTAATGAAAAGGGTCTTCTTAGAAAAAGATGAAGTTATTGTAAAACTTTGTTTACTTCAAACCTTTTGTATATTTGTAAAATCTCTTATAAGTTCTCTAAACATTATTTTATTTCTAGGAAAACTTTTTATCTTAAGAAAACATTTCCTTCATTTATTTTGTTGAGACAAAACCATTATGTTCATGCATGAATATGAATCATAAGCTATGAAAATATGAAAAGAACATAATAACTTAAAAGAATAAGCATATAAAGAAATAAATCAAGTATTGGGACCTTAGCTTCATCAAGGTACCCCGGGACTAAGAAAAGACTAGTCCCGAAAAAGAAAAAAAAAAAATTGTTTTGACTTGATGGGACAAGTCTAAGACTAGAATGACTAGTCTTAAAATCAACTTGAAATTAAATAAATTGCAATGAAGTAAATAAATTGCATGAAAGGTAAATAAATTGCAAGACTATGAGCTTATATGCTCTAAATAATATATATAGCTATATAGATATATTAGATAGTTATGAACATAAAAGAAACATAAATGAACATAAAGGAATTATGATTATGAACAAAAATAAAGTATGAACCTATTGTTGCTTTCTTAACCTTCATAGTTTTAGAAAACACACACTAAGCTCATACTAAGTAGATAAACATAGGAATTTCTTGAAGAATGTTTACCTAAAGAAGATGAAATAAAGAGAACTTCTTGGAAGGACTTTCTTGGAGAGGATTGAAGAGAAATTTGGAGAGAGTAACTTTAGTGAAGAAGTGGTGTGAAAGAAGTAAAGGTGTGAGGGGGTATTTATAGGAAAATGTAGGAGATAATTTGTGTTAATTAAATAAATGAAAAATAAAACAAATTGAGGGCATCAAGAGGGGGGCCGGCGCAAATTAAGCATGGGGAAGACCAAAAATTTATTTTTTATTTTTTTTTGTTATTTTGTTAATTAAAAGTAAGAAATGAAAGATGTTAAGTTGTATTAGAAATGAAAATGTGTAAGAAATAGGTGTATGGTTTGTAAGAGTAGGTTGTAAGAAAAAATAGAGATAGATGAATAGTGTGGAATAGTAGAAAATAGTGTAATATAAAGTAGACATGACAATTTAATACCGGTAGTAAGAAAATACGCGTATAAGAGCGATATCTGATATTTTTAGCTACCGAAAAATTACGAAATTGATATTTTTGGAAAACTCATATTTTTACGAGTCTAACGGTATATTCGGAATATTTTTCCTATTCCGGGCTTCCGGACACGTTTTTCAAAAACTATGTCCGATCGGGTTTGAAGGACACTTGAAATCCTTCAATCTGATATTTTTATATAACCTATAGCTATTACGAACTATAATAGCTAACTTTTCCAACTTCGTTTTCTATGGCTTGAGAAAACGACAATGCCAGAGTTAAGCGGTTACAGTAAACTAGGGTTTTGGTTGACTTAAGAATCCGTTTGACTTCTGATTAGGGTTTAGGTCTTTAATTTGGATCCAAAAATTCGGGGACTTACACCTTTGATCTAACGCATTTCGTTTTTTTTGTTTTACTGATTTGGGTTTTTGTTTTGATTTTTTGTGGAGATGTTTGATTTAGGTTTCTTATTTTTATTTTTTATTTTTAATGGGGGAGGAAGTAGAAGAAGAAGAAGAAGAGTATAAAGAGAGAAAAAGGGGGAAAAGAGAGAGAGAGAAAGAGAGGAAAGTGAAAAAGAAAAAGAAAAAAAATGCATGTAAGAAATAGAAAAAAAAATTAATAAAGATTTCCTACACATCAGTATATTGCCAGGCTTTTGGCCAAATTCTGGTCAAAAGTATCATGGATGCAAGATTTAAAAAGTTTAGGTATTTTTATGAGGAAAATTTTATTTAGATGCACTTCCTTTATATTAAAAAATTTTAGGCACCTTGAAACTTACCCTTCAAATTTGTAAAGAAATCACATACTATAAAACCGAAGGTACATGTTATGTGGACATCCTCTAATTACATTGAAGGCCTATATACAGTATGAGCCTTCGGTGTTATTTTAGAAAAAGACGAAGGGGCATGCTACCTACAACTATTTTACTCGTGCACAAAATAACACAAAATACTTGCTTAAATATAAAATAATAAACACAATGTTTGACTCTTCCCTTCCTTTCATTCCCGCTCTCGAATGCTCACTTCTCTACATCTAATTCACATCTCCCAACATCTACTATGCTCAATTTCTCTCTCTCTTTTTTTTTTTTTTACTCTTAGGTAATGTCATTTTACTCTTAATTCTTCTCTTTTTCTTATTTTACTTTATCCATTCTTGCATATTATGTAAACCCTAAATGTTGCAACATGGAAATTTTTTATGTATATTTGTTGAAGTTGAAATTATGAATGGAGTAGCATGTGTGTGAGAGAATGTAATGATTTGTTTAGTTGCATTGTAAGGTATTAATATTTCTTGTTTTGAAATCTCAGCATTGTATACCATTTGCTTGGTGAAATGTTAAAAGAGGTTTAAGCAAAGTTTGTAGATGGAAAGTATAGAATGAAGGAAAGTATAATTCTGTAACTAAGTTACCTAACTCACAATGCATATAGTTTAGCATGTGACTCTTATGATCCAATGTTTATGGTGTGATGTGGATATGTTTGAAATGGCTAATTTTGTTAGATTTATCATTTACTCCCATAAAAATATCGTAGATGGTAAGTACAGGTCACAATATAACGAGGGTCCGATGACCCAGGGGGGAAGGAGGGTGCAAGGCAAGGTTGTAAAAGTGAGGGTCAATGTGAACTATCACCAATTCATAAAAAATATTTATGCTAGTATTGGAGTAAGTACCGAAGTGGATCCAACTATTGGTGGCATTGTAACAATACACAGACTGATGTGCCTAAAACCCTAGACACAATGATCTTAAACATGCACACAACAAATCTCACAAATCGAATGTTCAAACAAAATAAAAATGCTATTTTTATGGCTTTTATGTTTATAATACAAGAAATTAAAGGATGTGGATAGCATTACTATTGGATATGACACACCAACAATAACCTAAACTACATCTAACTACTTTGATATGATGCACAAATTAGCTAAAGTGGGTTGTTCGCCACAATCTAAAGATTGATAAGAACGGGTTGTTCACTACGATCACAAGGATCAATAAGAACGGGATCTCGCCACAATCAAACAATTGATTGATAAGGAAAAATGAGAAAACTCCGAAAACAAGTTTGTCAAATATCCCAAAACTGATGAATCTCAATACAAAGGGAGTATATATAATAGTTCCCTAAAAGACCTAATTAATGACAAAATGACTCATTACTAAATATGATAATAAGACTAATAAATATGACAAAAGGACTTTCTATATCTAATTATCTTAATATGAAAGGAATCTAATGACATTAAAGACTAATAAATATGAAATTAAAGACTAATAATTCAAAATAATAATTAAGACTCATTAAAGCTTAATTTATGGAGATAAGCCGACCTGGTACACACTGGAGGCTCATCCAAGGCTTCCATGCTCCTCTCTACGCCCGTGATCTTGTGAGCTTCATATATGTAAGCTGTCTGTTTAAGAAGCCAACATTAGGGCAATTTTGATCCTCTAGTTCCATTTGTTTCATGTTCCCATTGAATCAACAAGCTTTGGTCTTTTAGTCTAGTTTGGATATTCGGTTCTAGAACCAGGTAAACTGATTCTCATCACAAACATCCTCACTACACGCCACATGGGCCAACTTATAAATTAATGTCCATTATGAATGGCAATGCCATTGAGGGCTTCATTTCATAGGTTAAGAAATTAGGTGTTGAGTTAATACAAGAGCTATATGTGCTAATAACTAGAAAGTCAATCACTCCTCGAGAGATCCATTCAACACAATAAAAGCTCCACTATGCTATTAGAGCCATTAACCCCAATACACAGCTTAAATGGGGTTCGATAGCATTGCCATTAGATTATAACAGCATTGGTGAAGTTTCATTAAATTCCATACGTCTATCTTACTCATGGAACAATGGCATAGATTAAAGAGATGATGTATGATTTCATGGAAAAATAAAAACATGACGAAAAACCTAGAAATGCATACAAATGAATTTCAAGGGAATCTACCTGAATTTGTCAGGCAACATCATAAAAGAAGAGGTCATTTCAAGAGATTAAGAAGATGTTTAAGAAAATAATTGTGGAGAACCTAAATAAACCCAACTCTGCTGTTAATAATGAAGATAGCTAGAGCGAGAATATAGCTAAGATTAAAAATAAGAAGGAAATTGTTATGTAGGTTTTAGAGAAGATTATTAAAAGTGATGATATATATATAAAAATAGCGCAGAAAGAAAGAAGACAGAGTTAAAATTCCTAGCACAGCTGATGATGGGACAACAGACATGAGGTTTAGCTGTCTTGAAGTTGTTGGTTGTATAGGGTTAATTCATATTTCATATGCTCGTAGTTTTACAACACTCCTATTGTTTTTCTTAGCATTATTTAAGAATGACAACTCTTTCAAAATGGGAAAATAGGCTACATTGATATTTTAATGTAGAGTTTTAAGAAATACTAATGGCTTGTTTGGTATGTGGCAATAGACCGGAATAGAATCATATCTTCTGGCTTTCATTCCTTTTCTTACGTTTGCAAGTGTTATGAAAAGCTGGAATTGACGATTCCGGCTTTAAGGTGGAATTCGATTCGTCTTTTAGAAGATAGAATTGCAATTTCTTTCCACCTTTTATTAAAAAATTTTAATTAAATAACTTTTTTATCCTATATAAATTTATTATTTTATTTTTTATAAATGGTATTTTTAGTAAATTCTAAGATAAAATAATTCCTTTCTGTTTCATTCCTTGTCCGATTCTCATTCATTTATTTATTCTAATCAATTCATTCCGAATGATTCTTATGTATCAAATGTGACATAACAGTATGAGACATTATTTCATCTTGTGGGATTAAAAGAACTGGTGTAGGATAATTGTGGGAAAACAAAGACAAGTCACTTTCCCAACAGACGTCTCAATTTTCATATCCAAAGATATATGCCGGCTTTAGAGGCAGAGAATCAATTAGCGTACATATTTCCACTCCATATAATAACATCCCTACAATTATAGGATTAAAAAAAATAAAAGAAATGTAATTTTCAAGTGCCGCCTATAATACATTAGAGCAAACTCTCAAATGATTTTCTAACATCTAAAATCATGTTTTAAAGACTTAATTTGAATATTATATTTTAATTATTTTTAAAATTTTTTTAATTTGAGGATTTTTCTTTCTTCTTTCCCCCATCAATTATATGTTGCATAAAGCATAAAAGAAATATCTAACTTTTATTTTATTTTATTTATCATGGACACAATAGGTATATGATCTATAGATACAAATGAAAAGATTAAAAAAAAAAAATCATCTCAACTAAAATCCAAGAGATCCTTATAATAAAACTATGAACACATCATATTTTTTTCTAAGAGACCGGCATTTTTTTGTAATTTTTTAAAAATAATATTGCTTTTCCTTATCCCTTTGTAATTACGTTAACTTTTGGAATTTGCCCTAATGTTTATAATTTTCTTTGGATTCCATAATTTTAATATCTCTAATGTTCATGGTATCTTTTCCTATGTTATCATAGGGTTTTGTAATTATCATCTTTCTGGTAATTTTACCTGAAAATCGTAAATCTTCTTAGAAAATTTCAATATTCTACTTTTTTCATCGATAATAAACACTAAATTGGTTCCACGATATCTGTTTGAAGGGCCATATAATGCTTCCATGATTTCTGTCATTTCTTTTTGCGATGATAGTTCCCCGTGGGATCGGAAATTATCCGAGTTGTTCATTCGTTCATTTAAATTCCATAAACTGCCAAATACATGTTAAGATTCAACCAAAATGGTCCACATGCGTTTAATCTAAATCCTGCTACAATAATGCTCCACCTCTCACTCTATAAGAATGTTGTCAAAACCGGATTAGGGTTTGACATGAGCAAGTTAGGAGGGTCAAGGATGAGACATCGAACTGGATTCAACTAGGGGTTGAACTTGGTTCAACCTGGGGTGAAGGGGGATCACAAAAAAGTATAAATAATAAATGATAATTTAATTATAAAGATAAATATATGGTATCACTCAATTAAATTTATATTTGAATCAAATTCGTCATTAATTATTAAATAAGCATGATATAACGATATATATATATTATAAATTTATAATATAGTATAAATACATATTTAATTTTTTTTTTTTTTGCTTCTTTTTTTCGGTTGAATGTCCTTATTCGACCACCTAGATCGATCGGGTCAATCCGAGTCGATGCAAATTTAGGCAAAATGAGTTGACCAACCCACCTTTATGGCCAATTCTGGTTGAACCAAGTTGAACCAGGCGGGCCAATCTGGGTCCGACAACACTGTCTACAAACATACTATAGAAAATATACATAATAAACTATGTTATGTGTATTGTCAGGCCTAAATTTTTATTTTCGGTTCAATTTCTCTTAACCTTATTCATGCTAAACCCTAATGCGTTTAATGCAAACCCTTGACTAAGAATTAAAACAATCTTCTAATTCAAAGAGGAAAAAGAAAAAGGAAAATTTGAAGTCACCACTAGAGTAAAATCAAGAAAAAAGTAAATTAGAACCAATGAGTAGGCTAGTCCTAATTTGTCTACTGATTCACGAAAATCATTTAAAAAAAAAAAAAGAAAGCAAAGTTACTAAGTTTGGGTTATCATATTAAAATCTAAATGGTTTCCACCTTTAATTTTTCAATTATAAATTGCTTCCTATTATACTCTAATTTGAATTTCTACGTGTTATTTACAAAGTATTTAGTTTCCTATTAAAATGTATAAAGCAAATCAAACACACTAAATCTCACGAAAAATTAAAAAAAAAAAAAAAGACAAGTAGCATCTACATGTGACAAATTAGGAAACTACTTTTACATCAAATTCGCAAAAAAAGAATTTTTTCGTTTTTAAAGTCGCCCGTTAGTTGCCTATGTACCCACTATTTGAGATCAAAAGTCATATAGTTCTTTCATGAAAATTTTAGTTTGTTGGTTAATTTTAATTTTAAATTTATTAATTTTATAAAAATTGATTTTTTGATGTGAACCCAAACCTAGCACTTTAGTTTTTGACAATTTTATGAAAACGAACTTTTCTAGGTGATAAAATTTTTTATCAAGAACTACAGTCATATGTCAACTCAACTCACAAATTGAATTACAATAAGGATATCAATTTTCAACATATTGATTAAGAAAAATTAAATTTCACGCATCATCTTAATTATAACAAAATATCAATAAAAATATATAAACATGTAATCAAAATTCACAAGGTTCAAAGTTTTCAAACTCATAGAACATTGCATATTAAGTACAAATATGAAATTTTAGTCAAACTATTAATTCAATATCAAGGCTTAATAAAAATTTCGTGTCAGTATAATCTATGCATATCATGGCCAATATTAAATCAATATGTACACATCATGACAAATATCATATATTATTACATGGAGAAAATTTCGATAATAGCTTCAAATAATACAAATCTTTAAAACAAAATATTATAAAACAAAAGACCATTAATCAAAAAATACTATTATTATTACCATTGGTTACAAGCACTTGAGACACATGTAAATTATATTATTATTATTAGAACACCAACTTTTTTTTATTATTATTAAAATTATAATACTATTATTATGGTTTTATCATTATTATAATTATAATTGTAATTAAACAAATAAAGAAAGAAAGAAAGAAGGAAAATACTTACCTGATTGTGGACAATGGGATACCCCTATCAATCTTATGTCGTGGTAGGTGTGATGTAAGTAGTTTGGAAGGTTAATCAAACCTTCTAAGCTATGTATGTGTAATGGGTTACTACACTTAGATCCAATGTTAACAGAATTTAATAATAATTTACAAAATGATTCTAAAAGTTACCTAGGGTAACATGATCAAAATGATTTTGTAAAATATAAGGTGATAATAAATTAAATAAAACCTATGACATGCCATTTAGAATTAAATGCATTGGAGTAACATTTAAAAGTTAACAAAAACTTAAGAATAAATCTAGTGACCGATATCATCTAACATTTGGAGTATGAACATATAAATTTATGCTTTTGAGGAATTTATGTCATAATGTAACTTTCAAGGAAAGTATGTTATGTGAATATATAATATGCTGAAATATACGGAGAAGACACTGAGATCAAGAAAATTTTCAAAACACCTAAGGAAATATCTTAAGCGGTGGGAACATTTTTCCCTTTTAAGTAAACTCTTTGCCAAGGTGAAGCGGTGGAAAGCTGAGCAACTTGAGCTAATATTTGTGTACATATATATATACCCGTGCAAAGGCATTCGGTGATGAATATTTTCCACCGAAATTCACTTGGCAACAGCATCACTGGAAAATCATCATCCTTGGGTTAGGAAAAGAAGAACAAAATCAAAAGATGTACAACAAAGCATAATGTCCGGGCCAAAATAGAAATTGTGGCTATGGGAAGTCTATTGGTGTGAGGTTTGGGCCGTGGGAGTGATATCAAGGATGGTTGAGTCGACTAAGCGGAAACTTGATGTTTTCTATTTTAAATTAGATACAATAGTAATATTGCCTAAGAAATTTCTAGATATCGGAAATGGCTATCAAAATGGCTATGCATCCTTATCTAATGTGTTTGTGTGATAGAAGCGGATTTTGTACATGTTCTTTAAATGAGCGATTAGAAGAGTACGATACACAATCAAAATTGGTTCAATTTTTTATGGGACTTTTTGATTCCTTGAGGCTGTTAGGAATCAAATTCTTTCGGTAGATCCTCTACCACATGTCAACAGGGCTTTTTATCTAGTGTTACAAATAGAAAAGCAAAAGGAGGTTTCCAGTTTGATGATTTCAAAGGGTGGTTCAAGTGCTTTTGCAGCAGCTGCTCCTCGGTCTACTTCACATTTTCCTGCTAAACCTTTGATTTCTGAAAAGAAAGAATATAGAAGGAATAGATTGAAGTGTCGAAATTGTAATCAAGATGGTCATAGTGTTGAGTCATGATTCGAATTAATAGGATATCCAGATTGGTACAAAGGTCGCAAAAATAAGAAGTCAAATGTTAACGTCAGATCCAATATTGTTCAAGCAGAAGTCAAGGATGGAGATAATTCTGTTAACATAGATAATTTCAGTTTTGATACACTTTGTGATTTTGAGAATAAAAGTGATTCTGTTAATCCTTCTCTTGTATAAGCTGTTTGTACTCAGATGATTAGAATGATGCAAGGAACGAAATCTCATGTTCCTGCTGCTGTTGCAAATTATGCTGCTACTGGTGCCAGTCCTAATGCAGAAGAAGGTTTCAATTTTGCTGGTACGAATTTTCTTTCCTCTACTCATATAGTTGTTTCAAATAACAATGTTGGACCTTGGATTGTTGATACAGGTGCTAGTGATCATATGACATGCTTTCATTCTTTATATACACACACTTATCGTCTAAGAGAACATGTTACTATTTCTTTGCCTGATGGTTCCTTTAAAACTGTTTTGGAAGCTGGTACTATTCATCTTTCTGATGATCTTATTCTCACTGATGTGCTTTACACACCTGACTTCAAACACAATTTGTTATCTGTCCCAAAGTTGTTAAAAGATCATTCTTTAACAGCTACTTTTGATCAAATTTCTTGTTGTTTCCAGGACCAGAAAACTAGGAAGATTATTGCCACTGCTCGTGCACATAAAGGATTATATGTGTTGCAGCTGAATAATATGCAAACTGAGCAGTCTTCTTTTAAAATTCCTAGTTCTGTCAATTCATGTCAGTCTTTGTCCCTTTCTTTACTTCATGCTCGGTTAGGACATTGTTCATTGTCTAAACTTGTTTGTTTGCCTTGTACTAAACAATTCAATTGTAAAGGTTTTGCTTGTGACACATGTCAACTTGCAAAGATTCGTCGATTAACTTTTTCAAGAAGCGATAGTCATTCTACTTCCTTGTTTGATTTGTTGCATGTGGATTTGTGGGGACCATATCCTATTGCTACTAGATTGGGAGAGCATTATTGTTTGACTATAGTTGATGATTTTTCACGAGGTACTTGGACTTATTTGCTTAAATAAAAGTCTCAAGTCTGTTGTGTTCTCACAAAATTTTTTGCTTATGTGAAGAATCACTTCGATATTTGTCCTAAAACTATACGGACTAATAATGGAGGGGAGTTTGTTTCTCGTGAATGTGAAGATTTGTTTGCCAAATTAGGAATTTTACATCAACGTACTATTCCTTATACACCACAACAAAATGGTCGAGTAGAAAGGAAACATAGGCACTTGCTTGATATTTCAAGAGCCTTAAGAATACATGCTGGTGTACCCAAGGATTTTTGGGGAGATTGTCTTTTAACGGCTACATATTTGATAAATAGGATGCCCATGGAAGTACTTCACTGGAAGGCTCCTTATGAAATGATCTTTGGACATGTACCTTCTTATGATCATTTAAGAGTTTTTGGAAGTCTTTGTTATGCTCCTTTACTTGGTGCTCATGGAGATAAGTTAGAACCAAAAGGAGTTAGATGTATTTTTTTAGGGTATGCTGCTGAACAGAAAGGATACAAGGTTTATGATATTAAAGAAAGTAGATCTTTTGTCAGTCGTGATGTTGTTTTTGTTGAAGAAACTTTTCCTTTCAAGGATGTTTCAGGCTCTTTATCACATTCTCATAGTGATAATTTACAGATTTCAGATTCTGTTTCTCTCCCTTTAGTCTGTTTTTCTAATGATCATACTTCAGTTTCAGATTCTGTTTTAGGGTCTCAAACACATTCTATACACACTCCTTCAGAGTCCTTTCCTTCAGATTCTTTTGGCTCCTCGTCTATTCCTCTTAGGCGTTCTACTCGTCCTCATCATCCTCCTACTTGGTTGAATGATTTTGTACATTCTCTAAATAATGTCAATTCTGATGTTCATACTGCTTTTGCCACTAAATATCCTTTGTTTACTCCTACAGTTTTTGCTTCTTATCCTTCTAGTTATGTGGTTTCTTTAGCCAATGTTTTAATAAACAAGGATCCAACATCTTATTTTGATATGATCATTGGATAGATGCTATGAATACTGAATTGCAGGCACTTGAGTCCAATCATACCTGGGAGTTGGCTTCTTTACCTCTTGGTAAAAAAGCCATTGGATGTAAATGGGTTTACAAGACTAAATTTAAGGCAGATGGGAGTGTTGAACGCTATAAGGCGTGTTTAGTGGCTAAGGGGTACACACAAAAGGAGGGTGAAGACCATCATAACACTTTTTCACCAGTAGCAAACTTTGGGACTGTGCGTTTATTGTTGGCAGTAGCTTCAATACGTACTTGGACTCTTCATCAAGTAGATGTGAACAATGCTTTTCTTCATGGTTCACTTGATGAAGAAATCTATATGTATCCACCACCAGGTTATAGTAAAGCCCAACCTGGTCAAGTTTGTAAATTGTTGAAATCCTTATAAGGATTAAAACAAGCCTCTTGTCAATGGAACTTGGAGATAACTCGGTTTCTCATTCAACAAGGTCTTCAACAGTCCACTTATGATCATTCTTTGTTTACAAGACGCACTAATGCTGGTTTTTTGGTTGTCTTGTTGTATGTTGATGATATGTTAATAACTGGAGATGATGATGTTGGTATTTCACACTTAAAACAGCAACTTCATACTGAATTTACCATTAAAGACTTGGGTGAAGCACGCTATTTTCTTGGTTTTGAGATATACTCTACCAAAACAGGACTCATGTTGCATCAACACAAATTTATTGTTGACATATTAGCTGATGCAGGTTTGACAGCAGCCAAACCAACTCGTATTCCTCTGCCTAGTGGTCATTCCTTATATGACACTGATAGTCCTTTGTTGGACGATCCTAGTTTCTATCGGCGCTTTATTGGAAGGCTTCTTTATCTTGTTATGACTAGACCAGATTTGTGATTTGCTGTACAACATTTGAGTCAATTCTTGGTTGCTCCGCGTATGATTCATTTGAAAGCTTTGTTTCATGTGCTTCGTATCTTAAAGGCACTCTCCATTTTGGTCTGTTTTATATCCTCGTACTAGTTCTTTACAACTTGTGGCGTATTCAGATTCAGATTAGGTGCTTGTCTTCTCGATCGGAAATCAATCTCTGGTTATTGTATCTTCTTGGTCAGTCTCTTGTTTCTTGGAAAACCAAGAAACAAACTAACTGTTTCACTTCATCTACGGAGGCTGAATATAGGATTTGGGATTTGCTTCTAAAGAGTTGATGTGGGTCACTTATAATATACATGATTTAGGTGTTGATTTAGCTCATCCCATTTCTTTATATTGTGATAACCGGTCTGCTAGTTTGCTTGCTGATCATCTTGTTTGCATGGACGAACCAAACATATTGCGATAGATGCTCATTTTGTTCGTGATTTGGTGACTAAAGGTTTTGTTTCTCCAATTTTTGTTCCTTCTTCTTCTCAGTTGGCTGATTTTCTCACTAAGTCTGTCTCTGAAACTCAGTTGCTTAAAGCTGTTTCCAAGCTGGGCCTATGCAAGGCTCCACCTTGAGGGGGTGCTATGAAGATATGTAGTTCATATTATTTATTTCTTTTATACAGCTTTTATACAGTTGTCAGCTTGTTAAGTAGTTAGTGTATACAGCTGTCAGTTAGTTTCACTTTTTGGTAATATTTGTATTATATATTGTTTTTCTTTGTACAGTAACTTTTGATAAGAAAGTACAAAATTACTTTACTTTCTTGCGATTCCTCTGTTCTGAGAATTACTTTTCTTCATTGTTAAAAGTTGATTCCAAGAACAATGATCGGCTGTTTTCACATACAATAATCGGCTGTTTTCATAATAATTTCTAGAAGTCTCTGCTGATACGTTGTATTCAACGGATACTTTACGACTTATACTAATTAATATGATCAGGTATCAATTATTGTAAATATATTACTATATGACACTGATTGAGTGAATTGGTACTTTAAAAATTAATAATCGCTTGTAGAAAAGGAGCTGTTGTTTTTCATGTAAGTTCTCTGTCATGCTGGATTTTATGGATTGGATGAAGATGAAGAGTGTTATTTTGTTGAAGAAAGAAACGAAAAAATGGGAAAGATTTTTTTCTTTTGATCTTTTTCTTTAATGTATCACTATTATATGTACTAATCTCTTCTTTCCTAGGAGAGTATTTATCGGTTTTACTTTTTAAACAGAGACAATATATAATATTGTGGGTATAGAGGATAATAAAATGCATGATTTTGATAGCAAAGAGAACCACTTAGATATCTTGAAGCTCTTAAAATTGGTGAGGTTTACTAAGAGCAAGTAATTGGATTTTATATCAAGTGGCTTTATAATTTTTCCTAGGTCTTTTATAAATGGCCTTGTATAATATCCAGGGCTTACTATTGGAGTTCTTAATTTAGCTATCGTTGTTCCTCAGGTATTTAAACTCAATATATTGAGATTTTTTTTTTTTTTTTAGTTTCTTAATTTGGACCTGTTATTTCTAAGGTATTTGAAGTTAATAACAATATTAACTTTTTGAATACAAATTTTCATTACGGGCTGTTTATCATGCATTTATAGTTCGACTAGAAGGCTTCTTCATGCCATCTTTATTATGTTTTATTTTTCCCAAATGACTCAATCTGCATTGAAAGCAATAATTAGACTACTTGAAAGCCGCAGGGTATGTAAGACATAATGTTAAGTGAAACTACATAGATAAGTAAAATCATGAAAGTTTTATCCTAGCATTGATATTTGTTATGGATAGGTAGAAAATGGCATAAATCTAATTCTTCATGAAATAGCCCAACACCGCCGCCCCCAACCCCCCCCCCCCTTCCCTGCTGTCCCATGCGCCCTCTCCTTCCCACAATTCATGCTATCTGCTGTGCGTGTTTTTGTTTTTTTAATAATTTAAATATATGCAGGTCTGAACCGCCGGTTCCAGTTAGAATAGCGGTTCCAGACCTGTTGAACCACTGGTTACTCTCATGCCTAATCGCTTTCGGTGGGTCCTTGGGTGGTTCGTAACGATCCCCGATGGGGCGGTTCCCGAGTAAGGAACCGCCAGGGACGGTTCGAGGCGGTTCACGGTTCGAAACCGCCCCATGCCGAAGTCTAGCAGTAGAACCTATTATAATATGGTGGTAGTTGGATATTAAAAATAAGAAATGGGAATAAAGATTCAAGGACACAGTTTCTTGGATTTTTTGAGACATAATAAATTAATGAACTCATTATAGATTAATATATTGAATATGATTACTAGAATATCAATGGGTTTGTGCTAAGAAGTCTAGTTGAAACTTAAAGTTACATTATGACCCATATATAGGGTAAGTCGTATCAGCTATATTTTAATTGTAAAATGCACAAAATATATAAGTAAATACTATAAACAGTGATTACGAAAATATATATAAAATGTTAATAATGGATAGGAAAATCAAGGTAACATTGATTAAAATCTATATTCTCAATATAGAACATGGATGGATAGAACTTACTATGCCCATACATTAAATCTAACCTCAATCTTGCTTGTTGTTTTATTATACATATGGTTGAACATTTAGTAGATTATGCGTTGATGTATATTTTTCTTGTTTAATTACTTGAGTGTTGATTACAAAAAGAGAAATTTTGAATGAGGATTATCAAATGTGTTTATGTGAGAAAGTTATGAACCTATATGTGTATATATGTGAGTGGTTCTTATGATGCTATCGTGTTTACAAGAAAATTGTTAAAAGTATATTGGTTAAGGCAAATCAAATCATACATGTATTTTGAATCAGCTAAGATATGGATTGTTAATCCACTCACATAAACATCTCACATCATTGGCATCGTGTTTCAAGAAAGAAGTGTAGCTAAGAGTACTAACCCAATGTTATAGTAAAAGATAAAACCCTTTAACTTTGCTTAGTTTAGTATGTGGTAGTACCTAGAGACTTCATGATAACGTATGAGGCATGACATTTGCACAAGGTTAGCCCAGACTACCAAGTATGGCCATTATCTTGGCTATGGTGACCTAATGGGATTAGTCTCCTAGCTCGATATGTGGTAGACGCTTAAAGGTAATGTAAAGAAATATGTTAACTAATTCAGAAACCCAAGTACAAGGAGGCTTAGTAGCAAAACCTGTGGCCTCACAAAAGCATATTAGTAGCAATGGGTTAGTCTAGATAGTTAAAATAGTCATGGCAAGGAATACTAATATATTAACAGCACAAGCATCTATACCTTTCGTTAATAGTTCGTTGCTTGCTGTAAGTTGATGGTAGTTATTGTGCCTCATTGAGTATGTTGTTGCTGCTGCTTGTTTTTATTTTACTTGTTACTCTCTTAGCTCATTTTGAATTAAGTGTTAATTTTTGCTAACCCTCAAGTGCTGATGATTAGGATTGGGACTGGTGATTAAAGCTCCATGGGATGGGGTACTCAAAGCTCAATTACTATCAACATTTATCACTTATATAGCACTATTAGCTATGGAGTATATGAAACTAATAGTTGTTCAAAGTTTTAAAGTTATCACTGTATTATTTTTTTTAACCACTATTAATAGTACTTTACACTTTGTTAAGTAGGGAAAAAATGTAAGTCTAGCGATTTATGCACTTTTTTTGCCTTATCCTTTAACTTAGCAATGGCATCACAAATCATCTTTCTAGCATAAAGTAGACACCCAGAAAAAGCAAGTTATGACTGAAATAGGTGTGCACATAGGAGAAATTGGAGATAGGTTAGGCATTGATGGCAGTTCGGGTAAATTGGCCAACAAAGTCGATTTTGTCGGTTAGGATGGGCATAGTAAATGGCAGGATATTTGATGGAATGGGCTCGAGATAGTGCCCTCCAATGGTACCTATTTGTCTCGAAATGTCAGCAAGTGGTGTTTCAAACACCACAATCAAACTTATAGATTACAGTTTTCTAGAGACTCTTAGCTACCTCTAATTTCTTCATTTAGCTCCTCAACAAGAATTTGGATCAAGCTACAAACCTAATTTAAGAACAACATGAAGTTAGTAATCCAAGTAGAAATCATATGTAATTTGTGCCTAGGTTAAGTTGTTTGTGGTCCTATTTAGTGCTATGATTAAAATTAGTACTCAAGGCTTGCCAATTGAATTAATTATGATCTATAGTTTTGGCAGCTATTCTTAGAATAAAATTTGGGAATTCACCAATTTTGAGCACTTTCTTATTAATCCGATTCTATATCTTTATACATGTATTAGAAGCTTTCATATCTTCAACTTGCCCAAAAAATACAATTTTGACACAGATTGTGATTTTTCGAATATTAATTTTTTTCCAAATTTCAAGCTCCAATTCGATCTTGTAAATTTTTATGAAATCTTGTGATTTTGGTGTCAATCGAAACTACTCCAAGTTTAGTTTGTAATTTTGCCATCAATTTGGCGACATTACAAATGAAATTGGGTTAAAAATAGGGGCAAAATGGAGGGTCTAGTGCTAGTCACTTGCATTTAGAGTAGAAGATGACTATTCTTGCTGATGTTAGCATTCGATTTTTTTTCAAATATTAACCTATATTTGTGTAACGTCCTAAACTGAGAGCGATATCAAACCGTCACATGTCTTCGCAAGAGATAGACACGTTAAGGCTTAGATTTTACTAAATCACAATTAAAAACAAATATAACTCCAACATCTCACATTAAATTAAGGTTTCATCAAATCCTTTAATCTAAAAAAAAAAAAAAGAATTAAAACTAAGTTGGCATAAACCAATCACCAACCTAAATTCAACTTAAAACATCATATGGAAAAGTCCCATAATTGCAAGAATTATAATGACTATTTAAAATATCATTAATTCTCTGACTCTAGCTATCTCCAACTCAAAACATCTAATAGTCAACTGGAAAATCGGCTCCACTATCGTCATCCCCATAATTCATATATATCATCACCGATCAATTCAAAAACCACTAGATTATCACCTATTCCTGAAAGAATAAAAGGAATAAATGCAAGGCCCAGTACACCAAACCATAAGCACATGCGCATGAATAAACAACTTACTGATTCACATGCAACAATATAGTTATTATCTTTAATTAGGCAAATAACTAACACAGTTTAAAACCATTTGCAACTAACCCTAAACCCGAAGTAACTCATGACTCTATGAAAAGTAGATACATATATATAGATACTTATGTATATTTTGGTGTTGGGTACTCCCCATACACCGTGGAAACCATATCCATACCACTTTTAGCTTACTAAAATCATCTCTGTGTACAACTCCACTCGGAACAACGCGACATATAGACCATAAGGGTACCGTCCTAGTAACACTGATACTCTTAGTCCACTAAATCCAACCAAACACAACCATGAAATAATTTAAAACCAAATAGTGTTAAGTCCATTTTGCAGTTTATAAACCTACATTCACAAGCAATAGCCAACGTAAGGACGTACCTAATACGACGCTTGAAATAGCCAATTCAACAAAACCAAGATCAACTAATCACATTTATTAAAAACTATCTCAAAACTTGATTTCAAAAAGAAAAATATATTTCTAAGGTCATCTAAGCTCTTAAGCTATTAAGAACTGCAACTACTCTAGGTCTAGATATACTTTACTACTTAGATTTACCTGTACTAGATACTAAACTAAGGATTTAGGTGTTTAGGAAGGTCAAAACAAGAGTTAAAAGAAGGTTACAACATCCCCCTATTGCTCATGATCATGGTGGAGGACATGATAGGCTTTAGGAAAGAAAAACATGATAAAACACCCCTATTACACCCATTACAGAGGGCATGACTATAACCACCAAGTTTTTACATATGTTAAATTAGAAAATAGAATTTAAGTCAATGAATTTTAATGTAATTTGAATGAATGGAATGTTGAATAAATTTCATTACAATGGTTTTTGTAAAATGGTTTAAGTAAGAATAGAAACTTAAATTTTAATTGAATCATTTCAAGTTATTTGTCAATTACTTTATGTTTTCAAATTCTTTTAGAAATTTAAATTAAAAAACTTAACTCCTATTTTATAAAGAATATCAATACATATTTTTATAAGGAATTTTCTAATTAAATAGAATTTACAAAGCAAATTCATCAAACTTTGCATTGATTTCAAGTAATTGTTGAATTTAATGCATTAGATGTGTAGAGGACAATTTGTGCTTTGAGTAAGCTCATGTTAATACCTAAACTAAGCTTAATTTTTGCACATTTAATCCTTTAACCCCAACATACCCATCATGCAACCACACACAAAATAACTTTCAATTGCCTTAAAAGTAAAAGTTTTACTTTATATTTAGGCATAATTATCTTCTATTTTGACAAAAATCACTCCTCCTCTTCTTCTCTTGTATCCAACATATTTCACACACACACTACGATTCTCTGCCAATTTCTCTTCTCAAATCAATAAGAAAAGTCAAGTTAAACTTCTACTATCAAGCCAAGACTCATATAAGTAAGTTACATATATTCTTTTACCTTTTAAATTTTATAAGATATGTAAGTGTAGGTTAGAGTTCTTGTTAATTGCTGGTATATATGAGGTTATTATGATTTTTGATGTTAGATTTGTGATGTGGAGTTCAGGCATAGCTAAGGAGGGAGGATTTTCTTTGAAGCTCGTTTTATCAAACATAGCCTCTACTTCTCCTTAGAAAAACTAAGGAGTGAGGACTTCACTTCGTACTCATTTTATTCATGGATTAAAACGTTTTTACTGCTAATATACCCTCCACTTCCCTTAGAACTACAGAACCTCCCTAAGTATTAATCTCTAAAGCCGAATCCAACATGGGCGACGTCCTTTGGTGCTTGCTTGATTCCCGTAAAGCTGACAACCCTATAGTAACCCTAACCAGTTTCACTGGACTCTCAAAGGTGCTACTACAGAATTGGAATATTAATACATGGTGTTAACACCATGCTAATACAAGTATGATGTCATACAGTTTATGTTCGTTTAATTAAATGGCCAAATAGGATTAGGTCCTTTTATTAAGGTGACCAATCAATTTACAAACACTCATTCACAACAATTACTCAATTATTACAAATAATGGGTAATCACTTTTATATTAGTAATTCATCAATCAAACAATCACTAGACAACAATCGAATGCCTAATCCGCATGCACATTCAATTATATTTATCTTAACTTTAGATGCAACTACAATACAAGCATAAACAAGGTGACAGAGTCAATGTTACCCATTTGACATCCAAGCTAGGTCTTAACAAGCTTCTACGAAAACCAAAACATCATCTCCATCCACATCAAATCATCAATATCATCATCACTAGCATCAAATCATCAACATCCTTCATATAAGAAAACCAAATTGAAATAGAACATTGGCTAAGGTTATAACAGAGATTATTCCAAAAGCAGATACTTATCCAAAACTTTTTTAAAGATATTTTAAAGCTCTAATTTGATGAGACACTAAGTAGGAATCCCGCTATGGCTACGAAAATCGCCTTGCTAAGATACAGACAGTTCTCCATTATCTATCAAAGTAATTCTTCTTTCTTTCTTTATAATATTTTATTACAAAAGCATCATCATGTCATTTATATTAAAAAGACTCATTTACTAATAAACAAGCATTTGAAACCACACACTACAACAAAATGAGTCTTTGGCTACGTCTAATAAACGTGGCTAAACATCAATTAAACGTGACCAAAGATTTTTTGTCACGTTTTTTTACACGTGGCCTATAGATGTCGCCAAAGGTCCGTCGCAGATTTGATAAGTAACGTTAAAAATTGAAATGTCGCCAATGGTAGTTTGACAGCCAAATACACTTTGTTAGGCCACGTTTAAACATGGCTTATTATCATGTTTTGGTCACACTTATGTGCGGCTAAATATGACTAATATCCATCCCACCAAATATAAAAGGAGGGAAACTTGTGATCGGCGACGTTTAAACGTGGGTAAACATTTTTATTAGTAACGTGTAAACGTAAGTAAATTACATAATTGGCGATGTTTAACCGTGGCCATACACAGGTTGAATAAGCTTCGTATATGTTTGTTGGACCACAATGTGATTTATTTAGCGACGTTTACACGTGGTTATGCTAATACATTGGCGACGTCTGATTGTTATTTTGATTTAGCGACGTTTACACGTGGCTATTCTAATGCATTGGCGACGTCTACTTGTGTGGTTGTTATTTTATTTAGCGACGTTTAAACGTGGCTATTCTTGTTAAGAAGATGTTAATACTCAAATTGGTTTATTTGGCAATATATATTTGTTTAGTGTAATATATGCACAATTAACAATATAAACCTGTTTGCTCACAATATAATTGATACTTGCTACTACTTCAGCACATGAAATTTATATATGAAAAAATGTCACTAATACATTTTGGAGCATACAATGTGCTCGATATGTAATAAAAACTAATAACATAAAAATTACTTAAAGATCACCATGACCATCGTTGCATTAAAGGGAAAAAAAAAACCAAAAACAATATGGTTTAGTGTCCTTACAAGAAACGTTAGCGTAAACTCCAAATTACATCAAAATGGGCATATGTACACACTTTATCACATTGATTTGACCCCATTCATATCAGTACTTAATTTTCTTCCTCACTATTGACATCATCATCTCCAAGCGATGGATTTGATGAAGTATGTCGTGCACTTGCAGAAGTATTTCCATTTGTGTCAATTTGTTCGGTAAAAAAAAAAGTAAGAATAAAAAAACTTAGTCTTTAATTTTTTTCCTCACTATCGTTACCATGCAACAGACTTGGAGAAGGATCTCTTTCATTTGGATTTGCTGCCATGCAATATATAGATACAATTATTGCAAGATTGAAAATCGTTAATAAGTCTATGGGAAAAAACGCAAAACTAACCTGAACTCTTGCCTTGCATAGTTGCATGCTTTAAAGATGTACCTGTGATGAATATAATGGATAATACTAAGTTTTTTTTTTTTAAAGCTAATAAATTAAGGAATAATGCATTAAAACCAAATAGGAAATGTACACACACGCCAATAATATTAACCAGAATTATTAGTAACTAGCAACTTGATTGGACAATAGAGATTATTTAATGCTCACTCATTTTCATGCAACTTTTAAGGAATTAAATCTCTTCCACCATGGAGAATTTTTAGCATAAGTGCAGACATTTCAGGCATAATAACACCTTGTACAGACATTTCATTGTGCAGTGGCAAATAAAAACCAGGGCAGCGCCTATTTCATAGTCCCATCATATGTGTATTCAGTTGTATGTTGTCTACAGCTCAATTCTAATTAAAATGACAAATGTACTAAAAACTTAATGACACCAATACATTAAAAATTGAACTTACAAAGGAAAAGGATTATTGCAAGTTGAACAAAAGAATAAATACATTTTATGAGAGGTAACTACTTAGCACTATGAAAGAGAGCAGTTCTCTTGATCTCAGTGGCAAACATATTAACCCTACTAGCAAATACAACAACTAACAAGTATTTTCAACCAAAGCTACATATATGAGCTACTTTATCAAATCAAAATATAATCATTCAACTTCATAGTTCCCTCAAAACATATTCCAGATATTAACAGAGTATAGCATGATCAATAGTCCATAAATTTCCCACAGATAAAGTACAATTGTAAAAAATGAAAAACAAGAGCCAATTAAGCATAAACTAATAATATAGAAACAGATTATTAGATAACATAGAGGGTAAATAGAGTTGCTCGTGACTGAAATCATTATAATCAACATTGTCGGAAAAGTATGGTCATGAGAGACTATCAACCAAAGCTATGCACCCTACCTACATTCAGTGCCCCCATTTTGACCCACAACCAAAAGTTTTGACTCCTTTGTAGACTTCTCTTTGATACATGCCCATTCAAATAAATCATATGTGGAAGATAGCTAATTAATCAAAGAAAGATAGATACTAACCTTAGCTTTCTCCATTCTCTTTACACTTCCATTAACATCATTTTTCAATACCATACCTCTAACCACGCTAGAGTTATGCAAACTACCTCCAAGAAGCTTGGCAACTCTTAGATTATCCATATTAAAATTTATAGGATTCTTTGAGAAAACTTGAATGCAAGCCTTTTGAAAAGAGATAAAGAATTCAATTGTAACATTAAAACATGTTATATAAACTACCATTAAGGCAAACTTGACTGGTGATACATATATCGGTGACAAGAGAACACAACAAGTCTTATTGTCTAAATTGTTTCCTAGCAACAATAGCTTTCATACTACATACCACTTTGCTCTTTATTTCTCACATCTATTGTTTCAAAACAATTCTTTCAATATCTCAATTGTCTACAATTTTCAAGAAAGCAAATAGTCAAAATTTCCCCCATTTAATAATTCGTAAACACATCTCGATTATAATAAATGTAAAACACTTTACCTTATTGATACCTTTAGAGTAGCCACTAATAATTTCACTTGGATGCAAACTAGTTCTAATAGGCTTCTTTGCATTGGGAGGAGTTCAAAAGCAATAAGGAAAAGCTAACTACAACATTAAATGAAAGAATAAATACATTTTATGAGAGGCACCGTCTTGATAAAAAACCAAGTTAATGCAAGTTAACCAAAAGCTTAATTACATTTTAACCATTATTACCCTACATGCTAAAGACAAAATCATGATTAGTGGTATTATGTATAGCAACAACTCTCAAGCCTCATGCCAATAAAAATGGTTTAGCTATATAGTCTATACAACAAAAAAAAAAAAAGAAAGAAAGAAAAATCACAATTGATCTTGTAAGATTGATTCTAGCAGTAGCCATTATATGGTAAATTACACTTATTTTGATTGCTATATTCTCTATTAAGTCTCCTCTATATTGCCTATAAATTAAATACCTTTGGCAGTACTTTTATTCTCTCAAAGTAACTTCAATATCTTATGCTTATGATCACTTTCGGTCTATACAACTTCTAAGTGCTATGTTACAAGCCAATCTTTCTATAATTCTTCTTAATAACTTAGTATAGCTTGCATTTAACCAGTTTCAGTTATAACGTGAGTTCAGCATAGTCTCTACTTACATCTTTTAGCTATTAAAACAAACGAACAATAACAACTTCCAATTTGTTATCAACTTAGCATTAGTATGTTCCAATAATATCTCATTCAGCTTCATTATGTTAATTACTATGCTGGCCAATATATTCTTTCCTTCCTACACTACTCGAAGGTTATAGTATCTACAATTAACACATTCTTCTAACATCCCGACAACATCTTCATCATAAAATTTGTATTGATTCTAAAATAATCAACCTAAACAAAGACTAGATCCAAGCTTCAAGCAACTATAGACAGCCTTCTATCCATTAATCATCCATTTCATTTAGTCACCCATGCACTAATATGATCATAACATGAACAAATCCACTTCTTCAACACCTAGATAAGTTGAGACAGAAAGAATGGAGATTCACATAACAACTGTTAGAATGAATTAACTCAATAAATTGGTAAGCAAGAAAAGATAGAGATTTTGTATCCAAACATTGATCATATCTGTAATACAAAGTCGTCTGTGCCTAATAAGGATAACTTGATCCCTTACAATACTTATTATATGGTATATTATGCCAGAATAAAAAGAAAGCAACAGATTAGAACTAAGGTTCTCAATTTCACATTTGAAAACTTACACCATTAACCAAAGCTCTAACATCAAAAAACTTGAGCAAGGGTGCCAACTTCATGAAGGCAATTAAATAATTCTTTCCCTTTAATGTCATAAACACTTTCGTCTGATTCTAAGCCAAGACCTAGAATAGGATCAGTTCCTAGTTCATCTTTAAGCTAGGACTAAAGCTCAAAACACACTCCTTCATGGAGATATATTCTTGACTTGATTCTTCTTCTTAAAGGACAGTGAATAGCAAGATGGAGTTTTCCAGACTCATGGTTGAAGGACAATACATAAAACTCTAGATTTCTCGTGGTGCTTAGATAAAAGATCAAACAGAGAAAGTTTATGATTTATTAAAATAAAAATTAAAATATCTGTGCACTTCTAGCAAGTGCATGTACATTGTTCATTAGCTCCATAAGATAATCACAACAACTCAAAAGGAACAGTCATAGCCTATTATTTATCCAAAAAGTAGGACAATAAATAAGCAAAAACATGGTTCTACAATTAGAGCCATAACATGTACTAAATTTTTACATTAATCTCTAGTGCATGGAAGCTTCATGAAGATGTTACTTTTATTTTCATGTTCATCTATAAATTTTGTGATTTTAATAAGGCGCTAAAATTTGCAGAAAAAATAAAGGATAATTGCAATATAAAATCCTTTGGCATATTACAACTTACTCTACCTTCACCAAAATCAGCATGTAGAATCCAAGAAATAATGGCTGGTGAAGCAATGATAATGCCAAGACCGTCTTGCAAAAAAAAAAAAAAAAAAATCATATTTGAGTGAAGTGCTCTTTGATGAGATATGATAGATTGATCAAACTAAAGTTCTCCACTTGTGAAATTACATTATTTGACAAATTATCAACATATTAAATAAAAAAATAAAAGGTAACATTTAGAACAGTAGCAAATGTCAACTTGGTATTTACAAAAAATGCCAGCAAATGTAATTATATTCCTAAGCGAAAGACCCAAATCAAACAACTCCTATTAATCTGGATCAACACTACCTTTTCACACCATCCTTGAATAAGCAACCACTGCAACATACATTACATCAAATAGAAAAGGAAACCAAATATAATTAACATGTTCTCCTTAATCATTTTTAATAAAGAGCAATGAGCCAATAATCCCCAAGATGACATTTGTTGAACAAAAGAGCATCCCATCTACAAACTAAAATTGCACAAAAAGATGATAACCGGCTTATAGTACTGCTCTTATTAGTGGAGGCTTCTCTTTGAAAAATGCAATTACAAATGTGGTTAACTTGCCATGCACTAAAACATACGAAAATGAGCCATCCTAATTACAAATGCAATTGCCTAATCGGGATGGATGAATTGTGCCTGCATTACATCCCCAAGGGCCGCATCTGATTGTCATCATAAAATGCCAATCATTTTTCAAAGCTTTAAATTTGCCAAACAAATAAGAACCATTATCATACCCAAAATATAGCTAAATGCATCTCACAACTACCAAATGCTATTTGAGCCAAGAGATCAAAATTGAAAAAAGCTAATACCATGGTTGCGAATAGAAGTTCAACTATAAGTCTCATAAAATGGCACAAGTCTTTACCTTATTTAGGTTGTTGCAGAATGTCTGAGGAAAACAGAAGATTAGGAAGAAAAAACATTTGAGTTAAAATCTTTGGAAATGTATGATATTGGCAGTGGAATGATACAAAGAAGCAGTACAATCATACCACACAATGCATGTCTTGAAGTGGTATGTTTTTGTCTCTAATGCAAGCAAGGAGGTCACCAAAACCTTAAAGAAGCACATCTCATAATAGCTTATTTTAAAGTATTATTGATATTTTTGTTTTTCTTTAGGTCAAATAAGCTCTTGTGTACATGCATTGTACTAAACAACTCTAGAACTTCAAAGCTTTATTACAGTAAAATTAATAAATTCCTCTATTTTGAAAAAATTGAATGGTAAATATGCTTTTCTTTCCCTTTTGTCTATCATAGTGTAAGAGCAGAATCTATGCCCATTATCTTATTGAATGAAGTAATAATATTATCCTTTGTTTTTCCAGTTTTAATCATGCAATATTCTTTTATCCGTGCGCTAAAAAGTTAATGTTTCCTATCCTTTTTTATCAACACTATATGAGATAGGTATGGAAGGAAACTAATTAGCATGGGCCTAGCAATGCTGGACCTTTTAGGAGCAACACATATATAGACTCTGCAGTTAACTTCCAAAGATAAAATAAAGGCAATCTTTTTCTGTCTACCATTGCTATTTCAACTAGGCAAGTTGGAAATCAACTTCAAAAAAATTAACACCATTGATGAAAAAGCTAGATCATAGTGGTAAATCTTACTTGCCCCTTAACGATAGGAGCTAACTTTAACTTTTGCCTCAACAACATAAATTTCATCCTTCTTAGGCTGACTGAGTGCCAAAGTTCTAACACTGTTACACATACATTGTATAGATATTTCTTATATGAAAATAGAAGAAAAAGGTTGTACGAGCAAGCTACGAACAACTTGAAGTTTATACCGATCAATTAAATAAATGAAAGTAACATGGCTTTTAGTTTAGCCAAGGTCACCTTATATACAATAAGCCACTGCAATTGCCAGCAATATTAATATTTCATCTAAAAAATTCATAATCAAGATAATTACCACCCAAAGATTCCACAGCAACCAAGAAAAATAAATAAATATATGATCTTGTAGGATAGAAGAGTAATTACTTGTGCAGAACAATTGATCCACAACAAAAAGGACACTTGTTATTTTGCATAGTTTTCATAACTAGAGTGCTAATTTCTATTTTGAAATGCTTTGGAATGTAAAATGTTCTCCAAAGTCATAATCTGTGTGTATAAAAAATATCACTAATATATACCTATTTTTATGTCTACTTGATATATATGAGTGAGATCGAGTAACATGAGGTGATCATTATATTAAAAATGTAACTATGCAATCATGACTAGATGAGAGCCAACATCTTTATCAATCAAGAATCATGCATTATAAAGCATAAATAAAAAATCAAGAAAATTTTAAAAAAGCTGTGGAAGAGAGAAAAACTCAAAGTACACGTTATGATTGCATGGCAATTTTTCCCTACTATTTTTTGTCTCTATTTATATGTTTAGATGTATGTTAAGTAGATATTTTTAAATGTAATTTAATAGCTGAAATAAATTAGCAAACTGCAAGGAAAGGAATTGAATGGATTGCATATAAAAGGTAATGAATTGAGCTTTCATATCATAATTAACTACCATCCAAGATGTCTCCAAAAAATCAATTTTCACTATACACCACTCATATGGTAGAGCAGAAGGTGCCCTCCACACAGCAGCAAGAATGTTTAGAGAAAAATTGCTAATTTCCATATGATCATGTTTAAAGAACATACATTTTATCTTTTTTTTTTCCTTTTTATTTTCTTCTCTCTTAAAGATTCTATTTTAAAAAGCATATATTTATTTTGACTAGGGTATCTAGACATGCAACAGTGTCAAGGAAGCCATCCAAAGTTAGGAGAGATAGTTTATGCAAGCCTCAAACACCATAAAAAATGTACTACATTTTCATAGCAGCAAAAGACCTAAAGTGATTGTATTATTTCTCTTAATGCTCAAACTTGTCAAATTCAAAAGACCTAAAGAATCAAGAATAACAAGTAAATAATATAGATAGTATGGATATATTGTCTCTAATAACAGAAACAATATATTGGGAAAGAACCAAATAGTCTTTTTTTTTTCCATCGAACTAAACAAGTTTCTTTCTTAAGCTCTTATGACAAAGAACATGCAGCTAAATAGAGGACTTAGTTAAAGACACAAGAAGTGTTCCAGCCTATGATCTGACACCATCTCACAACAATTAAGATTCACAACTTGGAGATTGGTACAATTCTTCAGATAAGTATATACCAACTCATTGAAGATCAGCAGATTAATATCTCTTGGCAGTTTTATAAAAGCTAGTATATTTTTCTATGTCCTCTCAAAAAGGAGAGAATTGTTTTAAAAGATGGCGAAAAGACGAGACAAAAATGCAGAGGTATAAGATTATTTGGTGCAAGTGCAACAAGCCAGTCTAAGTAGGATTATGACATCAATTCTCTATACGTCACAGACTTTTTGGACACATAAGTCCATCAAGGTTATGCATTTCTAGTATACTGTTGAAGTATCAAGACCATGCCAAGGAAATAATGTAGCTAACCACTTTGAACTCCCACTTTTAAGATATTTTCCAGAAACACCTCTATGTTGAATCATCATCATCTTGTTGGTTCGTCATCTTAGTTTCCCATGAGAAATGTCTGCATTATAGAATAATCAATAACATGACTCAAGAATATAAGATCAATATATAAGGAAAACCTTTTAAATCAAATGTAATCAAAATTAGGTTAGATCATACAAGATTAGCTAGCTCTCCGTGTGGACGGCATTCACTAAATGCTTTAACCAAAGTTGTGATATTATTTTTTTGATCTGGCCTTGCAAGTGCAAGTATCATAGGCTTGCGAGGGTTAAAGAAGAATAATCGATTTATATGCAATATACATTAATTCATTTGGTTTTATTTTATTTGTTCAAAAAATGTTTAGATTCTAAAAAATTGACAATGCAAATTCATCATCTCCTTCATACTGAAGAAGGCTTGAATAATGAGATTAATTATTATTAAGTGGTTGTATTGAATTTTCTTCATCTATATATTTGGATAATGAAAATATATATATATATATATATTTGATTGCAAATTTGCCATCAAAATATGTACGTCGCGTTATGAGTTTGTCTCTTTCTTATCTCTTCTAGATGCCTGTAAGTCGAATGACAAGTGAAAATTTTATATTGGTAAGTGTCTATTTTTAATTTGCAAAAAACCATAATAGACTATACACAGGGGTTGCATTGTACATATCTATTAAGAAAATAATAAAATTAATTCAAATCAAAGTATAGATTTGACGAACCTTGAGCAAGAAGAGAAGCTGATATAATATTGACATGTATTAATTTCCTTTTTTTGCTAAACAAAATCATGGGTAGTATATAATTTTGTTAGTGAATGCTCCTATCTCCAACCATACATTAATTAATAAAAAAAATTAAATTTCTATAACATCTATTATTATACATAACTCATGAAAAGATATAAAAAAAAAATTCTTCTCTCATACATAACATGTCCGTAAAGCACTTTGAGACATCCAATGAAAGAACGGTACCTCTAAACCAATGTCTTGAGATGGGGTTGTTCATAGGTCATTTGTTTATATATCCCGTTACTCTTGTTCTCGTATTAACCTGCATAAATCATATGTTAGCTAATTTAGAGACATAATACGATTAAGTTGTAATATATATAATCAAATCACCTCAAAGACTTGAGTGGCATAAAAAATCGCATTGTGTGGCATAAAAAATACATTGTGCCCTAAAGCTTAATTGATTTGAGTCATAAATTTTCTGGATATAAATCATACTTACTGGTAATAGAGCAGGGGAGAAGAGAGAACGCCAACGGTTCGTGGTGGCATCGAGATTGATGGCGGTGGTGTGTTGTAGGGAAACTCCTCCTTATGCTGCTTGGATTTTTCGTGTTCTCAATCCTAATTTTCAAGATGATGTAAATACTTTTAGGGTTTATAATTAATTTCATCCTCCCACTACTCAATCCCTAAAGATTCAAATTTTAGGCTTAATTAGGTGACTTTAGGGTTTTGAATAGAGTACTAGTGAATAAACAGGGTTGGTTGCAAAGGTATTACAAAGAGGAATAGAGAAAGGAGCAAAGGTTGATTAGGGGCTAGGAAGAGAGAGAGGAGGAGCAAGGGCCCGAAAAGTATACAGGGGAGAGAGAGAGAGAGACGGTGTAGATTGCTTTAGAGAAGCAGAGAGAATTTTATTTATGATTTTTTTTAGAGAAGAAGCGGCAACTTCAATTGTTATAGGCTCCAATACATTTCACTAAAATTAAATTTCACTTGATTTGTTGTAGTGTAAGAAGGGTTTTTTTTTTTTTTTTTATAATACATATGGTAGGATTTTAAGAAATGTTCAAGACCTATTCAATTTTATTCTTATATTTCTTAAATTTTTTAAACAATAAAATCAAAAAGGAAAAAAAAAAGAAAAGGCTATTACCAATTATTTTATATGATTTATTTATTTAATAGATATGATTGGCCACGTTTATGATTTAGAAAAAATTACAAATCAAATCAATGACAAACCAGAATGAAAAGGTAACGTTTACACAATATGCAAACGTCGCCGTACGTTAAAATTCTTGTAGTGACATACTTTCCATATAAATTAAGGTTGAGCCTAAAAGGTGACTTACATCATTACTAAACTGATTACAAGTTATTAAATTTATATTAACTTAATCTTAATCAAGTTTATTAAATTTAATTAATCTAATTCATTTTAGTTTAGTAAAGCTCATTTGTAAGATTCATATTAACTAATGCTTATTAAACAATTTGCTCTATATCCAAATTCTACATTAAGCTTAGTGTAGTTACTAAGTTATAATCATTCATTCGACTAAGACAATATTAAATCCTACAAGATTTTTAAATTAAGTGAGCTCATTTTAACTCATCATGATTTATTAAACTATATTGAACCTAGGTTTATTAACTAAGCTCATTTGATGAACTTAAGTCTATGTTAACTTAATCTTAGCCAAGTTGAATATACTTAATCAATTCAATTCACTATAACTCATTCAAGTCCATTTAGTCAAGTTGAACCTAGTTTTATTAGCTAAGTTTATTTTATACTTAATTACACACACATTTAACAAGCAAACACAAGTTTTTAACTTTGTTTGAAAAGCATAGAAGCTAGAATTAATCAAAATTTAGGTGTTGGAACTTTTAAAATTTCAAAAACTTAAAATATGAAAGTTGTAGATCTCTTTTTAAGCTTTTCATAACCTTTTGAATCACCTCAATCTAAGTTTAGATGAAAAAGTTATGATCAAATTATGGCCAGACTACAAAATATGGAAAGCTGCATGACCAGTTTGCATGCCCATGCTGGCCTAAAAAAAATGACTAGATTTGATTTTTTTTCCTTTGTAACACTCAGCACGAGCTCTTGCATGCCCGTGCTACCCCTACAACCCCTATAAAAAATTTCCTTCCACTTTTCTTCATCCTTTTATCAAAATTTTCACACTTTGCTTCCATCAAAACATCATCTAATCATCATGTAAACTAGTTTTTATACTTCTAACTCTTCTATATTCATCCTACAACATCAAACTTTTCATCAAACCTTATATCTACTATTCATCATCTTCTTCACCACTCAACATATATCAAGCATCAAACCAACATATACAAATATAAACAACCATGAAAACAAAGGAAAAAGCAAAACTTTTCTTGTTACAACTTGGACTTCTTTTTTATTATTCCTCTTAAGTTCTTGAAGCTTGTCATGCCTGATTTCCACCTTTGATCTTGTTTTCTATCCTCATTTTTTCCTTTAATCTCATTTAAATTTGACATTGTTTGTGGGATTTGAGAGAAGAAAAGAGATGAAGAATGGAAGGAGAAGAAAACATAAAAGCAAAGAAAGAAAGGGAAAAAAAGAAGAAGGAAAAAAATGATAGCAAAGTCAAAGAAAAAGCATTTAAAGGATAAGAATTGCGGATGATTATTAACAAAGGATTATGGCTTTAATATTTTAGATGTTTATCTTAACTACAAAAAATAATTTAGAAAATAATTTCTGAATTTATAACATATAAATTAATAGCTTGAATAAAAAATGTAGTTTAGAAATTTAATTTTGTAAAAACTTGATATTTAATTTGGATCCAGGCTTAAAACTAATAAGCATTTGAACTTAAAATTTATGGGCAACGAGAAAATAGAATGTAGATTAAAAATAGCTAATTTAGGACATTTTGTAAATTTTGGCAAATGTACTTAAGAATTTTGGTGATTTGTAAATTAAAAGATAAAAAAGGTTCAATTTGATGATTTTGAAGGATTGAATGAATCAATTTATGAAATAAACTAAAATTTGAAGCTTATAAATGTACAAAACATATAAATTGATCTTTTCCAAAAATTTAGAAATTTAAGAACTAAAAGAAAGGAAATTTAGTTTAAATTTATAAAAAGATTAAAGATCTTGATTGGTTGAGAGGTTAGTTAAAGCAAATTGGCTAAATGAAGGGGTAATTTGAGATCTCAAATCCAAGTTAATTTACTTATTAATTGGTTATATCAATTTATTTAATTTTATCTTATTAATCTTTTTACTTGGCTTAATTTGATTATTCAAATTCAATTTCTAACTTAAGTTTTAATTTCAAGTTTTGCTATTAAATCTCATTTCTTAAAGAAATTTTGATTCCTTTGTTAAACATTCATATTTATTAAGTTTATATATTGCACATAGTGTGATTATGTTATTTTGTCTTTTATTATATTTATTTGAATTTCTTGATATTTTCATTTTCAAGAAATGTATTAAGATTTACTATTGTTTAGGTTTAATCCCTTCTTTCATAAACATCTATTATTCATCCTTTATTTCTTGATTTAGTATTTTGAAACTTTTTAAAATTTCATTAACTCCATATGATTGATATTCCATGCAATATAGCATATATAAAAACAATAAGAATTAGTATAGCAGATTTAACCTTCATTACTTGATTTTTAAAGTAGACCTAAACTCAACAAAGACGAAAGACGATGGACAATAGACAACTCAACTGGACTTGACTAGACTCGTTTCTAGGCCTATGATAATGCATAAGGACACCACACGACTCACATAATGCAACAAACTCAACAAATGAAGGTTGTATAATCGCTTTTCCATTCTTACCTGAATATATTTAGCAATGTGCATACAAAATATACAGTGCTCATATTCTTTTTAATCATTAAGGATATTATTCTTTATAATTTTCATTAACATAAACATCTTGAAAGTTTCGAAATCAAGATGTCTTATTTTATCTCTTTGCATATTTGTCCAAATTATCATTACCTTATTAGAGTTAGATTAGGTTATCTCATAATGTTATGGAATTATTGTCAATTATTGATTATGTAAAACTATGAAAAATTGTATCTTAAAATTTTTTCTTAATCAACAATTAGATTGTTTATATTTTAATATTATTTTTTAAATGCAAAAAATTAGAAGTGATTTGTGTCATTTCTTTTAGAACATTTCCAAGAGTTGTAAATTTTTTGGGTTGTCACAAGAATAGCTAAACCTTAAGGAGTGAATTGAATCAGAGGAAGAGAGAGACATCAGGATAGAAAAAGGAAAAAATGGAGAACGAAATGTTGACAAATGAGAGAAAGTGGAGAAGGAGAAAACTAAAGGATGTCTTGTGTGTGCTAGGATAAATGGAACACTGCCTTGTACCATGTTATACCATAGCTAATGAAGTGTTGACACACCATCGGATATTAGAATGGAGGGAGAATGCCACTATAATACATGAAAGGCAAAAATAAGTCTGAAGGTAGGAATGGAATGCTTTAACTTCTTTTCTAACAAATAGTACATGTCGGGATTATTTAGTTTAGGCTTATGCATTTAGATATTTAATTTAATAGGATACAAAAGAAAAAAAACTTATAATGAGTGAAGCTTAGTTATGCAGTAGCTTATTAAAGGATGATGAGATATTCAGTCTTCTAGAAATTGAAGAGAGAAAGTGAATTGTGAATAGGTGGTCTAATCAAGCAAGTGAAATAAAATTTCCCTATATGATGCATCTAATAGCTCGAAAATGTTTGACTAAGTGTGAAGTCCATACCAACAAGTTCAATGTGATCAAAGTATTTGTGAAAATGAAGGTAAGATAAGCTTTTCAAGAAACATTACCATATGAGTCATATACGAAAGAGGCCATATAATTTTACTTAGAAGCAACTTGCATGGTTAGGTGATATTGCAAGGGTATGCTTCGAGAAGATTCAATTGCTTCACAACGTTGCACCAAACTTTTACATTGCGAACTCTCAGGACATAAATATGCCAAGCTGCAGTGTAGCTAATTTGTAGCGTACAAGTGCTAGGTGGATCATTTGCCATTTGGAAGGCTTGATTAATCCCCAAACCCCTTCGAAGTGGTTCAAAGGACTTTGGTAGAAGGCAAAATGTAGATATATGAATTTGATTGTGAAGGCTTTGAAATTAATTTTTTTTGGGGTTGACTCTTTAGGCTAAAGTAACAGGGCTTAAAGAGTTAGGCCCAGTTTATTTGGGATGATCAAGAGATTTGGCATGGCAGGTTTGGAATAGGGTCTATTAGAATTGACCTATCCAATTTTATCATTTCTCTAATTGGTTCACACATAATAAACAAATAAAGGCCTTAATGGGTCTAGGTCCATAAAGTAGTCCACTTCTATATCCATATGAGAGGGGCTTATCCTAACCGTTAGTTGTTCAACCCATTTGATGGACGACATCAATAGCTAGGCTTCCTATAAATATCGATAGTCCCTACTTCATTTGGATGATTGGAAATTTTGGGGGGAATAAACACTATTATTCTATTGGATTTCTATCTTAGTGAATCAAACACTTGTCTTAAATAAGAACAGTCATCGATTTATCGTATATAGTGAGATTGATGCTTTCTAATTCCCTCACTTGTCACATGTGTGTTAAAGCCTATTAAGATCCTATACGTGTCATTTTCCTAGGTTACGTATAGCGATTGTCACACGGCACGCATATGATTGTTGTAATCAGATTCTTATCCACACAAAACCTAAAGGGAGAAAGAAATTTAAAGAATACTAAAATTCTTTTGACATTATTAAATTAAAAATGGACATTCTATTACTTAATAACTCAATTAATTGGTGTTAAATGATTTTAAAATGAAAATACTAAATTGTCCCTGTAAATAATAATATACAAAAGATTTATCATGAGTTGAGAGACGGACAAAGCAGTCATTTCCTTAATCTAAACACTTAAGATAGGTAACCCTTACTTCTAGAAATTGGGACACTGTCCTACCCTACTAAAATCATGTACCCACTCCTTTTTATTCCTAGGTTCAAAGAGTACGAAAAATAGAAAGGTAATTATTCTTTGAATAGTAGTTTAATTGAATTTAATATGGAGTACTTAAATGGTAATTATATGTTAAATCTTGAGCAAATTTACATTTTAATTTATGTCAACTTAATACTAAGTTGTAAAAGATTACTGTAATTATAATGCTACCCGTAAATGAACTGCAGCGATCCCAATCCATATAAAATCCTTACTATTTTATAGTTTGTAATTAAAGAATTTTAAAATTTACATTAATATATTTAGGGATTTCATTTACCTATTACTTGTCACAAGGTACTCCTATATTGCTGACATATACTTGTATACAGTAAATAAAATGATAATATCAATAAAATAACTATGTAATGATCCCAAGCTAGCCACGAAAAGCATAAGCCAAGCTTAGTCTCATACCTCGGAGTTGAAATGCCACAAAATCATTCAACTCGTATCGCATTTAATTTTTTTTTTTTTTTAGGTCTCTCAGATTTTACTGTGTCTTGAATAAGGTATATAGGCCCTACTTTGCCAATTTAGAACAAAATTGTCTAGATTTTTAGATACAAATTTAGAAAACAAAGAAAACAAAATATAAATAAAACTTTAATTTGGGCCGGCAGGTCCATAAATGCTAAAATTACATTTTTTATTCATGGGTTTATAATAAGGTTACAATTGTTTTGAAACTCAACACCACTCAAGCCCCTAATTAAAAAAAAAAAAACTATAATTATTCATATACAGTCTGGACATTTCTAGAACCATAATCATTTTTTTCTTTTTTCTCCGTTGGGAATCTTTGACCACAATCATGCATAATACAATATAATTATATAATTATATAAATTGCAATAACATCATTAACCAGTTAATTAAAAATAATTGTTATGGTCTTGATATAAACTCGTAGTTAACAGCTATGATCAAATTCTCATAAATTGCATACACTTCCTTTTGTTCATCAAGAGCTTCTTGATCCGATATATATCAGCATATTTTGCTAGACTGTGATTGAAAAGAATTACACATATATTCTGCACCTTTAACTTTGCTAAATAATGAAATTTTCATTATTAAGGAATGTAATAGAGTTGTCATAAGATTTCTATTTATTAATATTTTTATTTATAAGAAATTATTTTAAGAAAAAAATTAATTCTAGCATTAAATTATTATTCATAAATATGAGTAATGGATTACCATTTGATTTTTTTTTTATCGCCCAATCATTCTATTTCCATATGAATCAATATTGAGAAGCATGTGCCCATCACTCCACTAATGGCATCAAAGATGAAATATAGTCCCTATATCCTTGTGGTTAGTGGAGAGCAGTCATCGGCTCAGATTTGTCATAAAATTGAGATTGTTGCTTTATGGAAAAACTATCTTTTATGTTTACATTATGCCATTAATTATGCTGAGATCTGAAACCAATTATGACGTGGTTTTGGACACAGATAGCAATCATCATCTTCATAAGGTTCATCACAATTCTATCTACTCGATATCAGATATGGGAAGTGGCTTCCAACTCACCATCATTTTGGTAGCATCATTGGTTTAATGAATGTGCACAATGGTACTTTGCTTCACCTTGAGCTCGAAAGGACCAGCAGTGCTAACCAGTATAAGTACTATTATAGCTCTTTATAAGAAATAATACTATAATATAATTGCTATTACTAGGGATAAGTGGTCTAGGATAGGTAAGATATGAAGTCTTATCCGTACCCTATCCTATAATGTATAGACATAAAATTTTGTATCCAAAACCTACCTTATAAACCTTGGACCTACCTGTACCCTATACCTGATGTCATGTAAAGCTCACAGGATACAGGTACCATATAGAACTTATAAATTTTATTTTCTTTTTCAAATTTCAAGTTGTAATTATAAAACTAGTCTATTTATATATTCATTATAAATAACATATTGAAATAAATTTAAAAAATAATATTTTTTTTAATAACTCAAGTTTTATAATATCTAGAACTTTTTGTGTGCTAAAGTTGAAGTCTATAACAAATATTTATAGAACTTGATTACATTATTCTAACAAGATGGTAAAACATCTAGCTAATTCTAAAATAACAAACTCTACAAGTACATATGTATTAATTAGTCTAAGAAGATTAATAACATAACTTAGAAGTTCATGTACATACCATCAAAATTGATCCAAAATAAAAATTAAAAGTACATTCATAATAAGTTAGTACAAGTTTTTCTAAATAAAATTTTCTAAAATGTATTATACAGATAATAATCTTAACCAAAAGCGATTGCAAAAAAAAAATAAAGTATTATTTATTTATTTTATACTATGATTTTTTAATGGAATATATAATTCAAGATATGAACAGGATACCCCATAACTCGTATACTCTCTTGTACAAGTTTTAGGATGGGTATAAGATATGATGACCCCATACCCATACCCTATTATGTGAAAGCAGGTTCTTAAAAAAAATACCTATATCCTATCATATGACCCTTAATACTTACCAAGATCCTACTCAATTGAATAAGGTATAGTTGGATACCCTATGCAAAAGGGTTACCGTTTATCCCTAGCTATTTGTGTAAAGTGAGTGCCACTTGTAATTCAGCTATCTTTGGCTATGACCAGTTTGCAATTTCAGGTCCATGGGTTTTTCTTATGTTTGCAAGATTACGATTCCTTTGTTGAAATCACCTTAAACTCTGCATTGGCAAATTAGAGGGATATATTGCAATACACTAATACCGGTCTTTCAGCCCTATCAGCAATTCACTTAAAATTCTCCAATAAATAGTAATATCTATATTATAAACGTTAAATCCATAATTTAAAATATTATAAATCATTAATCCCATTTGGATGAAGAGAATCAACCACTATTTTATAAATCAATTCCATATTAATTTCATAGACATTATAGACCTAAAAGCCACTCTAATTCTACTGTTAAATTTTGTCGCATGGAAATTTCACTAGAAGCTTAGAACTTCATATAAAATCTTCCACAAAAGTAACATGTATAATGCTTAAAAGAAATCAGTTACCGGAAAATCGCACTTTTTTCTAATATAAAACTTTTTTTTAATGGAGTTCCAGTGAGATTTAAGGCTCATGCTAGACATCTTCTTGGTCCAGGTCGGATCCAATCCTCTAAAAAAGATTTACATTTTAAATTAAAAAATGTGTTATGCTTTCTAGTTTGATTTTTGTGTTTTTCTTTTTTTTTTCACCGAGGACCCTTTTTGGATCCTCTTGTTCAGAGATAACCCAGATTGGATACACCAACCCTGTAGGTCCGCAAGGCAGTCCAAACTGTCTTAGCAGGGTGAGTCCAATAGTAGTCTCGCCATAGATGGTTCCCATTGGATCCTAATTTGGACCTGACCCAAGAGATGTCTAGCATACACAACCTTTTATACAAATTATAATTCTATGTACTATAAAGATATGAAAAATGTTATATTTCTAGTGGTATTCACATACATAAATATAGGAACAAATTCACTTCTCCAGATTCTTGCATAACTATATTAGAATTTGTAGGACTTAAAATAGTAATTGTACGATTCATTTACTTCTCTCAAAAAAAAAAAATTGTTATAATTTCTCTTTTCTCATTACACATGCACGTACACATGCATACATACCCACACATTGACACATAAATGTGGAAATAAGAGGTGAGGGTCTTTTCTTATAGAGATTAAGATAAAATTTGATGTTGAAATTTTTTGAAATTAATAACTATATCTTATTTAAAGATGAAAGGATTGAATCTTCTTTACATTATCCCATTATTTTACAATAAATTAATTATAGAACTAATTCTAGTTATGAAATAAATAATGATATAGTTTTTATCCACTAAAACTTGTAGTCAATAAAACTTGTTTCTATTAGTCATAGGCAACTCCCTGATTTCTGTAGATATGGCAATGTCTTTTGAACATACATCAAGATAACCATTTGATGATATCTATTGGCTATTTAATAATATAGAATCAAGAAAAGGTTGTGAAGCTTTATTGTTATGAAGTAGGGCCACGTGAAAAAAATGAATCAAACTGCATGATGAATTGGAGTGAACTAAATCAAACTAAGCTTTCAGTTCTTACTCCAAATGGTTCAGTTTGTGGTTTGATTTGATAATGGGGTTTCGGTTTGCAGTTCAATGTGCAACCTTGAATCAAATAGCATGATTTGAACCAAACCATATAGTTTTGCATATTTAAAAAAAAAAACTAATCATGTTTTTTTTTATTATCATATTACAAAATAATTTAACTTTTTTTAATTATTGATTTAGATATGTATTTCTTATAGGAATAGCATTAAATTGGTTGCCATGTTTTGATTGTTATGGTATGTCTATAAATAAGTTAATTTTTAGGTTACATCCTTTAGTGTTTTGAACATTTTTTTCCCTTCTTTACTTACCTACTAGATAAGTTTTATTGCTTAGTTACTCATTTGTGTATGCAATTGATAACATTGATTAGAAGTGCAACGAGTTGAAATTTTCGCCTTATATTGGGACATCATATCTTAATTTTTTGAGTCTAGTATATTATTATAGTTTAGAATTATTCGAGAGAATGGGATTAGCATATGATTATTGTTCTATGTTTGAAGAAATCTTTCCTCAAAGTAACTTTTATCTATTAATTATTTGGATAGATAATTAATTTCAAATATTGCTATTTCTATTTCCATTAGTGATAAGAAATATATATATATCTCTTGTAGAATTTTTTTAAGAATAAAAAAAAATTCAAACCATGAATTGAATTGGATTGATTTGCTCTTTTTTTTATTCAAAAAAATCACGAATCAAACCATATGATTAAGTTTGAATTTAAATAAAAACTGAATAGCAATATACAATTTGTTTGACTTTGGGCAAAAACCAAATTGAATGCATCACGGTACTCCTACTCTAAACCAATTGTTATGGATCACTTTTATCTTAACCAAGAGATTGTGTATTAGGATTCTTCATTCAATCAAAACAAAGCATACTAAACCAAAAAATGTGGTTCTTTTGTATTTCAATTTAGTTTATTTTTCATTTCTGAGGGATCTAACGGTTCGTCATTGATTTCCTAAAGTGAATTTAATCAGTCGAACCAAATCTCTTTCTATTTAAAAATAAAAAAGAAACATTTTTTGGTTTTAAACCTTATATCATTTTATTTAAACCCTATTTACATATTCAGTTTGTTGTCTCTCATCTAACTTCTAGTCTCTACGGTATGCATTTTTTACTTTATCATCATAAATTCTATCTTTATCCATCATTATCTTTTCTATACATTAAATTGTACATTTACAATCTCAATTGAAAAAGATCTATTTGATGTCATGGAAGTCTGATATTTCATATTAAAGATATATGAAGGCCTTGAGTTTAGAGATTATTCATGCTCATATTTCAAGAGGAAGGAGCAATAGTATTGAACATGTAGTATACTTTATTGGTATACCATGTATAGTGTGCATTTAACTTTAGGCATTCATTTGCTTGATATAGCAAGAATGGCCTTAGTCACACAACATAGAGCAATAAATGTTTGTAACCCTTAAATATTCATACTATCACATACAACTTTAGATAATAAAATGTTGTGAAACTTCCTAGACATACTTTAATTTAGTTGCGAAACTTTATTGTAATATATATGTATATATTAATAGAGTTGTACAAATGGGTTAAACGAGCTAACTCGGCTTAACTTGAATTGGCTAGTGAATTAAAAGGCTAACTTTACCCAACCTTATTTTGACTTATGGGTTAAATAGACTAGAATTAGTTAACTTTCAACCCATTTGCATATTTTGTGGGTTAAATGGACCAATTCTATCCATTCTTTATTTTAGTGGATTACATAGGCTAACACTTCAACTCACTATTAATAGATTTTTATCTTTTTATATAAAATTATACAAATTTAGGGAGAAAATTAGAGATCTTAAGTGTGTTGAATATTAAAAATTTTATCTTACATGTATACTTGATGTATATAGTGTGAGGGTTGTTTATACATGATATACTAATGAAATAATTTAAGTTATATTATGAGTTGTGATTTCATACAAATTTGTTATTTCTTTCACCAATTTTATCGTCTCGAAGTACCTAACATCTGTAGGTATGAAAAGAAAGAAGTGTAAAAATATTTTTTATTTTTTTATTTGATTATTTTCTTTAATTATAATGCACCAACTGAATAAAGCTAGAAAATGAATATTTTCTTTTTTAGTTTATAATTAATGACTATAGGAATATTATCAATACTTCTTCAATTTGATTTTCATTTCATTAGATACATATGATTCTTAAAAATA
The DNA here is from genome assembly GCA_024138025.1 of Combretum micranthum. NCBI lineage: Eukaryota > Viridiplantae > Streptophyta > Magnoliopsida > Myrtales > Combretaceae > Combretum > Combretum micranthum. The sequence goes on from JAMXBD010001159.1 coordinate 376,050, forward strand.
TTTAAATCTAATTAAATTGAATATAGAAAATTATAAATTATTTTTCTTTAACAAAAGTAACCACCAAGTTTTATTATGCATGCCTTAAAAGACTAATACATTTTATCTAAAAAGATTACCAATTCATATTAAATAACTCTTATTGTTACACTAATATAAGATCAAATACTAAAAATACTATGTAAACTTATAGCAAGTCTACTTGAGGTAATAGGTATTCCTTCATTCATCTTTCTATGTAAAGTTGCTAGTACGACATTTAATTAAGGAGAATAACAATTCATAATAAATTGTTATTTCACAAAATAATGAATAGCAATTTATGTCTCTATACATAAATTACCCTTCAATAATTTATTTTTAATTTTTATCATAAGAAACCATGTTTTGAATATATTATATATACAATTATCATCACTCTATAATGAAAGGATATTATTGATGTTTTACTTTTTATACCAAGAGAATATTGTAATACAATAGATATGTAATAGTAATGACATTTGTACTACTTTTCTATTGAATTAGAATTCAATTTCCCCCCTTACTATAGATGATGAATTCAACTTGCTGTTAGCGAATTTACAAATTATGATTGCGTTTGTGTGTTGTAGACAACGGAGAGGATTATTATAGAAAAATGCAGATGTAGCTAACATATTTTTTTATGTTTTCTTATCTTTAGAGAGTGACTCCTTTTTATATTATATTTTTATGAGATAAATTACACTAGAAGGTATCAATATTGATTTCAGGACTAAAAGATGATATTTGGAGAAATTGAAGATAATTCAAATGAAGTCAAGGCGAAATTAGCTAAATATAGATAGGAGCTACATTTGTACATATACTACCTTATGCATGGCCATGATGGATGCAAAGGAACAAATCAGAGAGCAAACAAAGCAAGAAACTAATATTGTGTTTACTGTGCACTGTGCCCCCCACCACCCTATCAGTTAGTACGGCCGTGCAAACTTGGTCGCGCATGTTATAAATTTCAATGTTAGCGAAGTTTTTGGCTTCAGTCCTCCCTCGAGCACACCTATGCAAACTAGCTCGTACTGACATGTTTCCTATCTTATACTATAAATAGTTACCTTGTCTTCACGTTTAAAAGATCTTTTGGCATATTTTCTGAACCGTAGGAGAAAAAAGACAAACTTTAAGAGGATAATTACTTAAGCACCATTATAGATCTCAATATATCTAAAGGGGTCTATCATTATATCATGTTTACTGATTATTTCTCTAGATCTTTTGTTTTCATTATAAACTCCATGGAGGAGTAAATCTTTATACCATAGGTCTTGTGAAACCCTAAACCCCGTACGATTTGAATTATCTTTTGATTAACGAAAAGTTTATGCCTTTGCATCTATTGGTGTGGTTTAATTGTCTTGTGATTGATTTATGTGCAAAATTGATTTTATGTATAATTCTTATTAGATAGAAAGAGGTTTCATATAATATGATAGATCTTCATAAATAAAGAGATTATAAGTTTCACCTAGAGGTAGGAAAGTTTTAATTTTCTGCATAAAATTTTTTCTTTACTATAGGGATCATAACAATTAATGTGATCTTATTTAGCATTAGTGAGGGAGAGATTTTCACTATCTCATGTAGGGTTAGGAATTGATTAACTTAATGGAGTAATTGATTTATTTGAGAGATTTTTGTAGTGCAAAACATAAATAATTCATTAATTAGTTCATTATTATAAGAAATTTAGGCTTTGGGTAGAACACTAGAAAGTATCAACCTTTGGGTATAAGTTCATTTAAGATATTAGTGTTTTATAAAGTGAATCAAATAAGGTATCAACGTTTCGCAAAGTTCATTTAAGGTATTAATGTTTTGATTAGTTTTCAATTAAGTTTCCTAGATTTTAATTCATGGTCAATTATTAATACCTTATTTGAGTCATTTTGCAAAACGTTGATACCTTAAATGAACATACCCCCAAACATTAATACCATTGAATGTAATTTACCTTTTAGGATTTGTGGTGGATCAAAATGAGGGGTATGTCTTGTGATTGACTATATTTTGAAAGCAAAAATCATTGATCTTAGGGTTTGCTACTTTGGTTAATTAGTAGTTAATAATAGATATCACTTCAAGAATTAGGCTAAATAGTAGAAAAAGAGTAATACTAGTGTTTGTTCGTTAGATCCTGAGGACAACACTCATTAATTCTATACTATACTAGATATATACTTGCCTAGCTTGATCATAGGATTTACTTGGGTTTATAAATTTTATAATTTCATATGATTGGTTAACACGTATCAAGTTTTTTTTGCCATTGTTGGGGATCTGGTAAAGCAATATTAGGAATAACCTCAGTATCTACTACTTCAAACATTTTTTTTTATTATTATTTTATCTCTCTTTTCTGCCTACTTTTGAATAATTCTAACTTTTTGTTGTTTGCTTCAGTGTTGCATGACAAGGAGTCTCCTTTCAGACATTCTTGATCTAGATCTTATGATTGAGAGACACTTTGCACTATTTATAAGAATACAATTGCTAATTCATTTGGGCAGTTGGTAATTGAGGGATTGACAATTGATTTAGAACCCAAAACAAAAGCAAAAGAGAAATTACTAGAAGAGGAAACACAGGAAGCATGGCAAAAGAATCTCCTAAGACAAATCTATATTATGCAAGGCCCACACTAGATGGCACTGGCCCCACTATAGTAAACCCTACCATAGCAGCAAAAAATTTTGAGATAAAAAGTATAGTGATCCAGCTCCTCCAACAGTATTGTCAGTTTGATGGACTACCCAATGAGGGTCCACATGCACATATCCAAACTTTCTTAGAGATTTATGAAACATTTAAGAATAATGGAGTAACGGATGATGTGGTGCGTTTGAGATTATTTCCTTTTTCACTAAGAGGGAAAGCCAAGAATGGGTTAGCATCATTGGGTGCTGGAGCTATTACTACTTAGGATGACATGGTAAAGCAGTTTTTAAATAATTACTTTCCCCCATGCAAGACCGCCTAGCTCCATAATGACATATCTTCCTTTGTTTAGCAAGATACGGAAACTTTACTTGATGCTTGGTAGAGGTGGAAAGAGCTTTTGAGGAGGTGTCCACATCATCAAGTACTGCCATGGATACAGGTTCAAACTTTTATAATGGCGACAACACTACTACTCAACAATTAGTTGATGCCTCAGTTGGTGGTACATTGAATAGACATTAGAAGATTCTTTGAAGCTTCTTAAAGAAATGAATAGAAATATTTATCAATGAGACAACAACTAACGTAAGCAGAATGTTACAAGATTATAGAAGGTGGATCTTATGACCACCATTGTAGCCAAGATAGATGCACTAAGCAAGAAGGTTACCAACAAAAAAAAAAAAAAAAATACTCTAGTGTCATAATTCTAATATGGGGACTCAAGTGGGGATGTGAATTTCTTTGAGTAGCAAGAACATGTGGATTATCTTAGAAATCAGAATAGGCAACAGAACAACCTATACAGTGCTACTTAAAATCCAAGTTGGCAGAATACCTCAATTTTAGCTATGGCAATCTAAATGCTTAGAGAGCTAACTATTTAGCTCTAAGATTCTATAAGCAATAATTGCCACCTCCCCAAAATATGCTTCAACTTCTTGCTTTACCACCAACCTAACCCATGCCTTAACTCACTACTCTACCACTACCAGAGAAGAAGTCAAATTCAGAAGATCTTATAACTCAATTCATTCAAAGCTATGAGGCTCAACATTGAAACCAAGAGGCTTCCATTCACAACCTTAGGAAGCAAATTGGTCAACTAACCAAAATGATGTCTGAGAGATAACCAAGCTCCCTTTCTAGTAACATTGAACCAAATCCAAGAGAACAAGTGAATGCCAGCAGCTTAAGAAGTGGGAAGGAGATACTATTTAGGAGTGAAGAGGAGCCTAAGGAGGAGGAGAATTGGATTTATGCAAAGGAAAAGCAAGAGCTAGAAAATGAAGAGAGTGGATTTTCTAAGAAGGAAAAGGTAGAGTATGAGAAGAAAGAGCTTGAAAAGAGATCACCTTCGATTGTGAAAGAATATGTCCCAAGGATCCCTTATCCAGCTCACCTCAACAAAATAAGGATAAAGAACAATACGATAAATTCCTTGATCTTTTCAAACAGCTCCATCTAAATATTCCTTTTGTTGAAGCAATTTCCAAGATGCTTAGGTATGCTAAGTTCCTAAGGGAACTGTTATCTAAAAGAAGGAAATTGGAGAATGTAGCAATAGTAGAAGTTGGAGCTAGTTGCTCATCAATTATTTAGAATAAGCTATCTCTAAAGCTGAAAGATCTAGGGAGTTTTCCAATCTCACGTATAATATGTGATATCACTACTAATAAGGCCCTAGCTGATTTGGGAGCGAGCATCAATGTTATTCCATATTCATTCTTAAAGAAGTTGAGTCTGGCTAAATTTAAATCCACTTAGATGATTTTGCAACTTGCCAATCGCTCTATAAAGTGCTCGATGGGAATTATTGAAGATGTTTTGGTGAAGGTTGGAAATTTTACATATCTTGTGGACTTTATAGTCTTAGACATGGAAGAAGGAGGGAGGTGTGCCTTTGATTCTTGGTAGGTCATTCCTTGCCACAGCCAGAGCACTCATCAATGCTAAAGGTGGCCAATGGTATCACGAGTTGGAGATGAGGAGATGATTGTGAAAATTGCTACAGCGAGCTCTAAAAGGCTTGTCTTAGGGTTTAGAGGTGGTAGGTAAGTAACAAGTTACATCAATGATCCTCACTTAGGAAGTGTTGTTAAACCACTGAATATACACCACCAATCAAAGCTAAGTGCAAGAACACCATACAAGCCATCTTCTCCAAAGTTAAAAGGTAAGGAAAGGAAAGATAAAGCTGTAAACATTGTAGCTATGATGGGATCAGCCCAACTATAGACTATCACCTGTGAGTAATGTGGAAAGTGAGTCAAGAAAACCGATATAAGCATTGTTGACAGCTTAGATCTTAAGGCGGAGAGTTCCCACATCTCTCAATTTGACCTCCCTTGATTAATGAAGAAAGTTAAAGATGTCGAGCCAACGACGTTACAAATGTGCACTTCTTATGAGGCAACCCATGACTAACACAGGTTTTGGGTGTTTTTACATAATTTCAACAAGGTAAGAGTTCAATCTTAAGTGTAAGGAAAGGTACAATTTGGTATTTTTTTTTTAAAGCAAGCGAGGTAAGTTATCATCTAATTTTCTAAGTATATTATGCATACTAAGAGCCAAAGTCATGATGGATAGTTGCACTTTTTCTAATGTAAGCATGAAAATTTTGAAATACACTTAATTGTTTTTGCTTAAGGAACTTACTTCAAAATTGTACGTACTATTTTTAACACTGCCTCTAAGCACAATCGTGCTAGGGGTAGTGTACTTTGATGATTTTAAGGATAACAAAGCACAAAAAAAAAAAGATATGAAGCTTGCATAGCTCCGAACACGGCCATGCAGATGATAAGGGAGAAACTCTTGAGTGCTACTAACGTTGTCCAACCTTAAGCATGGCTGGGTAGAAGCTAGTATAGCCATTTGAGCTCTCATTGGAGCGCTTCTATATCCTGCCTGAACCTGAGCATGGCTGGGTACAGGAGCGGGAAGGCTAGCAAGCACTTAGGGCTTGCTACTATTCTTTTCCCTAACCTTGAGCATGAACGCCTTATTTTGAATCTATCCCTACCCCGTTCCCGCCATACAGTTGGGCAGGCAGACTTTAAAAAAAAAAATCCAAGATCACATAAATAGTTTTTCCCACTTTTATTCTTTCATTTCTCGCTTTTCCCCATCGTGCAGCGTATTTTATTTTGAGCACTCTCACATACTTTCACTTTCACACTCATACACACTCCATAATACATTGATTCCGTAGCATATGGTGTCATCACCTCACTACCGATAACATCAAGTAAGCTCCTCACCCTTCTGTCTTTAATCTCTTGTTTCCAATTAGTAGTATTATTCATCATGCTTTAATAGATTTTCACATATGAGAATGGTTTGTTGGTCATGCATGTATGCTTTTGGTGAAGATTCTTGTTTCCATGAACTATCTATTGGATATTTGTCATTTATATTTTAAATCCACGTTCTTAACTCGTATTGAACATGCCACATTATCATTTTAAGGTTCATGCGAATTTTCTAATTTCCACAAAAATTGGGTCTTTTGCTTGATTCATGCAATTAACTGATTATAATACCATGTATTACAATTTGCCTAAGGAATTTGTGGTTAGATTGTTTGATTCATGGACTTAGGGTTCTTAAGTAAGAAATTTGGGTTGGGGGGGGGGGAGGGGAGGAGAAGGGGTTGTTTACATATTAATGTTTGGGATGGAATTGTGGCACTTGGAAAAGATTTTTGTGATTTCTATTAGAAACTTGTTCTCAGTCTTTAGCATGACCTTTTTCCTATGTCTATGAATACTTTTGAATTTTTAGATTGTGATTCTTACCCTACCTCTTGCACGACCATGCCGCTTAGGTAGTGCAAAAATCAGTATACCCCATTGCGACTTCATGCTTTATGATACTTATTCATTGCTCAGGCATGTCTTATATTTTATATAATGATTAAGTTTAAGCATCATTTCAATCTAGTTTGAACATGCACTGAGGACGATCTTGATTTACCATTTCACTCACATACGTTGTTTTATTTCAATAAAAATGAGAACCAAGCAAGCTATTAATGGGAAATAGAAACAAGATGAGGCTGACAAAGCAACTGCTGCTAAAAAGGTTGCTAACAGTACTATTCAATTGCAACAAGGAGAGTCGTCTGCTTCCTCCAAATGACAAAGAATTAGAGAACCATTGTTGTGCGTTTTATCCTTGACCAAATTTAATTAATTTATAACCTATGATCTGTTCCTATGTACGGTCAACGCTAGCCAAATTGTAGCATAGGACTTAATTATAGGGTCGTATTCCATGGGGTCGTTAGCAAGTACCACTACTCACCCTCTTGTTTATTATCTAGCCGATTGAATAAGATTTAGTTAAATAACTTAAACTTATAATTAACCGATAATTACATTAATTACAGAAATTCACTAACCGAACATACAAAACAAAACTTTACTATAACAGTATCGCAATTACAATAGGTTACTCCATCATACTTGCATGAATTAAAACCAATTAATCCTATTAATTACTTATCTGCTGAAATTCTAAATTCATAGTCCTTATTATCATAACGAACTAATTCTAATCCTAAATGCATTTAATAGAATCTCTTCTAATAAATAGACAATTCAGAATTGCTTTATTACGCTCTTTTATCCTTAAATTTCCTAAATTATACAGCAAGCTTCATGATAATATCTCTATTAACAGGAGTAGCTTGTCCTAGTGACTTAGATCTACTTGATGAAATTATTTCTCAACAATTTTCCATCAAGATCTAATGTAGAATCTTGTCGTGTACTACAATTTCCTAACTTTTATGAAGACCATCACCAGAAATTAGTAATTAATTGGATTACTAACTATTAAATACAAGTTTCATGCTAATATGACTTCGTAACCCAAAAATCTACTCACACATGTTAAAATACGAACACAAACTTATCAACAACATGATTAACGATGAAAACAAGATGAGAGATAGAGAAAAGAAGAGAAACCCCTTTCTATTACAACAATAATGGTAGAGTCACAAACACGAACACTTGATTCCAGAAGTCTCTCCCCAGTTTTCTTCCAGAATTGCACACAATGTATTCACTTGATGAACAGTTACAAGATACGTTGATGATAGAAACTATGAACAAGTGTGTAGGTATGTAGAATGAATTCGATAAACATTCCTGAATGGGTATCATCCATTTATATCTACTCTCTTTCTAAATGGGTCAACAAATGAAAATATACAACGTTTACTAATGGATACACTGTTTGGACGAACGGTTGTAAAAATCATATTGTTGCTTCCTAATGAATCACGGTCGTGATCTTCACCAAGGTAGGTACTGGCTTCGATAAAAACTCCTTTCCTCCTCAATCACGACCGTGATTCCACTCTTCATAGGAAAAATTTTGGTCCTTGCTTCAAGTCACGGCCGTGATTTACTTCAAGATGGACAATGACTTTGCTGCTACTTGAATCAAGCCCGTGACTTTAGATCCTTTGGCTAAATTTCTTCTTTGATTTCTTTTAATCACTCCATTGGGCCCTAATTTGACCTGAAATGAAAATATACACTAATTAAGTATCAATTCTAATACAAAATCTTATCATTAAACTCAGAATTGGACTTAATTTGCTTATTATGAATAGATATAATCCATGCTTATCAAATATCCCCACACTTAGCCTTGCTTGTCCTCAAGCAAGAAGCTGATAAAACAATTGAAAACAATAAGGGATTCTGGTGTTAATTCTTTTAGTGCTGGAATTAAAAGATTTTATTTTATCAACTCTTTAGTGTCCATTCCTTAGGTTAGAGCTCTAAAGTTAATCAGAATGAGTCAGCCTTTACCCTCACCGTTTAAGTTGGATTTTCAATCATAAAAGTAAACATACAACCACAAGTGATAAAAAAAGAATATTCAATTACTTCCTTTCTTACATTATTTGCTTTCAAGTCGATCAATACCACTAATTATTAAGTTAAATCATTTAGTGAAAGCATAGACATCAACCAACCCCCTGATTTTTCCTCTCTTTTATTTGTTTCTCTTCTTCTTCTTCTTCTTCTTCTTCTTTTTTTTTTTTTCGGTCCTATAACCCATGTAACGAACTTTCAACCGATAATCCCGAGTTTGTCACTCAAGTTAACAGACGTTGTTCCCTTAAAAAGGGCGCCCCTTGGATTTACTTATTCGAGTTATAGGACTTATTAAACTCTTATTATTAAAGTGACATCCTTGGTCAATCAATCCCAGGCTGGACGACCTTAGGTGATTAGGTTTTAAAGGGACCCCATCGAACCTCAATCACTTCAATTTTTTATTTTTATTTTCTTTTTATTTTAGAGAAAAGAAGAGAAACAAAATTTGAGGGATCATCAAGTGATTAGTATCCTTTGAACTTTACACTAATTGTAGTTCATTTCATTCTTCTCTTCATGCTAATCAATTATAGTGGTACTATTGAAAATATATCCTAAAAATCTTAAACTTATAGTTATACGCTACTTAAATGCAAAACTCCAAATTAAACAATGAGTAAGACTACCCCATAATGATTTCACCTTGTTACCATAACCTTAGGAACATTAGACACTTAGAGCCTCTTGCATTAGATATCTCATATCATTCCAGCACTTATCATTCCAGCACTTTTTGAAATTCATTGAACACCAATTTACACCACATCATACCCAAGTATCTTGTTCAGAAATAAGGATAAATGTGCTAAGCATTCATTATCATCATTCAATAAATTCAGCACATTCCATCTAACATGCTTGCATGCACCCTTCCCCACACTAATTTAAGACATTGTCCCCAATGTCATAATAAATCACAAAGTAGGAAAGGAAAAAAAACTATCAAAAGAGAATTGAACTCCCCTGGTGAAATGTAGTTCAAGCTGAATCCATTAGCCTTTGCTTCTATTCATATAGTTCCATTGTCATATAGTCACATTGACCATAAAAGAAAACTGCATGTTCCTTTTGCATCAAATAACCAACAAGAAACGTTAACCAAAAGATAGAAAGAAAGTTAACTAAAAAAAACAACCACATGAGTTTGGCAAGTATATAATCAAAATCATCTCATGAAACTAGGTTGTCTAAATCAACAAATATAATTGAGTTAGTCAGCATCTGAATTGCTCATCCGAGTCATCACTTTCCTTGTCACTTGGTGATTCATTATCACTCGGATCATCCTCCTCTTCTTCATCCTTGCTAGTGGTTCGTCCTCTTCCTCCTCCTCCTCACTAGAGTAGTATGGTTCACCACTCTTCAAAGCTGGTAAATCGAGTGGCTCAAATTGTTCTTGTGGTTCCATTGTTGCTGTACAGCACTTGTGCTAGGGGTAGTTTCGGGTGGTTGCTCTAGTAGGAGTCAGTGAAACATGAGGATATGTCTACATTTGCTGCCTCAGCAAGTTTGGTCGTATCATAAGGAGAACATTCTGTTTCTTCTTCATTTCGACTACCTCAGCTTCTAAACGAGCTACTGAACCAACTGAAAAACTAGAAGAGACTTGGAGGGGAGGAACGGAGCCTAGTGCTTCCACATCATAAGTGGGATTTGCCTGAATTCTTTTATTACCCCATGACTTAAATGTGCCATGAACTATTGGACTTGAGTTAGCCACACCATCTTGAGGTATCCGAGAAGCTTGTGTAGGCTAGTACTTGAGATTTTTCAAAATTCTTGTAATCATTTGCCCCACATAAGCTCCTTTCATCTTTTTGCCCGCTTGATGTTTAATAGCGAATGCAACCAGTAAACCCACATTTACCCGATAGTTGTTGACAACACTATACAGAGGAAGGATATCTTCTTTGGTTACTGCTCCCCCACTCTTTTGTTTTGAGTTTAATGTTTTTCCTAAGAGGTGGTGAAATAATCTATGACTTAGCCAAAAGAATGTGGAGGCTTTTGATTTGCTAGGCCGAAATCGCACATCTCTAGAAATTGAAGCCCATAACTCTCCTTCAGCAGCTCCATAAGGTACAATAACAGGTAACTTTGCAAAACCCGGGTCTTGTATTTCCTCCTTTGTATAAAGTCCCATTGCTTTGATAAATATCTTCATGGTCATCTTATGATTTCGCCCAAAAGCATAAAAACTGACTTTATAATCCATTGCATTAGCAATTCCTTTCATCTCAATCTTGTAGGATGCCAAAAATGCTAAAGTTGTTTCTTTGTAAGCTACCTCCTCTAGACTAAACAGTCTCAACCATGCTGGATCTCTTAATAATCTCCTCATTGCTGGAACTAAACCATATTCAGTAGCACTGACCAATCAAGTATTTTATTTGGAAGGATTACCTTGGATTATGGAATTTTTCAAATTTCATGATGTAGTTCCCATAAACCAGATGGTATATCACTGATGTACTTGATGATCCGCTCGCTTTTGAAGTAGTTGGCCTAGCTCTTTTCCTTTAGTCTGCATGGGTTGTTTCCGCTTCCCTTTGATGAATCTTTCTTTGGAGCCATATCTGTGAATACAATTAGACAAAAAGGAAAAAACAAAACAACACCAGGATGATTCAATTTTATAATCCAGAAATTTATCAAAAGTCATTCCAACAAGCCTTGTATCACTTCCTTAAACTAAACATGACAGTTCTTATCTATAGTGATTGATAACAATCTTGCTTATATGCTTTTCATTTAACTCATTTTGGTTTACAAGATATACCATGTAACATGATTATATATAAACAATTGGCATAGGTTATTATCTTGTAATCTTGGAAGACAACCACAAACAATAAGTAAGAATAGAATAATTATGTTTCATTCAAGCATTTTATCAAACATTATATATGCATAATTAAGAAAAGAGAAAAGATATCACATTCAACCTTGTTTCTTATCAATTAATATTACAATTCGCTTCACCATATTGCTCAAGTATACAATCGTCGAAGTTAATCTAAAGCCCTATATTGCTACTCCCCAAAATCGGAATTTCAACTTCTAGGGTTCTACACTTCCATGTAATTAACACATCCCATCCCATCATTGTTACACCAACACGTAATATATATATTAGACAAACTAACATTAATGGTGGAACAAATAAGAATATATAAACAGAGCATGATAATCCTGATGCACATACTATAATACAAGAAGCGAAATGAAGAAATGGGGAAAAGAAAATCATACCTGTTCTTGAATGCAGGAGATGTGATGGATTTGAGTGATGATAATTGATACACAGTGTAGTGATGTTCTTGAGAATGTTTAGTGCAGCCGCAATTTGTTATTTGCTTTGAAATGAAGTGAAATGAAAGAGGAGAGAAGTGTTATTATTTATAGGGTAAAGGACTTACCTAGAACCACGGTCGGGATACAAGGAGAGAGAAAATTTTGTTCATGCTAGTAAGGAATCACGGTTGTGATTAGCCCCCAAGTAGATACTGGTCAAGTTTTATACTTTACATCTGCATTAGTCACGACCGTGATTCATGCCCAAGTAGCTACTGGATGCATTTTGTAAATTGGATCGACTCAGTTCACGGTCGTGATTTTGTCCTAGGTAGCTACTGTGGGGTGTTTTTGATAATGGAGAACACAAATCACGGCCGTGACTTTTTAACCCTCTATAGCAGCTTTCCACTTTTCCCGACCGTGATTGATGTTTTCCATGTAAAATAATTTTTTTTTTTAGATATATATTTACCACATGCATACTATATCTATATATATATCTATGTACATAAACATACATATTTCCATATTGTCATATGCAAATAAATACATAGAAATTTCACTAAACACACATATAAAGAGATAATATAGAACCTAGTGTAATAATAAGTATAAATATTAAGTAATGAGCAACATCCATACAACAATAACAATACATGCTAGTTTATTGTCTCTAGCTTGACAATTGTCAATACTTCACAAACAATTTTCTACTTGGAGAAGCCTTAACTCCTCCCTGCCTTCATCCATGTCAAATCTTTCATGATAAATTTTCAATCTCTGACCATTGACCTTAAAAGTTCCTTTCTCTGGGTGTGTGACCTCTACTGTTCCATATGGAAAAATTCTTTTGACAGTAAATGGTCCAGACCACCTAGACCTAAGTTTGCCTGGGAACAGCCTTAATCTAGAGTTGTACAACAATACTAAATCTCCCTCTCTGAACTGTTTAGGACACTTAATATGAGAATCATGCAATTTCTTTATTCTTTCCTTGTAAACCCTATTGTTCTCATAGGCTATAGATCTCCATTCATCCAATTCATTGATTTGCAATCTCCTATGCTTACCAGCAGCCTCTAAATCCAAATTTGCAGTCCTAATCGCCCAGTAAGCTTTATGTTCAATTTTTACAGGTAGGTGACAAGCTTTACCATACACTAACCTATAGGGAGTAGTGCCTAAAGGTGTTTTAAAGGCTGTACGGTATGCCCACAAAGCATCATCCAACTTCTCAGCCCAATCCTTGCGATTATGAGCCACTGTCTTCTCTAATATTCTTTTCAGGTCCCTATTTGAGACTTCTACTTGGCAACTAGTTTGGGGATGATACGGGATGGCTAGCCTATGGTGAACACCATATCTTTTCAGCACCTTCTCAATTTAACTATTACAAAAGTGGGTTCCCCTGTCACTAATTAAAGCCTTGGGTGCTCCAAACCTTGAAAATAATCTTTTTAAAAACTTGAGCACTACCCGGGCATCATTAGTGTGTAAGGCTTGAGCCTCAACCCACTTAGAAACATAATCCACTGCTACAAGTACATACCTGTTGCCATAGGAGCTAGGGAATGGTCCCATAAAGTCAATCCCCCAGACGTCAAATACCTGGCACTCCAATATGTACTTTTGGACCATTTCATCCCGCTTTGAAATGTTTTCGGTCCTTTGGCACCTGTCACAAGTTAAAGTAAATGTATTAGAATCCTTGAAATACTTGGCTAATAAAAACCTGATTCTAAAACTTCTTGTGCTGTTCTATTGGTACTATAATGGCCTCCAGTGGGACCACTATGGCAATGGAACACATCGCCTAATAACCTGATCTGCACAGATCCTAAAAAGGTATGGGTCTTCCCAAAAATAGTGTTTTAGCTCCGAAAAGAACTTTTTCTTTTGATAAGAATCCAAGTCTTGGGGAAGGACTTTCCCAACAAATAGTTCGCTATCAGCAAACCATGGTACTCCTTGATCTTCCATTGCATGTATGGCAAATAAACTTTCCTTTGGAAATTTGTCATTTGATCTCATCCTCATTCAACTCTCCCATATGTGGGTTATCTAACCTAGATAGATGGTCTGCTGCTAAGTTTTCTACTCCTTTTTTATCTCTTATTTCCAAATCAAATTCTTGGAGCAATAGCACCGATCTAATCAATCTTGGTTTAGCATCAGATTTGGATAAAAGGTACTTCAAGGCTGAGTGGTCAGTATATACTACCACTTTGATAGGACGAGATATGATCTAAACTTGTCAAAGGCAAATACTATAGCAAGCAATTCTTTTTCTATTGTAGTATAATTCTCTTGTGTAGGTGTAAGGGTTTTGCTTGCATAGTAAATTGGCTGAAAATGTTTTTCCTTTCTTTATCCTAACACAGCCCCTACAGCGGAGTCACTTGCATCACACATTAACTCAAATGGTAAATTCCAATCGGGAGCTACCATTATAGGGGCACATGTCAACTTGTCTTTCAAGAAATTAAAAGCTTTTAAGCACTGCTCATCAAAGTGGAATGTAGCATCCTTCTCTAACAGCTTAGTCAAAGGTTTTGCAATTTTTGAAAAATCCTTGATGAATCTTCGATAGAAACCCACATGTCCAAGGAAACTTCTTATTGCCTTGATAGATGTCGATGGTGGCAACTGGGAAATCACCTCTACCTTTGCCAAATCCACTTCTATCCCCCTTTTTGACACCTGATGACCCAAAACTATACCTTGTTGTACCATAAAATGGCACTTTTCCCAATTCAACACTAGGTTAGTCTCCTCACATCTCATCAAAACCTTTTCCAGATTAAACAAACACTTCTCAAACAAATTTCCAAACACTGAGAAGTCATTCATAAACACCTCCATCACATCCTCCACTAGATCCCCAAATATGGCTAGCATGCATCATTGAAAAGTTGCTGGTGCATTGCATAACCCAAATGGCATTCTACGGTATGCAAAAGTACCGTAAGGACAAGTGAAGGTAGTCTTTTCTTGATCTTCCGGTGCTATAGGGATTTGGAAATATCCAAACATTCCATCCAAGAAACAATAGAAATCATGACCAGCTAACCGCTCCAACATCTGGTCAATAAAAGGTAGTGGGAAGTGGTCCCTCCTTGTAGCATGATTAAGCCTTCGATAATCAATGCACACCCTCCAGCCTGTGACAGTGCGCATTGGGATCAATTCATTACTCTCATTAGGTACAACTGTCATGCCTCCCTTCTTCGGGACTACTCGAACCGGACTTACCCATGAGCTATTAGAAATTGGGTAGATAAGTCCTGCGTTTAACAACTTTACCACCTCCTTCTTGACTACTTCTTTCATATTAGGGTTTAGTCACCTTTGTGGCTGTACAACCGTCTTATATTCATCTTCCATCAGAATCTTATGGGTACAAAAGGATGGACTAATCCCCTTAATATCCGATATCTTCCATGCTATTGCCCTCTTGTGTTCCTTAAGCACAGATAGGAGTCGCTCTTTTTGGCTTGGTTCAAGCTCCGATGATATGATCACTGGAAGTTTAGAGTTTTCAGCCAAAAATGCGTATTCAAGATAAGAAGGCAATTGCTTCAGTTCTAATTCAGGGGGTTCCTCAACTGAAGGTTTCAACCTAGCAATGTTGCTTTGATTGAACTCCTCGACCCCAAAATCCTTCTTTTGTTCAGCCCTAACTTCTAATTGAGCACTAATTTCCCTTAATTCCTCAATACCATTTGCTTCACTTCCTTTTGCTAAACATAACTCCAAAGAATCTTTACTCAAGGTATCTTGCAAATAATAAAAAATAGTTAGATCTAAAAAATCAATAGCAAAGCAAGTATCATTAATGCTCATTGACTTCCTGAAAACATCTGGCATTCAGATGATCATCTCTTCACTTCCAACCCGAAGAACTAATTTTCCATCTTTGACATCGATAATGGCACCAGCTGTTGCCAAGAATGGCCTCCCCAATATGAGTGGGACTTCAATGTCTTCATCCATGTCTAGTACTAAAACATCCTCCACTACTCCCCTTGGAAATCTCATTGATCTATCAGCAAGCTGGATGCTCATTTTGGTGCTCTTTGGTTCCCCCAAGTTCAGCTTTTTAAACAAGCTATATGGCATGAGATTTGTGCTAGCACCACGATCTGCTAATGCCCTTTCAATCGATAAGTCTCCGATCAAACACGGAATGGTAAAGCTACCAGGATCCTTAAGTTTCCTAGGCAACTTGTTCAAGATGACTGTAGAACATTCTCTGCCAAGAGTAACAGTGGAAAGTTCTTCCAATTTCCTCTTGTTTGACAAGAGTTCCTTGAGGAACTTAGCATATTTAGGCATTTGGCTTAAGGCTTCAACTAGCGGAAGGTTGATGTGCAACTGTTTAAAAAGTTCCAAGAACTTCTTATAATGTTCCTCATTCTTCTCCTTCTTCAACCTAGAGGGATAAGGCAGTGGTGGCTGATATTCTTTTGGTTTTGTAGCAGGTAAACATTCTTCTATTGATTTTCCAACTTTCTCCATCTGGTCCTCACTTTCCAATCCGACTTCCATCTCACTCTCTTGAGCTTTTGCTGGAGCTTGTAATTCCTTTCCACTCCTCAAAGTCACAGCCTTGACTTGCTCCTTAGGATTAGTTTCCGTGTTACCCGGTAATGATCCCGGAGTCCTTTCAGACAACATTTTAGCCAATTGGCCAAATTGTTGTTCTAAATTATGGATAGACGCCTCTTGATTCCGATGACGTGCATCAGAACTTGAATAAACTGTGTCAAAGCATCTTCAACATTAGATTTCTTCTCAGGAGGTGGTAAAGCGAGGCGTTGCTGCGGTGCTTGTAATTGTTGAGGCTGTAGCTTCTGAAATCCTGGTGGAATGTTTGATCTTTGTGAATTCGGATCTCTCCAGGAAAAGTTAGGATGATTCCTCCAACCGGGATTATAGGTATTACTATAAGGATTATAATTCCCAGCTTCTCTATTTGTTCTATTAATAAAATTCAGATCTTCAATACTTGAACTTTCTTCAGAAACATGAAAGTCTCCTATCGAACTTACAAAAGAATCACTTTGAGGTAAAGCTTCCATACTTGCTTTCATTTTACTCATCTAGGCTGTAAGTGATGCTACTTGTGCCTTAAGTTGAGAAACCGAATCAGACTCATACATTGCAGTGACGGGTCGAAGATTGTTCCTTTCACTATGCCAACTAAATGTATTCCTAGCCAATTCTTCAATCAAATCATAAGCCTTAGGAGCACTTTTCTTCATTAAACTCCCACCAGCTACAGAATCGATCATCGTTTTCTTTTAGTCTCCAAGTGATGTATAAAATATCCTGACTAAGTCATGCAATGAAATCCCATGGTGAGGACACCGTCGAAGAAGTTCTTTAAACCTTTCCCACGACTCATAAAGTGATTCTCCTTCATACTGACGGAAGGAAAATATTTCATTTCTTAATTGAATCGTCTTATTGGGTGGGAAAAATTTCTCTAAAAACCTCTGGGCCACTTGATTCCAACTTGTTAATGAATGAGGAGGCAATGATTCCAACCAACTTCACGCCTTGTCTCTAAGTGAGAAAGGAAACAATAAAAGTCGTATTGATTCGTTTGGTGTTCCATTGGCCTTTATAGTAGCACATATTTGCAAGAAATTCTTCAAATGAGCATGTGGGTCTTCTGAAGCTCCTCCTCCAAATTGATTAACTTGTACCATCTGAATCAGGGCAGGCTTCAACTCAAAATTATTTGCATGAATTGGAGGATATTGAATGGATGGAGCAACTCCATCGATTGTAGGCATGAACATGTCCCACATAGGTCTATGAACTTCATCTCCGACATCTCTAACTAAATCATCTCTATTTCCACCGGCTTGATTTACATTAATCCCAGGATCCTCAACTTCACCAGCCCCTCGTGGATTCAAATTCACATTTCCGGTATCCATGCTTGATGATTCCGGTTGAATTTCTTTTACTTTGATGGGTGATTTTTGTAAAGTCTTTCTGATCTTCCTTAGCCTTTGATGCGCTGTCCTTTCAGGTTCCGGATCAAACTTAGCTAAATTGGTTGTACGACTTCGGGTCATAAACCTGCAATTAAAAAGGAAGAACAGAGTTTAGCAACTTTAAAAATGGATTTAGTACACAAAAAGCTAGATTAATAATAATCAGGTTTTCTTAATATTGCTAACTCGTTGATTCCCCGGCAACGGCGCCAAAAACTTGATGTGCGTTTTATCCTTGACCAAATTTAATTAATTTATAACCTATGATCTGTTCCTATGTACGGTCAACGCTAGGCAAGTGCACCTATCAAATTGTAGCATAGGACTTAATTATAGGGTCGTATTCCACGGGTCGTTAGCAAGTACCACTACTCACCCTCTTGTTTATTATCTAGCCGATTGAATAAGATTTAGTTAAATAACTTAAACTTATAATTAACCTAATTATATTAATTACAGAAATTCACTAACCGGACATACAAAACAAAACTTTACTATAACAATATCACAATTACAATAGGTTACTCCATCATACTTGCATGAATTAAAACCAATTAATCTATTAATTACTTATCTGCTGAAATTCTAAATTCATAGTCCTTATTATCATAACGAACTAATTCTAATCCCGAATGCATTTAATAGAATCTCTTCTAAAAATGGACAATTCAGAATTGCTTTATTACGCTCTTTTATCCTTAAATTTCCTAAATTATACAGCAAGCTTCATGATAATATCTCTATTAACAAGTAGCTTGTCCTAGTGACTTAGATCTACTTGATGAAATTATTTCTCAACAATTTTCCATCAAGATCTAGTGTAGAATCTTGTCGTGCACTACAATTTCCTAACTTTTATGAAGACCCATCACCAGAAATTAGTAATTAATTGGACTACTAACTATTAAATACAAGTTTCATGCTAATATGACTTCGTAACCCAAAAATCTACTCACACATGTTAAAATACGAACAAAAACTTATCAACAACATGATTAACGATGAAAACAAGATGAGAGATAGAGAAAAGAAGAGAAACCCCTTTTTATTACAATAATAATGGTAGAGTCACAAACACGAACACTTGATTCCAGAAGTCTCTCCCTAGTTTTCTTCCAGAATCGCACACAATGTATTCACTTGATGAACAGTTACAAGATACGTTGATGATAGAAACTATGAACAGGTGTGTAGGTATGTAGAATGAATTCGATAAACATTCCTGAATGGGTATCATCCATTTATATCTGCTCTCTTTCTAAATGGGTCAACAAATGAAAATATACAACATTTACTAATGGATGCACTGTTTGGACGAACGGTTGTAAAAATCATATTGTTGCTTCCTAATTAATCATGGTCGTGACTCAAGTTCCCATCTAATTTCATGCTTCACAATTTTTAAGTCATGGTCGTGATCTTCACCAAGGTAAGTACTAGCTTCGATAAAAACTCCTTTCCTCCTCAATCACGACCGTGATTCCACTCTTCATAGGAAAAATTTTGGTCCTTGCTTCAAGTCACGGTCGTGATTTACTTCAAGATGGACAATGACTTTGCTGCTACTTGAATCACGCCCGTGACTTTAGATCCTTTGGTTAAATTTCTTCTGTGATTTCTTTTAATCACTCCATTGGGCCTTAATTTGACCTTAAATGAAAATATACACTAATTAAGTATCAATTCTAATACAAAATCTTATCATTAAACTCAGAATTGGACTTAATTTGCTTATTATGAATAGATATAATCCATGCTTATCAACCATCACCTTTGCAACAGGAAGTAGAACGAAATTTCTTTGCTAGCAAGAAGCTCTTCGAACAAGAGTGGGGGAAATTTCAGAAGGAGAGATTGGAAAAGATGGGTATTTACAATAACAGGTGTTTGGATTGGAGGTTGCTTACAGAATTCGGTTTAGAGAATAAGATTTGAGAGCTAATAAGTATAGGGCCATGGGTAGCATTCTTCGAAATTAATGAGCCCACCTATAATGACATACAATTGAATTCCTCTCTACCATAGAGATTGAAGAAATGTCCTCGACCTACAAGGTCAATAGTATGCTGACATTCCAGATTTATGGATAAGCCTATAGCTTTCATCTTTCTAGGTTTAGATTGTTTATGGGCTTATATTCTACTGCTAAAGTAGATAGCGATGATTACTTGCACATGACTAATGATTAGCCCGAAGAGGTCACAACTAAGGCATATTGGAAGTTAGTTTGTGAAAATGACTCCTTATGCTATTTCCTCTCAAAGTTTAAGGCTACCTCCATGTCTGACATGGATCTGAAAGTGGTTCATCATCTTTTAGCTCATACTATTGGGGGTCGGAAGAGCAGGCATGGGGTTGTTAATAACTTTGAGCTACTCCACTTGTATAGCTTAGCTATGAAATTCCCAATTAATGTGGGTACATTGGACCTATCAGCAAGTTGAACAATCACACCAGTTTCTTGTAATGGTCCAACATTCAAAGATTGATAGACGGACAAAGGCATCACATTAATAGAAGCACCTAAATCACACATGGCCTTAGCAATTCCAAAATTACCTATCTTGCAAGGGATTGTAAACATACTTGGATCCTTGCATTTAGGTGGGAGTTTTCTTTGAAGTATAGCGGAAATATTTTCCCCTACACTTATCTTTTCATTCCCCTTAAGCTTCTTCTTATTAGTGCACAATTCCTTCAAAAACTTAGCATATCGAGGTACTTGCTTAATAGCATCAAGTAAGGGAATATTTACCTCAACTTTGCGAAATGTATCAAGAATTTCCTTTTCCTCCTCTATTTTCTTGGACTTTGCTAATCTTGATGGAAAAGGGGATGCTATCGCTTTGGGTGGTACCACCAAAGTTTCTCCCATTTGGTTGCCTTCATTGTGTGGTGGCTCTACTTCTTTTTCAGTCTCTTCTCTATCTCTCTTTCGAGTTGCCTTGCTTGTGGATTCCTGTAGTTCCTTGCCACATCTCAAATTAATTGCATTAGCACTTTGTTTAGGGTTTGTGACAGTTTGAGAAGGCAACTTACCTTGAGATTCAAACTTACTTACAGATGATGCGAGTTGGCTCATCTGTGTCTCCAAGTTCTGGATACTTTGCTTCGTTTCATCCTAAAATTGTTTTGTGTTAACAGCTAAGGATTTAACAATTTCCTCTAGAGACATACCTGAACTTGAGGAAGAAGGTTGTGGTGCTTGGTTCTGTGGCCTTGGTCGGTATTGTTGATAGTTATGCGATTTAGGCCCATAGCTAAGGCTAGGATGATCCCTCCATCCCAGATTATATGTATTTGAATAGGGATCATACTTCCTTTGTGGTTGTCCCGGGAAACCTCCGATTGCATTGGCTTGCTCTAAAGGTTCCTCTTGGAGTATGGGACACATATCTGTAGGATGATTTGGAGCAGCGCAAATCCCACAAGCCTTAACCTGTTGTTGGTTTCCAAAGGCCAACTGCTGCACAAGAGAGGTTAAATCAGAAATTTGATGCTCAAGATGAGAAACGCTTACCTCATTAACCTTTCTTGTTGATGGATCGTGTTTATAGCCAAATTGCTGAGAATTTGCAGCCATAAGAGATATCAATTCCCTGGCTTGACCAGGAGTTTTATCGACTATTGCTCCTCCACTAGCGGCATCCATCATTTTTCTTTCTATGGGTATCAATCCTTCATAGAAGTATTGGATAAGAAGCTGTTCTGAAATCCCGTGTTGTGGGCAACAGGCACACAACTGTTTGAATCTCTCCCAATACTCGTGAAGATTCTCGGTATCCCTTTGCTTGATCCCACATATATCCCTTCTGATACTAGCAGCTCTAGTAGCAGGGAAAAATTTATCCAAAAATAATTTGACCATATCTGTCCAAGTGTTGATGGAACCAGGCGGTAGGTAAAATAGCCAGTCTTTAGCCCTATCCCTCAAGGAAAATGGAAAAGCTCTCAACTTGACCTGTTCTTCGGGAACTCCTTGAGGTCTCATGCTCGAACATATAATGTGGAATTCTTTTAGATGCTTATGAGGGTCCTCATTTTCCAACCCATGGAAGGTAGGAAGCAAATGTATCAATCCAGATTTTAATTCAAAAGCTACGTTCAGTTCTGGATATTTGATACATAAGGGCTGCTGATTCACGTCTGGTGCTGCTAGTTGCCTCAAAGTTCTATCCGGATTGTCCATAACTCGTTGCTTGTTATCCTTTCCTTCGGATTCACTGGATGTATCAGTAAATTCCAGCGTTTGATGTAGTCCAAGAGATGAAGATGAAATTGCGTCTTTAGCACGCAGTTTTGCTTCCTTGCGCAATTCCTTGACTGTCTTCTCAAGATCTTTATCGAATTCAAGTTTACCTGTATGAGAAGAACGAGTCATAAAGAAAATAGAAACAAATTTTCGACACCAGTCCCCGGCAACGGCGCCAAAATTTGGTGGGTGTCAAATCCAACAAAATTAAATAACCTACTCTTAAAACTTTGTAAATAGTAGTGAGCAGGATCGTCTCCACAGGGACTGGGGAAAATCTATCTCTATTTTAATAACTAGCAAAAGGGAATAAAAATCGGGGGTTTTGTATAAACGATTAATTAGAAAATAATTGATTTCTAAAATTAACAAATACGTTTATTAGTGTAAATTCAATAGTAACAAGTTCTAACCAAAGAATTATCACGATTCAATTCATAAAGATGATCATTGATGCAAGGATTGTTATTCTAATTCATGAATAAATTGGTTATGACCTTCAACAAGCTCTGAAGATCTATCTCTCCTTAGAATATCGATAATCAAGATACGATCTTTAATCATTCCCTTATTGATTAGACAACCCTAAATAAGCTCTTAAGATTTAATCTATCAATAGCATTACTAATTAGAGAGACTACCAATTCTAATCAACAGATCAAAAGCATGAACTATTTAAATTAGATCATAAATCACCATAACATAAATCAATCACTTATTCTGCAACCAATCATGTTATCGTATTACTTATATTGGAACAATCAAATAATTACGGATTTGACATTCCAAATAACAATAATCGCTTTGTCAATCAAACAAATAGGCCTAATTCGTAATGACCAATCAAAACAATTCTAATCATCCAAATAGATGAAGTATGAATATTCATAAACAAAATAAACTCAATAGTTCAATTGGATCTCACAATCTTTGATGAATTGATCCCGTAATAATCCTCGGCTAGATTGAGTAATTAGTTACTCATGATCAAGAAAATAAAACTAGGGTTTCTTAAGAGCATCAATAACAAGAACAAAATAATGAAAGAATAATGAATGAATTCTTTTTCTCTCTCCTACTTCTTTATATATGTGAGATAAACATCAGATATAAAGAGTGTTTTTCGCATGAAAGATGGCTGGAGGCATGTCGCAACAAGGGTGGCAGCTTTTAATCGCGAAACAAGCGGTGGATGATGATGGCCGGCTCCATGGCCGGCGGCCATGAATCTCCCAGTGCCGGCCATTCTCCTAAAAAGATGGCTGGCATTGATTTTCATCTTATGGCTGGCAGCTTTGGTTGTTCTAGACGATTTTTGAACTTTGTATATCCTCCAAATGTGTTTGCTATTGCTATAGTTCACAAGAAAACTAATAGTGATAATAGCAAATCATCCTGAGTTTTGAATGAAATTGTGAGTACTTATCATTCCAATGAAAGTGATGTTGATCCATGAAGATTTGTACAAACTCATGCCACTGACTTCCCAGCTACGGAACACAAATTACTTCATCACATATTAGCTCATACCATCAACGGTAAGAAAACCAGCTACAGTAAGGTCACCAACTCTGATATGTTTTATCTTTATAGCTTGACCACTAGCCACAGAATTGACTTGGGCGTGGAGGTCGCCAATTATTTGGATAAATAAAGCACGGATACAAGGACCAAAGTCATCCTTTGTGGGGGCTATATCACAGCTCTACTGAAAGGGATGGGTATCTTCCGAGAGCCTGAGGGAGATGAGGGCTTCCCTTGCAAAATGATATCTGTCGAGCCTGGATTTTTCCTACTAATCTGGTTCATTTCTCTTAACCCGATTCACATTAAACCCGAACCCATTTAACATAAATCCTCGACTAGGGGTTAAAAGAAATTTTAATTTTTGAAAACTTTTTAGAGTCGCCACCCGATATAAATCGGGAAAAAATAAAAATCTAGGATCAATGGGTCGGTTGATCTTAACTTACCTACTAATCTGCGAAAATTTGATTTAAAAACCAAACTTTTTAAAAACCAGATATCATGGATTCGAGGGCTAACCTATTAAAACCAAATGGTTACCACTTTTGGAATTTTAAACTTATAATCTATCCTTTTCATACTAAAAAAAAACTCTAATAATATATTACAACAGAAATATTTACAAGTCAAATAATTCATTTTTATTTTTTATGTGCTTTTCTTCATTTTTATTATATTTTTTTTAGAATATCAATATCAACAAATATGTTTCCTTTTTTTAAAAAAAAAAAAACTTATATTTACAAAATAATTATTCACAATATTAAAAAACAAAAAAAAAAATTTTTTCATTTTTTAATGTCGCCTCGCAGGTGCCTACGTACTCGCTAATTGAGATCAGACAAAACATAGTTCTTTTAAAAAAAATTTTAATTTGTTGGTCAATTTTAATTTTTGAACTATTCTCAATTTAAGTTCATTAAATTTTATATTTTTATGAAAATCATTTTTGATGGTCCTATGATTTAATCAATTGATTTTCATAGTCCAAAAATCATTTTTTATATTTTATTTTATTTTTTTTAAAAAAATTTTTGGTTTTGGAAAATCCAATTTTATAGTTTTTATTTATTTTGTTTATTTATTATTTTTTTTATTTTTTTTATTTTTTTTTAAAATCATCACATAAATTCACAACATATTCAGAATATTTCACAATATATTAAAATTATTTTTCATGCATTAAATACACATTTCTAAAAGTAATTTATGTATAAATACATATTCAAAATATTCAAAAATATAAAAAAATAAATTTATATAAAAATAATTATTTTGATTTTTCTGGATTTTTCTGTATTTTTCTGAATTTTTAATGAATTTTTTACTATTTTTTGCTATTTTTTATTATTTTCTGAAATTAATTATATAATAAACTATTAATAAAATAATGCGAATTGACCTGGACCGTTGGATGAAGCGGACGAGATCTGGAGCGTCGATCGCGTTGACTGATCCTAATCGTCTGATGGAATTGACCAAATCTGGGGCGTTGATCGAGATGATTAAATCTGGGCCGTCTAATCTGTCTTGATGAAATCTGGGTCGTCTGATCTGCTTGATCAAATCTGGGCCGTCTGATCTGCTTGATCAAATATGGGCCGCTAATCTGCTTGATCAAATCTGGACCGTCTAATCTGCTTGATGAAATCTAGGCCGCTGATTTGCTTGATTGAATCTGGGCCGTCTGATCTGGATGGTTGAATCTGGGCCGCTGATCCGCTTGATCAAATCTGGACCGTCTGATCTGCTTGATTGAATCTGGGCCTTCCGATCTAAGTTGACCGTTGACCGATGACCGATGACAGTTGACCGATGACCGACCGGGTTGGATTCGGATCTTCAGGGTCGGATCTCGGAGCTCCGGCGAGTGAAGAAGACAACTACGCGATCTTTCGGGGCGGATTCCGGCGGCTCCGGTGGTCCTCAGTGGCTGGAAGTTTGTTGGCCCGACTCCTATGGTGGTTGTGCGTCCTCTGAAGGTGGTGGTTCGCGCCCAGAACGATGGCAAGAGGTGGCTTCGGCGGTGGTTGTACGGCGGCGTAAATGAAAAAAATTTAAAAAAATTTGCAGAGATTAATTTGAGCAATTCGAGCAAATCTAAGCATACTAAATCAAGTTTCTAACATTCCTAAAACACTCAATTTGGATTAAATCTGATCTAATCAATTCGAATTTGAAAAATTCGAATTTTTCATCCTAAATTCGAGAACTTCGAATTGATCCTATTGTGTATGTGTTTCTTGAAATTGACTTGTGCCTTTTGATCCTAGGACCCCCTATTTATAGGTTGCAAGCTCAATTTTACGTTTCGTTCAGTTTCAAAAACGAATCGATTTTTGCCTCTTGATTTTTCACGAATTTAATTCGAAAATTTGTGATTAATTTGTTTGAAACTGATGAATTGATGATTGATTTCTCATATCCTTCATCAAATCATTTAATTTGGGCAGATAAATCATCCAATTTTCATTCAATTCTTGTAACTCCTCATTTAAGTGCAATTGAATGCTTTACAAATTGAATTTTTTCCCAAATTTTTTAGCACGAATTTTGTGACTTTTGGTTGTTTTTACACATGAATTGTGTATTGATCTTTCATATTCCATAACCACTTTGCAATTGCTTCATCAATTTCAACAATTAATATTGTTTTGTCAGTTAAAAACTGATGCAAAGTAAGGCAAAAGTCACTTTGAGAAAGTTGAAAAGGAAAAAATGATAAAAAGGCAAAAAATTTGCTTTTGCTAGGGTTTGAACCTGTGTCCTTGAGCTTGGGTGTGTGTTTGGGTCAATGTATTTAACCAACAGGCCCTTTGGCCTGTGTCTTGATCACTTAGCCAACTTCATCAATACTTAAGGCTTTTGGAAAAATGAGTTTAATTAAATTTAAGCCTGAATTCATCAATACTTAAGGCTCTTGATCACTATCTTGAGTGAATGAATTTCTGAACTCTGTCTTGATCACCATCTTGGATAGATTTCTGAATTTTGTCTTGATCACTATCTTTAGTAGATGAGTTTCTGAATTTTATCTTGATCACTATTTTGAGTGAATGAATTTCTGAACTCTGTCTTGATCACCATCTTTAGTGGATGGATTTCTGAATTTTGTCTTCATCTTGAAAGTATGGATTTTGTATTGGGTCAGTACTAGACTATCTGTTGAGTCTAGATTGAGGGGTACTTGTGAATTTTTAGTCCATTGGGAGTTTTTTATGATAATTTTGGTTCCATATCCAAAAAGCATGCTTCAATTTTCTATCAAAATTAGTTGTCCTTGCAGTAATATTTTCTTTCAAAATAAGAATAATCAATAGACTAAACTGTATAAGTGCATTCAGTCAGCATTATAAGATGCTCAAATTTCTTTGTCTGATGATTTAAATAGTGTTTGGTTGTAAATTTATTTGGAAGAATTTTGTGGGTTAGGCTTTGATTTGACTTTAAAGAATTTCAGGCTTTGATCCGACTTCAGAGAATTTCAGGGATATCAACTTTGTTTATAATTAATCAAAATAAAACCAATTGATCACTTGAAATGACAAATTTTATTGATCAAGGATAATATAACTTTACAGCATCTGAGTTCACAGGATCCTTTAAATCGGGTCCATTCATTTGGGAAAGGATTAATGCTCCTCCCGACAAAACCTTCTTCACTATATATGGTCCTTCATAATTTAGTGTGAACTTTCCTCTGGAATCTTGCACATTTGGCAGCATTTTTCTCAGAACCAAATCACCTTCTTGGAAATTTTTTGGCTTAACTTTCTTATTAAATGCTCTAGCCATCCTTTGTTGATATAATTGCCCATGACACATGGCAGTCAATCTTTTTTCATCTAAAAGATTTAACTGTTCAACCCTTTGTCTAACCCATTCAACTTCTTCGAGCTCTGTTTCAGCCAGTACTCGGAGTGAAGGAATCTCAACTTCTACTGGTAAAACGGCTTCAGTTCCATATACTAGGGAATAGGGCGTTGCCCCAGTTGACACTCTTACAGAGGTTCGATACGCCATTAATGCTAATGGGAGCATTTCATGCCAATCTTTGTATGCAATTGTCATCTTCTCAATGATTCTCTTGATGTTTTTGTTGGCGGCTTCTACTGCTCCATTCATCTGTGGGCGATATGGAGTGGAATTCCGGTGTTTAATCTTGAATTGCTGACATAAATCAGTCATTGCATTGTTATTTAGATTTGTACCATTATCGGTAACGATACTTTCTGGAGTTCCATATCGAGTAATGATATCTCTTTTGATGAATCGAATCACAACGGCTTTTGTCACACTGGCGTATGAAGCTGCTTCAACCCACTTAGTGAAGTAATCGATTGCAACTAGTATGAATCGATGACCATTTGAAGCTTTTGGCGATATTGGCCTTATTACGTCTATTCCCACATTGAGAACGGCCATGGTGTTGACATTGACTGTAATTCCTTCGGAGGAGCATTTATCTTGTTTGCGTAAATTTGACATAAATGACAAGATCTCACATGTTTGATACAGTCTGATTCCATGGTTAACCAGAAATATCCTAGCCTCATAATTTTTTAGCTAGCATATATCCGTTCATATGAGGTCCACATACTCCCTCATGAACTTCTTCCATTAATTTTTGAGCTTCTTTTTCATCTACACATCTCAACAGGGTTCGAATGACCTTCTGTATAAGGTATCTCCACTTAACAAGAAACTTGCCAGACGCCTAATGATTTCTGATCCTTTTTTGTAGCACACTCAGGATAGCTACCTGTTTGCAAGAAATTTTGATATCTTGAAACCATGGTTCGTTTGATTCAATCACAGCACAGAATGCGGGTTCACTTCTTATTCGGACTTGCAAAGGTTGTATTCTTACTCCTTCAGTGAATTGGATCAAAGAGGCCAGAGTAGCCAATGCATCAGCAAATTGATTCTGAGTTCTCGGCACATAAGTGAAGGAAATTTCTTTGAACCTTCCTGCTAACTCAGCCAAGTGATTATGATAAGGAATCAACTTGGGATCCTTAGTTTTGAACTCGCCTCGAGTTTGGAAAATGATAAGTGATGAATCTCCAAACACTTCGAGCTCCTCGATATTCATTTGAATTGCCATTTCTAATCCCATGATGCATGCCTCGTATTCCGCTACATTATTTGTGTAAGGAAACATTAATCTGGCTGATGCCGGGAACTGTTCTTCTTTTGGTGAGATAAGGACTGCCCCTATTCCACACCGTATACATTGGCTGCTCCATCGAAATACAACTTCCAACTGTTGCTTTCGACTTCTGTTTCTGTATCTGATGCCTTCATCTGGAAACTGATCTTGTTCCTTTAATTCTTCATCATCAACTGGGCTTTCTGCGAGTTGATCAGCTAAAACTTGTCCTTTGACTGAACTTTGACTTACATAAGTGATATCAAATTCAGAAAGTAGCATCTGCCATTTCGAGATTCGACCAACCAAAGCCGGTTTGCGTGCTAAGTATCGCAATGGATCATGCTTCGTAATCAACTCGATCGAGTAAAAGCGTATACTGTCTAAGTCTGTGCATAACCCATACTAATGCACAGCAGGTTTTTCTATCTCTGAATACTTTTGTTCTCCATTTGAGAATTTCTTGCTTAAGTAGTAAACAGCTCTTTCTTTTCCTTCCTCATCTTTTTGCCCGAGCACACACCCATGATTCAGGAAGAATTGTCAAGTACAAGAACAATGGTTTCCCCGGTTTTGGAGTAACCAGTACTGGTGGATTCGTCAGATATTGCTTTATCCGATTAAAGGCTTTTTCACATTCGTCATTCCATTCAATTAGGGCATTCTTCTTCAGCAGTTTAAACAGCGGTTGGCATTATCAGTCAACTGTGATATGAATCGAGCAATGTAATTCAATCTTCCCAAAGGCCTCTGATTTCTTTAATGTTTTTGGTGGAGGCAAATCCTGAATCGCCTTGACTTTATCAGGATCGATTTCTATCCCTTTTTGGCTAACCATGAATCCTAATAATTTTCCAGATGTCACTCCGAAAGTGCATTTTTCTGGATTCAATTTCAACTGAAACTCCTTAATCTTTCAAAAAGCTTCCTTAACACCACTACATGATCCTCTCCTTCCTTTGTCTTGGCGATCATGTCATCTACATATACTTCCACCTCTTTGTGCATCATATCATGAAGTATAGCAAGCATTGCTCGTTGATAAGTTGCCCCGGCATTCTTGAGACCAAAAGGCATGACTTTGTAACAAAAGGTTCCCCAGGCTGTAACGAATGTGGTTTTGACCTTATCTTCTTCGGCCATTAATATCTGATTATACCCTGAAAATCCATCCATGAATGAAAATAGATGATTTCCAGCGGTATTGTCCACTAAAACATCGATGTGAGGCAATGGGAAATTATCTTTCGGGGTTGCTTTGTTTAGATCTCTGAAATCCACACAATTCTCACTTTCCCGTTTTTCTTAAGTACTGGCACTATATTTGATACCCAATCCGAATAATCAGAAACCTCAATGAATCCTACTTCAAGCAACTTTTTTACTTCATCCTTGATTTGGAGGAGTAAATCCGGCCTAAATCGCCTTAATTTTTGCTTTATAGGTTTAAAATCCTCCTTTGTTGGCAATTTGTGAACCACAATGGATGGGTCTAAACCGGGCATATCGCTATACGACCATGCAAAAACATCCAAGTATTCGGCTAGTAACTTGGTTAAATCTTGTGCCGTGCTCTCAGGCAATTTTCCCCCTATTCTCAGATTCCTAGGGTTTTCGCTTGTTCCCAAATTAATCACTTCAATGGTTTCGGGAATTTCAATCCTTCCTTGTTCAAAATTTTGCCAAATTTCTTGTGTTCTAAATTGATAATCAATATCATCTTCAACGTCTAACCCAGTAGAGTTAGAGGTGATATTGATATTTTCATTAATTATACGCGCGAGATATCCCTGAACTTCATCACAATTGTCGATCTGGTTGAATATGAATGAGGAATGTATGAGAATATGTGAAAGCACAAACAGAAATAAATTTCATTAAACTGGGACGGTGTTTAAGTACACTTATTTGAGCATCACATAATACTGAAAAACACAAAACACAAATCTAGTCTTAGATAAGTTCTTACTTAAAAGACTTAATACTAGCGCAAGGCACAGAGAACCAATTTCTCAAGATCATTTCTTTGGATGAAGCATCTTCTTTGATATCATCTGGCTGCTGGATATGATGTGGCTTTGGAAAGGAATGGCTGATGTGAGGATTTTGATGATTGGATCATACTTCCTTGTCGAGCTTCCTCCTTCTCATTTGGTTTTTCATTTCCCACTTCAGCACAAGTGGGGGAATAACCCAGTCCAAAGGTTCCCACCTGAGTTTCTTTCTCATCATTCATCATACAGACTTCGTCAAACATTTGGAGCCCGAAGTCTTCTTCTCCTTCTTTTCCAATGTAAGGGACAGCTGTCTCCTTGTAAATGGCATAATCCTGTTCTCCCATAACAGTGATGAGTTGACCATTGGCTATGAACTTAACCTTCTGGTGCAGGCTTGATGGTATTGCCCTGGCAGCATGGATCCATGGTCTTCCCAACAGCAGATTGAATGTTCTGGGGATATCAATCACTTGGAAAGGAATAATGAAAGTTTGAGGCCCGATGGTGACTTCTAACTCCACTTCACCTATTATATCTCTTTTTGATCCATCAAAAGCACGAACCACAGTAGAGCTTGGTTTGATGTCTGACGGTTCAATCCCCAATAGGCTCAAAGTGGCTAAGGGGCACACATTCAAAGAGGATCCATTGTCTACTAATACTCGAGAGACGATCTTTCCACAGCTTTTGACTACGATGAAGAGGGCCTTGTTATGTTGATCCCTTCCTCTCCCAGTTCTTCAGATGAGAAAATGATTTGCTCATTTGCAAAGATTGAGTTGATTATATGCCCCAAGCTTCTTCTGATACACCTTCTGGAACTTTCACTTCTTCTAAGGCTTTGAAAAGAGCCTCACGGTGTACATTAGAGCTAATCAGCAGACTCATGAGCGATATTTGGGCAGGTTTTGGCCAACTGCTCGACAACTTTGTATTCACTTGCTTTCATCAGTTTTGCCAATGCTGACTTCTCTTCATCTTTCTTCCCTTCTTCATTTTGCTGCTGTGGCATATTCACAGTTGCATTCTTTCCGGTCGACTCATAAACTCTTCCTGAGCGAGTAAGGCCACCAACCATGGCCATTGAAGCATGATTTACCGCCTTATAATCAAATGGAGCGGCTTTATAATCACTCACAGCAAGGGGTATCTGAAAGGTATAGTTCCTAGGCTTTGATGAAGTTGATCCATCTTCACTACCTTTGCCTATTTCGATTTTGATGATCTAGGTCCACCTTCAATCATGCACACAAGCTCTTCTGGATCCGGAATCTCAGCGGTAATCATATTGATAACTGGTCCATGATTTGGCAATGGGTTAGTAGAGACGTTTGGAGCTTCAATGAAATCCAACTGGATGACTTTTGCATCAATAAGATCTTGGATTTTATGCCTAAGCCTCCAGCATCTGTCTGTTGAATGCCCGATTTGCCCCATGTGATATTCACACTTCAGCTCAGGATTGTAATTTCTAGGCTTGAGTCTTCCCTAGGAACTTCAAGATTGATCAGATTATCGGCCCTTAATTTAGCTAATACTTGGCTAAGGGGAACCGGAATTCGAGTGAAGTTCCGCCTGTTGAACCTTGATTGTTGATTTGGGACTGCACTTTGTTGAGTCTGATCCTTATTCTGATTTTGATTCTGATTTGTTGACAACACGAATGACTTAGTAGGGCCAGTTGCATCTGAAGTATTGACCATGCTGACGGTTGAATCTTTCCCTTTGTATGGGACATTTCTCGGTGCAGTATATTTCTTTTCTTGTTGCAATTTTCCTGCTGAAATTGCATTCTCAATCCTGCACCAAGCTATCACCACTTCTGAGAAACTTGCTGATGCATGCCCAATCAGATGGGAAAAGAAAGGTTCCTCTAATGTGTTGATAAAAGTGAAAGTGAGGTCTTTTCAGGCATCGGGGTGGTGATCCTTGCAGCCAATGCTCTCCAGCGCTGAGCATACTCCTTGAAAGTCTCTTCTTTCTTCTTCTTCAGATTGCTTAAATCCCATACCGAGGGCGCCATCTCAATGTTAAACTTATACTGATTAAAAAATGCCCTAGCCAACTTGTCCCAAGTATCAATTTCTGATGGTCTAATTGGGTACCAGGCCAAAGCAGCACCAGTAAGACTGTCCTGGAAGGTTTGCACCATCAGCTTGTCAAATTTAGCATATTGCCCCATTCGTCGTACATACAATCTGGTATGCATATTAGGACAACCTGTCCCACATATATAAATTCAAATTCCGTGCCTTAAATTTTCCAGGAAGCACCTTCCTCATATTGAGGCAAATTCAGGATCGCGGTTTGATCAAAACCATCGAACGTCTTCATTTTCTCAAGCAGTTTTCTCTCCATTTCTTTAGCCTGAGCTTCCAGTTCTTTCTTCAACTCAGCCGCATTAAACTCATTTGGTGACTCCTCTTGCTGAATAAGCTGTCCTTCAATTTCTTTTCCTTTCTGTGACCTTGAAGATTCTTCAGAAGTTGTGGGGGTCTTAAGTTGTGCAAGACTCTGTGTTAAAGCCTGCATCTGTTCAGCAATTCCAAGGAGGGTTTGTTCCACGGTGTTGAGTCTTTGCTCATTGGTCTGGTCTGTGGGGTTGCTCCCGGTGTTAGACATCTTAGCTCGGGATCTGGTAACAATAGGGCTCCTAACCGGCTTGGACGCTATCTTTCAAGTTTTGACTTAAACTCGAATTTGCTAGACCTGGACATTTATTATTTATTAATATTCTTTAAAGAATAAATGAATTAATATACATATGCAAGAATGTAGATATGCTATCACACAGATGCAAATGGGGATATTGACCAATGATTTAAAAAAAAAAACATTTGTATTAAAAGATAATGTTTGACATAACAAAAATTTCTAATGGTTTAGAAACCTTATTTCCTAGTGACTGAATCAAAACTACTTTCTAATGGTTTCAAAGAACCTTGATTCCTAAGGACTAAACCTAAACCAACTAAACCATCTTCTTGTCTTAGTGGGGCAAACAATCTTGTCTTCCAGGGCTAGAATTTTCTTTCGAGCTGCCTTCAACTCAG
Organism: Combretum micranthum; assembly: GCA_024138025.1. Lineage (NCBI taxonomy): Eukaryota > Viridiplantae > Streptophyta > Magnoliopsida > Myrtales > Combretaceae > Combretum > Combretum micranthum. The sequence goes on from JAMXBD010001159.1 coordinate 409,945, forward strand.
CCTCTAAGAATGCAATTCTGCTTCCAGCACTTTGCAGGCGATCCACCATTTCCCTCTCTCTTTCTTGGAAATCTCGGTGACATACTTCCAGGCGAGCCGAAACAGCTTCCATGTAAGCAATTGTTTCAGGGTCAGGTTCCGATGGTGCTGGTTGAAGGATATCGGGAGCTTCATATCGAATATCCTTATTCTTCTTCATTTGGCTAGCCACATACCACCTGGTTGCTCTATACTTCTTGGTTTCCTTACTTTCTGGCTCGACTTCAAAAACCGGCTTCACCTCTCTATTTTCCCATATAGCTCGGATTTGATTCAGCTTGAATTCTTTAGCTGGTAGTATCTTGGTTGGATCCAAAAATCTAGAGTGACTTGCTCCAAATTAGGCTTGACAGTAATATCTTGCAGCATACCATACTGTCTGATAAACACTTGAGGTAATAACCAGTACAGCCGGTGAGTCCAATTAGGGGTACTGCCATGTATTCCTTGCAACTTAGGATGGCTGCAGGGCTTTTGAACCAGCGAGCTTGCCACATCATGTCTTCAGGTGGCATGTCTTCAAGAATGGCAATTATATCCCATAGAGGATGATCATCTTCCATGTGGACCCTTTCAGCAAAAGATTGGATGAATCATATTTCAGGCTGATGAGGATCCATTAGCCAATTCTTTCCTAGTGCTTAATGTGGCTAGCAAACCAAACCATCAGTAAATGCATGCTTGCTTTGAACTTGCCTTGTCCTTTAGACTTGATGTGATTCAGACTACGGACTTGTTCGGCTAGAAGAGCGGACATAGGATTTGCCAGCTAAATATTGAGAAACCAGCTCTATGACCCGGAAGTGGATGAACAATTGCCATTAGGGAAGAGAATGGTTGCAAAAGCAGCTACTATGAAGGCATTAACCCGGTTTTCTTCCCAAACTTCAAGTGGTATACTGAAAGTGGATCGGTTGCTTTTAAAGTATTCAGGAGTTCCAAACCAGTCCATCAGTGTGTTAGCCGGATGCAATATTCATTACAATCATTGATGCTTCAATATTGGTCCCCTCTTGATCCCCAAAAAATTATGATAACACGACCGGGCTATGCTTGAAGTTCGGAACATAGATTCCTTCAGAGGTAGGAGGTGCTTGGAGTAGCCTAGTATATTCCTCAATGGTCGGGCTAAGTATATGCTGACCCAAACGGAAGACAACTTCTTCAGGTTCCCATAGATGAGTGAGGGCTCGGAACATGGTGAATGGAACATGGATCTTTGGTAGGCTGAGGATTGGGCCTAATCTATCCTCAATGAACGACTTTTGGACCGGACTAAAACTGACAAACCATCGGTCCAGTAGGAGCATTGGATCTTTGAAAGGTTCCACTCGATTTCTCTAATAAGGCGAGCCCATAAGCTATCGCTACTGTCGGTTGAAGACATCATTTTCTGAAAAATTTTTAAAAGTATAAGCTAATATTTACAAAAATTTTTTAATTTTTTTGACAGCTTTATATTTTTTTTTTAGAATTTTCTTTTTTTTAAGTATTTACATATGTACATTTATATTTCAACTTCATTTTTTTAGAAAAAGTTGGTCATATCCCATGCTAATGAATGCATGATTTGGTAGGGTTCTATAGGTTCCCCGATTTAGTGGTACTAAACCGGAGTGGAGGACATTTCTTGATCTAGAGGGTGGAAAGCCACAGCCCCCGGACCTTACTTCGTCCTCCTCGCTTAAGGCTCTTAAGACGGCCCTGGTACGACCGTATCTAGCACACAATTTGCTAATGCAAATGCAAATGCAAATCATAAAACAAACTTCTTTTTTTTTTTTTTATATTTGTAAGGTTAGTATATATTTACAAAAACAATTATTCAATATAATATATCAAGTATATATATCAACATGGTAATTACAAAATGAGCAAGGATAAATTTAAAATTTAAAATTCCTAAGTGGCTAGCCCTCTTTTTTTTTAAAAAAAAAAAAATTAGGAATCCCCAGTGGAGTCGCCAAGCTGTCGAGCCTGGATTTTTCCACTTATCTGGTTCATTTCTCCTAACCCGATTCACATTAAACCCGAACCCATTTAACATGAATCCTCGACTAGGGGTTAAGAAATTTTAATTTTTGAAAACTTTTTAGAGTCGCCACCCGATATAAATCGGGAAAAAATAAAAAGCTAGGATCAATGGGTCGGTTGATCCTAACTTAGCTACTAGTCTGCGAAAATTTGATTTAAAAATTTTTAAAAACCAGATATCATGGATTCGGGGGCTAACCTATTAAAACCAAATGGTTACCACTTTTGGAATTTTAAATTATAATCTATCCTTTTCATGCTAAAAAAAATCTAATAATATATTACAACAAAATATTTACAAGTCAAATAATTCATTTTTATTTTTTATGTGCTTTTCTTCATTTTTATTATATTTTTTAGAATATCAATATCAACAAATATGTTTCCTTTTTTTAAAAAAAAAACTTATATTTACAAAAAATTATTCACAATATTAAAAACAAAAACATTTTTTTTATTTTTTAATGTCCCCCGCAGGTGCCTACGTACTCGCTAATCAAGATCAGACAAAACGTAGTTCTTTTAAAAAAATTTAATTTGTTGTCAATTTTAATTTTTGAACTATTCTCAATTTAAGTTCATTAAATTTTATATTTTATGAAAATCATTTTTGATGGTCCTATGATCTAATCAACTTGATTTTCATTTTATGAAAACATATTTTTCTAAGTCCAAAAATCATTTTTTATTATTTTATTTTTTATTTTTAAAAAAATTTTGGTTTGGAAAATCCAATTTTATCGTTTTTATTTATTTATGTTATTATTATTATTATATTTTTATTTTATTTTTATTTTTTTTAAAAATCACATAAATTCACAACATATTCAGAATATTTCACAATATATTAAAATTATTTTCATGCATTAAATACATTTCTAAAAGCAATTTATGTATAAATACATATTAAAAATATTCAAAAAATATCAAAATAAAAAAATAAATTTTATATAAAAAATAATTATTTTGATTTTTCTGTATTTTCTGAATTTTCTGAATTTTTATGAATTTTTATGAATTTTTTACTATTTTTTGCTATTTTTTATTATTTTCTAAAATTAATTATATAATAAACTATTAATAACGAATTGACCTGGACCGTTGGATGAAGCGGACGAGATCTGGAGCGTCGATCGCGTTGACTGATCCTGACCGTCTGATGGAATTGACCAAATCTGGGGCGTTGATCGAGATGATTAAATATGGGCCGTCTGATCTGTCTTGATGAAATCTGGGCCGTCTGATCTGCTTGATCAAATCTGGGTCGTCTGATCTGCTTGATCAAATCTGGGCCGCTGATCTGCTTGATCAAATCTGGACCGTCTGATCTGCTTGATCAAATCTGGACCGTCTAATCTGCTTGATGAAATCTAGGCCGCTGATCTGCTTGATTGAATCTAAGCCGTCTGATCTGGATGGTTGAATCTGGGCCGCTGATCCGCTTGATCAAATCTGGACCGTCTGATCTGCTTGATTGAATTTGGGCCATCCGATCTAAGTTGACCGTTGACCAATGACCGACAACCGTTGACCAATGACCGACCGAGTTGGATTCGAATCTTCGGGTCGGATCTCGGAGCTCCGGCAGGTGAAGAAGACAACTACGCGATCTTTCGGGGCGGATTCCGGCGGCTCCGGTGGTCCTCAGTGGCTGGAAGTTTGTCGGCCCGACTCCTATGGTGGTTGCGCGTCCTCTGAAGGTGGTGGTTCGCGCCCAGAACGGCGACAAGAGGCGGCTCCGGCGGTGGTTGTACGGCGGCGCAAATGAAAAATATTTAAAAAAATTTGCAGAGATTAATTTGAGCAATTCGAGCAAATCTAAGCACACTAAATCATCTAAATCAAGTTTCTAACATTCCTAAAACACTCAATTTGGATTAAATCTGATCCAATCAATTCGAATTTTTCATCCTAAATTCGAGAACTTCGAATTGATCCTATTGTGTATGTGTTTCTTGAAATTGACTTGTGCCTTTTGATCCTAGGACCCCTATTTATAGGTTGCAAGCTCAATTTTACGTTTCGTTTAGTTTCAAAAACGAATCGATTTTTGCCTCTTGATTTTTCACTAATTTAATTCGAAAATTCGTGATTAATTTGTTTGAAACTGATGAATTGATGATTGATTTCTCATATCCTTCATCAAATCATTTAATTTGGGCAGATAAATCATCCAATTTTCATTCAATTCTTGTAACTCCTCATTTAAGTGCAATTGAATGCTTTACAAATTGAATTTTTTCCCAAATTTTTTAGCACGAATTTTGTGACTTTTGGGTTGTTTTTACACATGAATTGTGTATTGATCTTTCATATTCCATAACCACTTTGCAATTGCTTCATCAATTTCAACAATTAATGTTGTTTTGTCAGTTAAAAACTGATGCAAAGTAAGGCAAAAGTCACTTTGAGAAAGATGAAAAGGCAAAAATGATAAAAAGGCAAAAAATTTGCCTTTGCTAGGGTTTGAACCTGTATCCTTGAGCTTGAGTGTGTGTTTGGATCAATGTATTTAACCAACAGGCCATTTGGCCTGTGCCTTGATCACTTAGCCAACTTCATCAATACTTAAGGCTTTTCGAAAAATGAGTTTAATTAAATTTAAGCCTGAATTAATTGGGCAAAAATTGGGTGTCTACAATATCTGATGCCCCTTTCAGATTATGGGGATTATCAAAGGGATCCAACAGGATTGATCAAGCCGAAGAGATCGAGGCCCTTGAGATGGCTCTCGTAAGTAGGCCATCCACATCCCGGACTACTCCTCCTGCGGGTTCATATGACCAGTTGTTACAAGAAATCAAGGAACTCAAAGAGGAAAACAAAAAAGAGAGAGAACGGAACAGGACAGAGCGAAACAAGAACAAGAAGTTTCGAACCACCCTATTCCAGATGCTGAAGTCCGCTTTTGCCTGCAATTCATCCACAGATGTCTCAGAGTTTCAGTACTAGACATCCAGTGAGGAGGACAGCGACCCTAAGGCTGATAGCTAGAGTTCATGCTAGCTGCTTTATCTTCTGCTGACTTTGATTTTTGTCTTGCCTACATTTTATATCCGTTTAAGGACCCAAACCTTTGGGTAGAATTATGATGACTTGTTTCTACAATTTGACCTTGCTTTTGCTATCTCTTTGTTTTTGTATCCGATTGATCACAGGATCCATAGCACTCGATCTGAATTGCCAAAGGAACTCACAATTGCACCTATATTGTGCAACAACCCAGGGAAGAATCGTTACTCCTTTTTCCTTTAATTTTTGTGTGCAATTGAGCTGAATTCAGAATAGTGAGGACACTATTCAGACTAGGTGTGGGGGAGGGAATAAACATGGTGAGAATTGAATATTACTGCTTGCTGAAATCTGAAATTTGACTATACTTTGCATATACAGGGTATCTGAATTGATCTGAAATGTTTGCACCTACACTATGAACTGATAGATTGTTGTCCTCAAGCACTATATGGCAATTTCAGGCCAAATTTTTCAAAAATTTATGAAATCTGGAGATTGTGATGAAATATCGTGATAGCATCTATATAAATATGGAAATTGACTTGTTAAAATGCCTTACTCACCTACTGTTGTGATCATAATACTTGGTTAAAAATTGAGTAGCAAAAATCTTTATTGAATAAACTTATCTTGTATTTAGTTTTAGAATCGGAAATTTAAGAGTAGGTAGAGTTCTTAAGTGAAAAATAAACAGGTTTACTTCTAAGTGTAAATTTAGTATGTATATACTCCTCTTGAATTCTTTTTAAAACAAGAATTTTCAACAAATAGTAAAAGAGGTAAATGACACTTTTTACTTAGTGATCCATGATAAAAAAGTCTTTTATGTGTGTTGCATTCAAAGTAAAGAAACAAGCATAGCCACTACTCCGCTGACTTGAGCATTTGAGTTATGAGTATCCAAACTTGAATGTTAGAGTGAGAGAGAGTTCTTAGGGGTCCCTTTAAAACCCGGTCACTTGGGTGATGAGCCCGGGATGTATCGACTCGATGAACTCACTATAACGATAAGGGAGGAAAGGCAAAGTTCACTATATGAGCTTTGAAAAAAAAAAAAAAAGAAAAGAAAAGAGCTGAAAAGAAGCGGGCAAAAACCCGTCCAGAGAATACTCTCTGAAGGCTCAATATATGCTTGAATGAATAAAAAAGAAAATGAATGCTAAAGCATCATTGAAATAAGACTTACAATGAATATGGAGAAAGTCTAGGGAAATGGTTGATATCATATGCTTTTACTTTATGTTGTGAGGAGTATATATCTGTTAAATATCCAATGAAGTCCAAATGGGTGTTTTTTCCTTACTGAACTGAGAATTTACTTTTCAATGGAAGAATCTTTTGCTAAACATATGGATTAAAGTTTGTTTTGTTTAGATTAGCTTTTGAATTTTGATTGAAGTATTTTAATTGCATGGAATCAGTTTGGTTAGAGCGGTAGGCACTTAAACTGCATGTCATGAGAATAATCAAAGAAAGATGCTTGGAATTTTAAAAGTGAAAGTTAGCACTCTCTATGATAGATTTCAATTGTGGTTCTAATTGTTTTGCTTGAGGACAAGCAATGGTTCAGGTGTGGGGGAATTTGTTAAGACGGAATATAATCAATTTTTATTGAGTAAAATATGTTAATTCTATTATTATTTTATAGAAATCCAAAAGAATTGATACTTAATCAAGTTTAATGTCGTATTTCAGGTTTTATAAACAAATGGAACGACTTGGCGAAATTAGGCATGAGTTTGTACAAATCTTCATGGATCAACATCACTTTCATTGGAATGCATAAGTACTCACAATTTCATTCCAAACTCAGGATGATTTGCTATTATCACTATTAGTTTTCTTGCGAACTATAGCAATAGCAAACACATTTGGAGGATATACAAGGTTCAAAAATCGTCCAGAACAACCAAAGCTGCCAGCCATAAGATGAAAATCGATGCCAGCCATCTTTTTAGGAGAATGGCCGGCACTGGGAGATTCATGGCCGCCGACCATGGAGCCGGCCATCATCATCCACCGCTTGTTTCGCGATTAAAAGCTGCCAGCCTTGTTGCGACATGCCTCCAACCATCTTTCATGCGAAAAACACTCTTTATATCTGATGTTTATCTCACATATATAAAGAAGTAGGAGAGAGAAAAAGAATTCATTCATTATTCTTTCATTGTTTTGTTCTTGTTATTGATGCTCTCAAGAAACCCTAGTTTTATTTTCTTGATCATGAGTAACTAATTACTCAATCTAGCCGAGGATTATTACGGGATCAATTCATCAAAGATTGTGAGATCCAATTAAACTATTGAGTTTATTTTGTTTATGAATATTCATACTTCATCTATTTGGATGATTAGAATTGTTTTGATTGGTCATTACGAATTAGGCCTATTTGTTTGATTGACAAAGCGATTATTGTTATTTGGAATGTCAAATCCGTAATTGTTTGATTGTTCCAATATAAGTAATACGATAACATGATTGGTTGCAAAATAAGTGATTGATTTATGTTATGGTGATTTATGATCTAATTTAAATAGTTCATGCTTTTGATCTGTTGATTAGAATTGGTAGTCTCTCTAATTAGTAATGCTATTGATAGATTAAATCTTAAGAGCTTATTTAGGGTTGTCTAATCAATAAGAAAATGATTAAAGATCGTATCTTGATTATCGATATTCTAAGGAGAGATAGATCTTCAAAGCTTGTTGAAGGTCATAACCAATTTATTCATGAATTAGAATAACAATCCTTGCATCAATGATCATCTTTATGAATTGAATCGTGATAATTCTTTGGTTAGAACTTGTTACTATTGAATTTACGCTAATAAACGTATTTGTTAATTTTAGAAATCAATTATTTTCTAATTAATCGTTTATACAAAACCCCGATTTTTATTCCCTTTTGCTAGTTATTAAAATAGAGATAGATTTTCCCCAGTCTCTGTGGAGATGATCCTGCTCACTACTATTTACAAAGTTTTAAGAGTAGGTTATTTAATTTTGTTGGATTCGACACCCCCAAATTTTGCAGGCGACCCGGGTTCTATCCCCGGCAACGGCGCCAAAATTTGGTGGGTGTCGAATCCAACAAAATTAAATAACCTACTCTTAAAACTTTGTAAATAGTAGTGAGCAGGATCGTCTCCACAGGGACTGGGAAAATCTATCTCTATTTTAATAACTAGCAAAAGGGAATAAAAATCGGGGGTTTTGTATAAACGATTAATTAGAAAATAATTGATTTCTAAAATTAACAAATACGTTTATTAGTGTAAATTCAATAGTAACAAGTTCTAACCAAAGAATTATCACGATTCAATTCATAAAGATGATCATTGATGCAAGGATTGTTATTCTAATTCATGAATAAATTGGTTATGACCTTCAACAAGCTCTGAAGATCTATCTCTCCTTAGAATATCGATAATCAAGATACGATCTTTAATCATTTCCTTATTGATTAGACAACCCTAAATAAGCTCTTAAGATTTAATCTATCAATAGCATTACTAATTAGAGAGACTACCAATTCTAATCAACAGATCAAAAGCATGAACTATTTAAATTAGATCATAAATCACCATAACATAAATCAATCACTTATTTTGCAACCATCTCATGTTATCGTATTACTTATATTGGAACAATCAAACAATTACGGATTTGACATTCCAAATAACAATAATCGCTTTGTCAATCAAACAAATAGGCCTAATTCGTAATGACCAATCAAAACAATTCTAATCATCCAAATAGATGAAGTATGAATATTCATAAACAAAATAAACTCAATAGTTCAATTGGATTCACAATCTTTGATGAATTGATCCCGTAATAATCCTCGGCTAGATTGAGTAATTAGTTTACATGATCAAGAAATAAAACTAGGGTTTCTTGAGAGCATCAATAACAAGAACAAAACAATGAAAGAATAATGAATGAATTCTTTTCTCTCTCCTACTTCTTTATATATGTGAGATAAACATCATATATAAAGAGTGTTTTTTGCATGAAAGATGGCTGGAGGCATGTCGCAACAAGGCTGGCAGCTTTTAATCGCGAAACAAGCGGTGGATGATGATGGCCGGCTCCATGGCCGGCGGCCATGAATCTCCCTGTGCCGGCCATTCTCCTAAAAAGATGGTTGGCATCGATTTTCATCTTATGGCTGGCAGCTTTGGTTGTTCTGGACGATTTTTGAACCTTGTATATCCTCCAAATGTGTTTGCTATTGCTATAGTTCACAAGAAAACTAATAGTGATAATAGCAAATCATCCTGAGTTTGGAATGAAATTGTGAGTACTTATGCATTCCAATGAAAGTGATGTTGATCCATGAAGATTTGTACAAACTCATGCCTAATTTTGCCAAATCGATCCATTTGTTTATAAAACCTGAAATACGACATTAAACTTGATTAAGTATCAATTCTTTTGGATTTCTATAAAATAATAATAGAATTAACATATTTTACTCAATAAAAATTGATTATATTCCGTCTTAACAGTATGCAATTAGCCTATTTCCTCAAGAGATAGGCGATGGACCCTAATGTTAAGGGCTTATACTATGGGGGATATATAACCAAACTTCTTAAAGGAATGGCGTTGTTTAAAGAGCCACCATCAAATACTCCTTATGTGAAAGCTAAACGACTCAAAGATAGCCTTTTTTTATGGGAATGGTTTGACCAAGATACAAGGTGGTTCTACCCTTACTTCTCAGTTCTATACACCACCTCTTGGTGTCTATGGCCCTGCTCCTACTTCTTCTTCCAAAGTTTATGAACTACATTTGTTGAGAAAGGAGTTCAAGCAGATAGAAAGAAGAACAAGAAGTTTAAGTGTGTAGTTTGGGGCTTTTTTTAAAAACTCTTGCTGGTTGTTTTCCATCACCACCAGCAAATATTCTCACTTACATGTCCTCCCTAAAGCCCAAGTCTCCAGTACTTGATGCTCTTAGTACATATAGGAGAAGGGGAAAGCTCCTACAATACCTAAACCTGAGTCCTCTTGTGGAGAGGATGAAGAAGAAGGGGATGATGGAGGTGAAGAATAGTAAGCATATGACGATGAGTCTGTAAGACTATTATGCTTATGATGATGAGAATGATGATGGTAAGGAAGATGATGATGATAGGGATATTTGATCCTCATTTTATATTTCTTTATTTGCTTTGGTTTGCACTAGTGGATCCCTACTTATGGAAAACTCTTATCTTTGCTGGATCATTTGGACTTACTTGTTAGACATAAGGATAGGCTAGCCTTTTTTTTTTTTTTTTTTAATTTAGCTTTCCCCTACATTTTTTTGTTTTGATTTATCTACAAACATAAACTTTTATGGGTGCACAAGATCAATGATGATGCTGATACTAATATATGCCACTAAACAAATTTCTCTTTTCTTAGACCGGTTACGCTAAATTCATGATGGCATCTTTATATAAACCAGGAAAGTTCTAGTATCCTTTTTCTTTTAATTTTCTTTCCTTTTCCTTTTTTCCTTACTTATGCTTGATCTGGCAAGACTTTGGGGACAATGTCTTCTTTAAGTGTGAGGAAAGGGTATATTAAGGAAGAAATTATTTGGGTCTTAATTGTGCGTAATGGTATGTATACACTTACTAATCAATGTTCCCCCATTTATGAGTTTGCAATTGAGCTTTTAAAGTTGATATAATTTTAAGAAAAAAAATAGACATTGAAATTATACTCATTCATCTGTGATTAGCATTCTAAAATAAAAGTATACTGACTTTGTGTGCTTTACTCACCCATTTTGAACTTGGTCTACTTAGTTAAAGTTTTAGGATGGAATCTAAGTGGGGCAAATTACTTGCTATTTAATGATTAGATCTAGAGTTATGGAAGATGTCAAAGGCCCTAGTTTAAAGGATTAACAACTTTTTCCAACCATAAAACTTTCTTCCAATGCTCAAAAATCCATCCTAAGGTCTATTCATAAATTTAACAAGGATAGGTTGTAGTTGGAGCTTACCTTAGATTGGAATGGAAGGAGGTTGTTCCACTTCCTCTTAAAGCAAAAATTAAACTAGATCAAAGATTAGAGATGAGTTTCTAACTAAGCAACATTAACTATAATACAAGTTCACTAATGTAATCAAATTTTCTCACCTTGAAAAGCTAATTCCCTCCTCTTGATCTCTAGGATAACTTAGGATTTTTTATTCAGTTTTTGGTTGTTTTTGATGAGCTTAGTGTGTGTATATAAGGTATGGAAGTAGGCTAGGGTTTATGGTTGTTCACACAATGTTTCTAAGCTTCTATGTTGAAGGTGGAAATGGAAAAAAGGAAATGAAAAAGTGCTGGACGCACTTGGTTTGCAGCTGGAATTTTAGAGTGTTTTTGTGGGGTTTATGAGCTCAAAGTGTGTCTAACTTAGGCTTATATACTTATACTAGGATTAGACTAAGTTTTAGAGGCTTTGGAATTAGTTTTGGACTTGAAAAATGTTTGTAAATGCAGCTGGGATTTTCTACACGATTTTGCCAAGTTGGATGCCAAATCTGACTTGTGTTTGACAAATTTTTGTGGCTATATTTGAGAGTCTTAATTTTGTTTGTTTGGTAGCTAATTAATGCTATTTATGTGTGTAAAAATAAGGGCTCAAATTGGATAAAAATCGGGTCAAATTCAGTTGAAGTTTGAAGTGTGAAAACTGAAATTTCTAGAACAATTTCACCTTGATTTTTGGATGAATTTTGGATCCGATTTTCTTATTAATTTTTGGTGTATGAAGTGTCCATTTGAAGGCTCCTTATTGGTGTTTAATTGGTCAAGATAGCAGCTCATCTAATCCTAGGAATATTGCAAAAATTGGAGTTGAATTTGGAGAAGTGCTGCTGCATTTGTTGAAATTTTCCTTTGCTGCAGCTGTCAAGATCCGAATTTGGCATGGATATTTGAAGTGGTTGTGGTTGTTTTTGTGTGCTGAAATTCTCCTCATTTAATGTTGATTACATGTGGAGTGTTTTGGTTGGTTTTTGGGTCAATTTCGTTTGAATTTAGAGGCTCAAATTTGGATCAAAGTCGGGTCAAATGTCAGCTGGTTGCAGTTGCTGCTCTGTTTCCATTTGCTCTGTTTTAATCCAAGGTGCTTTGTTCCAGGTGCGTGCTTGTTGTGCGTGTGTGGGAGTTGGACGTGCGTGTGTGTGTGGAGCTGCTGTGCGTGTGGGTATGTGGAGGGTGCTGCTGTCCACTGCTGCTCGGTTGCTGCTTGCTCGGTTGTTCCTTGCTACCTCCTGCTGCGCGTCCCTGGCTGCCTGCATGGATATGGTGCTCGGTCATCCCTTCAGCTGCCTGCTGCTGTGTGCGTGTGGATGAGGCTACTTGCTAGTGCTGCTGCTGCTCGAGATGCTGGAATGGGCCTGCTGTGTGCGTTGAAGCTGCAACTGCTGGAACACAGCTTGCTCGTGTGCGGTGGAGGGAAGCTGCTGTGCACGTAGGGCTCCTTTGTTCTGCCGCTGCTCAACGTTCCAGCTTCAGCGCCCAGCGATTGAAAATAAATCCGACTCCTTCTTCTTTTTTCTTTTTTATGTATATATATATTTAATGGTTATTAACAAAAATATTTTTATTAAGAAAATAAATTATTCGCGTATATCTATACTCCTTATATTTATGTTTTATCGAGATGAAAATTACCTAAGTTACTACAAACTTTAAATTATTTGGATTTTTAAATTTTTAATTAAAACTTCACACGATTAATTATTTTTAGTATTTTTAACTTACATGATTAAATTTTCAAACTCGATGAATTAAATTAGGATCCAAGTCCTAATAAATTTAGAATTTCCTAACAGTTAAAACAGCGGGTTCGAAATTTTCCTTTTCGTTCTAAGTTGATAATTATTATTCAGTATTAGTGTTTGTTTGTATTTATAATCTATTGTTTTATACCGATAAGCTTTATAAATAAACTATATCTCATTGGTTTCGAAATTTTAAAACTATTTCTAGTTATATCTTGAATTATCAGTTCAAGATACGAAATCTCGTTTTTGGTATTTATTAAGGTCGAGAAATTTTTTTTTATTCGGGTTTTTCAAACTAGGAATGAGTTTATTACAACTCATTAGTCTATTCTAGGATTTCTATCGGTTTCTAAATTCACTATCTATTTTACGTTTTCTATTCTACTACTGTATACTATTGTGAAAATTTCCAGGGTTTACAGATGGCGAGGATGATGGTTAGAGTAATGGTTGTCAAACTTGAGTTTCTACCTAAAATCGCTAATGGGTCCATAGAATCGAAATGTAAACTCAAAACGTAGAATCGTAAGATTCTACAACTAAGGTAAATTTGCTTACAAAAACCATCAATGTACTTACTAAACTAATAAAAATTTAAATAAATTATGAAAATAAAGCATTTAGTATTAAATTAGTTACATACAACCAAAATTTAAGTTTTACCAATCATAATTCACATATTGTCATTGATATATTTAATGCAATTTTATAATTAAAATAATTATTTTTATTTAGTGATGATTCATATTCTACAATTGTTAAGATGTATTGCAAATCATTTAAATTATCATGTATGAGTAGCTAGTTTTGTGCAATAATGAATATTTTTATATTCACTATATATTTGCACAAAAAATCATTACATTTATGGCAAATATATTATATATAGAAAATTATTAAAAAAGAAAAAAATATATAGTACTATATATATTAGTTTAATTTTTATTCAAAATGTTCAAAATATTAGAGTATATAACCTAAAAAAATGTAACTCTCTAAAAAAATATAAAAAAAGCAAATAAAAGGAAAAATATTTAAAAAACTAAAATTAAGTTAGATTAAGATAAATATCAAGAACCAACCCCAAAAACCATAAATTTAAATATATTAAATTGTTTGCATTTTTAAAGTTCAAATAGAAAAAAAAAAAGTGTAAAATTACAACTTTATGATTTTACTACGATTCTACTACCGATTCTACCATTGATTCTATTGTTTTCTACTTACGAGTTTACTCAAAAAACAATTTTCTATGCAAGTTGAATCGAAATCTCATCACCAACTTGTAAACTCCTAGAAACATACGAGTAGACTCGCAAGTTTGACAACCATGGTTAGAGTGATGATGGATCACAAAATGATGATGACGATGGTGAATCAGATGATAATAACAATTCAAGCTGATTAAGGGTTTGGCTAACTCATTTTTCTCATTTTTCTTTCCTTTTGTTTCAAGAACCTTCATTTCATCAAATTGTTTTTCCATTTATATATAAGGAATTCATGTGGTTGGTTTCAGGCTAACTTGTTATTTTTGTTTTTTGTTTTCTTTGCTAGCTAAATTCTAGTTGTTATGTGTTGGCTATTGGGTAGACAAGATTGATTACAAGTAAGTCATTTGTTTATGGTGAAATTAATGAATGATTTTGGAATTCTATGGATGGAATGGATGAAATTTGTTTCAGACTCATACAACACAACTCAGGGAAGTCACATTCTCTTTTGCTCCATTATTTTTCCTTTTCCATTATTTGTATTGTCTTTAGTGAGACATTGGGGACAATGCCTCCAATAAGTGTTGGGAAGGGGGCATGCTTGGCATGCCAAACTTGAGTTGGTGATGATGAATGCTTATCATATATATATGATATATATATATATTAACTACAATAAGCTTTGTTAGATTTACTAAACTTTGTTGAATTTAGTAAATTGAAAAGATATGGTGCTTACATGAGTTTTGAATGGATTTTTATCAGTGTTGAAGTAAGGGAATGAATCACATGAAAAGACTTCCTTTTTGTGCATATTTCTAAGGTTAGAATAACTTTGTGCAATCATTGTGGGATAGACTTACCTTTTTTAACTTGAGATTATGATCTTTAAGTAGTAGAGACTTCTAGAGTTTAAAAAGTTCAAGTATAACTTCACTATTAAACTCAATTGTGAATAGAACATTATATTTATATAGTCTTTAGTACAAGTTCAACTGATACTAATCACTTGGTGATTCCCTCATATTATTGTGTTTCCTTCTTTTCTAAAAAAAATTATATATAAAAAAAGAAAAAAATATTTATATATAAAAAGAAGAAGAAGAAGAAGTTAGAGTATTATAGTATTTGAGGTTCGAAGGGGTTCCTTTAAAACATGATCACCTAAGGTCATCTAGCTTGGGATAAACCAACCAAGGATTTCACTTCAACACCTAAATTGTTTAAAAATAAAAGTTCAGTGAATTTTATAACTTGAGTGAGTAAGTCTGTAGGATGCCCTTTATAGGGAATAACATTTGTTGACTTGAGCAACGAGCTTAGGATTATCGACCAAAAGTTCGTTACATGGGTTGTAAAATTCTTTAAAAATTGGACTCGTAAAAAGAAGAACAATAGAAGGGATCGGAGGAAACCAGGGAATTTGTTGATGTATATGCTTGCACTAAAGAATCTAGTACTGAATTGATCAATAAAAGAATGAACAAAGAGTACTTGAATTCCTTGGTACGTGCTTACCAATGTATACTACTTTGTATTATAATCTTATTTTAAAAGTAAGGCTCAAAGCTAAATTGCTTTGATTAACTTAGTGATTCTAGTTGGTTGAATAAATCATTAAGGAGTTAATAATGTGCAATTCCTAAACTATGACATTGATGTAGAATAGCACCATAGTTTTGTTTTTGAAATTTAATGGAGATATTAGAAGGAATTAAGGAAGAATTATGGTCAAAGAATGAAAAGTCAGGGCGTCATTCAAGCAATAGTGGAGGAGTTCAAATCCAACACAAAATCATGGTCGTGATTTATGGAAACTTGGAGAAAATCATAAATCAATACCTACCTAGACATAGATCATGATTGTGATTTCTAAAAAAGATGCCATACTCTGCTTCTTGGATTGAGAATCATGGGTGGGAAAGGAATGAACCACTGCTTCTTAGGTTGAGAATCACGGATAGGAAAGGAGTGAATCGAGCAGCATCGAAGGAACCAGTATCCACCTAGAAAAACATCACAATTGTGATACGAAATGAAGAATCAAAATAATTCTCACGAGAAGGAGAACCACAGGTGTGATTTGGAATTGCTAAAGAATTTTTAACCGACTCAATATCTACCTAGGGAAGAATCATGACCATGGTTGATGATTAGATGATTCAAATTTGGGTGATGGATCAAGGTCATGGCCATGATAGTTAGAAGGGCACGTAGACAACTCCTACTTTAGTTTTGTCAAACATTACATCCAATAGAAAAGGTCGTATATTTTCTTGAAAAACACTGCAGATATAAAATAGATTACACTTGTTTTAGAGAGAGGAGGATCTAATTCATTTGTTACACCATTATACCTATCTGTACTATCCATCAAAGGAATCCTTGTAATAGTTCGAAGTTAAAAAAAAAAGTATTGTAATTTGTATTATTCCGGGAGGAGCTCGAGAGAGACACCTAGAATCAAGTGTTCGTGTTTTGTAACAACATCTTCATAGTTGTAATAGAAAGGGGTTTTCCTTCTTTTCTCTATCATCATGTTTTGTTTCTTGTTTATTATTGATTTTTGTTGCTATCATTGTTACATTATGAGTAAGTAGTAATTTAGGGTTTACAACATTATGTTAACATGAATATGCTTAGTAATGAATTCTATCCTATTAATTGCTTATTTCTAATGAACTGAACTTCATTTAGTTGAGATAGTGTAGTGCACGACACAATCTTGCAGTAGATCTCAATAGAAGATATTAAGAAACGAGTTTATTGAGTAGATCTGATTCATTAGAATAAACTACTCTTGCTAATAGAGATGTTAATAGGAAGTTTGTTACATGTTTTGTAAAATTCAAGGATATTAGTTGATAATAAAGCAATCTTGGTATGTCCATTCACATAGGAGAGATTCTAGTTAATGCAATTAAGATTTGAATTGAGTATTTATAAGAAAAATACTCAGATTTGAGAATTTCTATAGAAAACGATTAATAGGAAGAATATTTTGATAAATCATGTTGACATGGTGAAGTAAACCTATTGTAAATTGGAATTGTCATTGTTGTACACTTGTAAATGGCATTAGTGTAGTTGTTTAAGTTAGATTCAATTTACTTATCCATTATTCAATTACTAGATAATAGAAATTTTAATTTAGTGCTAGTGTTCGCAAACGTTCCTTAAGGAGACGACCCTATACTCTATTCTATGCTATTGAATGATAGGTGCACTTGCCTGTCAAACCGAGTGAAGAGGAGAATATAGGTTTATAATTTATAAAACTCGACAAATAGTTTACTACATGATATCCATGTTGACTTTGAAGCTCCTACACTTTTTGAAAAGTATTAATCTTTCATGACAATGTTCTCTGATCTCCATCACTAGGGGGTAGGCTAAACTCTATGTTAAATCTGGTGTAATATTCTTCTTCCTTTTTCTCTTTAATATTACTATTGTAATTATGCGTTAAATGATAAAAGAGATAATGATTGGTTAAGTGAGATTAAAATCGGTTTTAAAAACCCACATTGTAGCTTCCGCTTTCGCTTGTATGTGTAAACAAGCCTAGCTACACTTTATTTTTTTTTTCCAACACAAAAAAATCCTCAGATTCAAGATCAAACACTCGCCAACCTTTCTTAACATGTGGGTACCCAACAAACATGCATCTTCTCCTATGATACTCAAATTTATCCTTTCAACGAGGATTATGATGCACATAGCATAAAGAACCGAAAGTTTTAATATGACTATTGGCTAGTTTTTGTTGAAAAAGAATTTTGTATGGTGTTTTTCCATTCAAAAGTGGTGTAGGTGTTTGGTTAATTAAATAGGTTGTAGTAATGATACATTCTCCTAAAAAACGAATAAGAAGATGTGCCTGAAAATGAAGGGCTCTAGCTACATTTAATGTGTCTATGTTTATGCTCCACTCATCCATTCTGTTGGGGAGTGGCCATACAAGAAGTTTGATGAATTATACCATATTCCTATAAAAATTATGCATAGGTCATGCATTGAATTCAAGTCTATTGTCACTTCTAATACATGTCACAAGCTTTCTAAATTGTGTTCTCACCATAGTACAAAATTTAATTAATCTATTACTTGCTTCACTTTTATCACGCAATAAATAAACCCATATACCTCTACAAAAATCACCAACAATGGTAAGAAAATAATGTACACGACAAGATGAAGGCACACGATATGGTCCTTAAAGATCACAATGAATAAGCTCAAAACAATCATCAACTTTATTTTCACTTATTGGAAAAGGAGATCTAGTTTGTTTTGCACAATTGAATACATCACATAAGTCTAATTTAACATTGCTTCTACTATTACTTAAAGCATCAAGTATAAGAGAGAGATGTTATCTTGATGGATGACCCATACGTAAATGCCATAATGTGTACGAGTCTATGTCTGTTTCCTTCATAGCCATACATAATGCCACATCCTTATACTAATAAACTCCATCTCTCATTTCACGCACTCCAATCAAGTTCATTGAGGTGAGGTCCTGTATCACACAAAGCTTGCTAATAAATATTACAAAGCAACTAATTTCTCTAATAAGTTGTCCAGCAAAAATAAGATGACATGACAAATTAGGAATATAAGAGCATTTGTTAACATCAAACTAGAACTTACCGTCACATTGCCACATTTGGTGGTTGTAGCACAGGTACCATCTAGAAGACCAACAAGAGATGGTGTTGTTGTAATACCATCAGCCAATTAATCAAGACAACCTGTCATGTGATCCGATGCACCAGTATCTATAATCCAATAGCTATTCACCATACCATTTGAAGACTTACCAAATAGTTGGTAGAAGAACTAGGTTCCAACAACACCATTAATTTCTGCACTTGTTCTATAGTCAAGGTTGGTATGTTGATGGTTAGAGAGGTCACATCAACAATATTTTTAAGATTATTGCCGCCACCGCTACCACTCATTGTACCACGTCTGTATTGAGATTTTGAGTTTTAGAAGGCTTTAGGCTTTAGGCTTTAGGCTCTTATACCATGAAAAGAGAAAGATGATGATGAAAAGAAAAGACTGTTGTTATTTTCCATAGATCTTACAACTCCATATATAGAAGAAAAGTGCTTTGCTTAATCCCATACAAATTTGACCTAAGAATATACAACTGCCAAATACACACTGATATAAAATATACATAGTAAAAAAAAATATAAAACATCTACCAAAAATATACACAACTACTAAATATAGACATATATGCTAATAACCAAAATATATAACTGCTAAATATAGATAGATACGCTAATAGTGTTGGATCCATATGTACATGAAATTAAATTTAGGAAGTGGAAAAGGGGATCAAAACATGATTTGGAAAATCCATGTTTTTACACCAATAATTTTTGCCAAAAATTAAGATTATTATAATTGCAATAGAAAAGAAAATAACCAGATTCTGGCCAAACCAGTTAGCATATTCAAGATCTATCTTCTTGGCAGGAATGCTGGCATCTATAAGAAGAAACACTCCAACTAGTGTTGAGTGGTTCGGGAAACAATCTTTTGTAAACTTGTCCCAATCTGTTCTGAGTTCGTAAGGGTCAGCAGCATACCTATTTAATAACCACCATTACGAAGAGTACAACTGATTGGAATCTGCTTGAGTTCAATAGCTGAACCAGCAATGACGAAACAACCAGAAAAGAAAATAAAGGAATTACCAGTTACAGCCACCAATTCAGCCAGCTAAATGAAATATGTGGATGGAATTACAATTTGATTTAGGGATGACATGACAAGATGCTAGGTGTACCTTCTCAATGGAATTTTAGAAAACTCAATTTGAGTATAACAATCTGTTCCCCATAAGACCACCCTACTCGACCCCCAGGTCTTACCACAGCAGTTTTCCTTTGACGTATCACCATCATTCACAGAATTAAAATTTTTGGTTAAAAGCTAGAACTCAAAATCTTAATCTTTCTGCTTCTGCTCATGCCGTTCAATACTATTCTTCACTAATTATTCTAATGCTACCATAAGAGCTACATATTGCCCATGTAAAATGTAAGATTAACCTTTTGAAGGCTTTAGGGGGGGAAAAAAAAAAAGAAGGGCTCCAAGAGGAACTAAGTTTTCTCCTTTTTTTTTTTTTTTTTATGTTAAAGGACCTATGCTTTAAAATTTTCGTTTGAGGACCTAAGTTTTCAAAAATGTGTCAAAATAGTGCCTTCGTTTCTCTCCATTATAAGGTTGTTATAGTTAAGTCCTGAAATTGGAAGGTGGGGAGAGAAAAGGAAAAAGAAAACAAAAAAAGAAGTGAAAATATAGATCTTGAAAAGACCCATGTAGTAGTAGTAGCAGTAGTAATAGGACTTATGTTTTTCATACTTCTCCAATTCAGGACCCCCTCGTTTTTATTTTAGGACGTACGTTATATATTTATATATATTTTTTTTCTTTTTTCATTTTAAAACCTAACATTTAAGAGTAGTTGTAGCAGAGAGTAAGGAAGATTGTATCTTGACTCATTTTCTATAAACTAGGTCCTAAAATGGGAAAAAAAACTATAAACATGGATACAAAAGATGTAAGAATTATTAAATTAACATGTTATTCCTCTTCTTTTCACTTCTTTGATATTAACCAAATAAAGGAAAAGGAAAGGAAACATTCTTATTCAAAAAAAAAAGGTTGTCAAATATAGTGTAAGTCCTTCTAGTTTATATTTCCTAATAATTTTTTGGACCATATTTCAAAGGATAAGTAATATGTGATGGCCTTAGGCACTTACAAAGTTAGATAATCAAAGAATTCACTTCATCTGAAGAATTGTACCTTTTGGTGGTATAAGTGTAGTCGATGCTCTTTTCAAAGCAGATAAAAAAACACTGACTGCATTGCCTTGATCGAGAAATCCTCAACTCTATTGGTCCTACAATCTTCTCCTCGTAATAAAAAACTCCCATTTGCTTATGTGGAAAAGTAAAAGAAATGGAAATGCTTTATCTGTTTAATGACATTTTCGCAGTGTGATATCACCTAGAGCTGGTGAACCTTCTAACTTATTCAAATCCTTCGTATAGCAAGTAAATCAATCCATCAGGAAAAATGCAGGAATTCCATGCTTTAGATCTCCTTAATAAAATATTTCCCTCAGGTGCTTTATTATAGTGTTGCAACTTTAAATCATTCCAAAACTTCACAGTCAGTCTTTTCATTAGTTCGTGTTTCTATCCACAAGAGGAACAAAGAAATTGAACTCCTAGGTCAAGTGATATCACATCAGTCAAAAACTAAAGTTGCACATCTCACATGGAGTTTCCTTTCAAATACATCACCTTTTGTTTGTTCTTCTGCATTTCCATGAAAGAATTAATGGCACATTCAACAACAAAGTATACCTCATTAAAAAAAGGAAAAAAACCAAATAATGTAGGAGTGACTTTGTAATCCCCCAAAATTTACGTAACATGATTATAACAAATACTAAAAATATAATACAAAAATTATATAGAATATTTGGAATAAGTAGGAAAAATCACTCCAAATTTTTTCGATTTAAAATTATTAAAGTGTAAATGAATTTGATTATAATTAGAAAGGTTAAAACCGCTACCAATAAAATTTTTTTGTAACTTCTATGATCTCAAATAATTTATAAAATGACGATAAATCAATCGTTAATATAAATTACTGAATTATTTTTCCTTATGTTCAATATTTAGAAAATAAATCACACGTTTGTTAAACAATGAAATATTAGTGCTCAAGCTATTATTAAACTATCAACAACATTGAGTAGCCCTAGGTAAAAATAGGTTGTTAATAATAAATTAGTATAAATAGATCCTATACAGTAAAATATAATGTTTGGTAAAATGAATCGATATCTAAGAATCTAGATCTTAAATAAATAATTAAATTTTACTAATGTTCTATTCAAAAGATTTAGAGAATTTGGAAATTAAAATCCTGAATTGTCAACGTAACGTTTAATAATTTTCATAACTGGAAAATGAACTAATTGGCAAATGTGAAACTAATATAAAATATATGATTGAACAAAAATCTTGGAATAGATCTATGAATTGTGATAAACTCATTCGTAGCTTGAAAAACCCGAATAAAAATTCCCTTGGCCTTAACAGATACCAAAAACGAGATTTCGTATATTGAATTGATAATTCATGATATAATAAGACGTAACTCCAAATTTTAAAACCGTTGTCATACTTGTAAAGGAATTTCGAATTCATTAAAACTTAGTTTCCAATTCGATTTATTGAACTTGAAAAAATTTAACCACGTAAATTAAAATACTAAAAATGATTAATAATATAAACCTTAAACCAAAAACTTGAATATATAAATGATCTAGAGTGTTTGTAGTCACTTAGATAATTTCATCTAGATAAAACTTATATGTAATGGATATAAATATAAGTTTATAAAGTAATATTGGTTAAATTATTGTAGTTAACTATTAATTAGATGATGATAATAATAATAATAATAATAATAAAGAAAAATATTTTTGGTTAATAACTATTAAATATATATATATATATAAGATCGGACAACTCCAACCATTGCACCGCTGCACGTATGGAAGAAATGGGATGACGAACAGCAGAGGAAATTCACGTGCGCTGCTGGACTTTTTCCCGAGCAAGGTGAAGCTCACTCCACGCACAAGTGTTATCCACGTACAGCAGCCCCTTTCGACCCAATTGCAAGCAGCAACATGGAGGACAGCTGCAACATGGAGTAGAATCGGAACGGGCAGCAATTGTTCCACGCACAGCACACCACGAACAGAAATTTCCCACGCACCAGCAGCAGCAGAAGACCGAACACGAGATTTTCACGCGCTATAGCTCCATATCACGAACAGGGCAGTTGGACAACACGAACACTGAGACAGCTGCTTTCCTCCACGCACAGGATAGGAGACCTCCTTCATGCTGCAGCCTTCAACTCACGCGCAAGCAGCAGTGGAACCGCTGCATCTATTCACTCTGCAGCATCCACGTTGCACGACCCAGCGGTTGGTCTTCACACACACACACAAAAACGCACATACACACAGCAAGAATTTTCCACGCACAGCAACCTGTATGAACAAGCTGCAGAATGTCCACACACAAACAGTTCCCCCCACGTTGAAACAGAAGACTGCAAATTTCAATTGGAAAAGAGGAGCTGTCGGCTGCAATTCCTTTTCTACGCACGGCACAAGCGGGCTTCTCCCACACATCTACATCCAGCTGGATATCAAGCACGGACCAAAGAATTCCACGCAAAGTGTCACGTTCAGCTGCAAATTCTTCGTCACGCTGCAGGATTTGGATTGACGCGGAACAGACTTCGGAGAATTTAACACGCTGCAGTCCTCCACGCTAGAAACGGAGTCAAATGTTTACAGAACCCTTACGTTGGACAAGGAGTAGTTGGCTGCAATTTAAATTCCGGTTGCAGCATATATGTCTAGGAATTGTCCAATTTTAACATCAAATTTCAACTTGATAATGACATCTCAACCAATCCAAAAGCTTCAACCATAATACACAATAAATACACAAGAATCTCAGATTAAATTTAAGAGAAAAATAGCTCCAAATGGCCTTGGAAATCCCAAACTAACAGCTGAAGCAGATGAGAATTCAAAACAGAACAAGCAACATTCACACACACATTCCAACTCGGTTTTGACAAAAATATAGGCTTAGCTTGAGTTGAAAATTTTGTCCAAATAAACACCAATAGTAGGCCTCTAAATGTACACTTCAAACACCAATTAATGGCTAGAAAACAACAAGACAAATGTGATGAAAATCTATGAAAATCAAGATAGAAAACAACAAACCAAAAAACTGCAGCAGACAAATTAGAAAATTGGCCTCTGTTTCATACGAATTTTAGCCTCATTTTTGACCCAATTTTCTTACAACTTGAGCCCCTATTTTACACACATAAACAACCTTAATTAACTACCAAACAAACACAATTAATTCCCCTTGAAATCAGCCACAAATTTCATACAAATTCATCAAAAATTCAACCTCAAATTCGCATGAAATTACACTCGAGAAACATCAACAAATATTTGTATTTTTCAAGCCCAAAATACTCTCTTTAAGCCTCCTAACCTTAGTACGCATATATAGCCTTAAGTTAGACACTAAATTAGCTCAAAATCTCCCCAAACACAATTCAAAGATCCTCTCAAAACAACTACTACGAATTTACAAAACTCCTCTTCCATGCTCACTTGTTCAACCTCATTCCAACACTTCAAAAATAAAAGAGTATCCCTTGTTTAGATCCTATAGCACTATCCAAGCATCAATATCATCAGCACAAAAACCCCACTTTAGCTATTCCAAACAACATCCAAAATCAAGATAAATAGTCTTTGGTATATCATCAATTCAAGATGAATCCAAGCTCAACAAGGTAAAATATATACATATAAGCTAGTTTAGTTAGATTAATTTTTCTTAGTTACTCATCTTCTTACTACCCTCCTTAGATAATTATTTTCATCAAGGAGGAGGAGCTAAATCCCATCTATTGTCCAATCAAGGTAAGAACTATATCAAGTTCAAATATTCATTATGTTTGATCTTTAGGAATTGACTTATAAATTTATCAAAATTGATATGATAAGTATATTGATGTCATTTAGACTATTTAGTGTACAAATACATCAGCTTGAAGATTTTTAAGTGTAGAAATTCAAATCTTAGAAAGGAAGAACCAAAACTACAACAAGCTAAATTAAACTTTGAATAACTCATGTAGACCGTTGGAAATAATGAATAAACTATATTGATGTGTTTGTTTTAAGCCAAAAAAGACCCCACCAATGGAAAGAACACAAAAAATCCTATGAAATCGATTATTTATTTGTTAAGAACGGATAAGAAAAGAATTAGATATTACAAAAACAAAAAATGAAAACACTGCTGCTAGATTTTTACGAACAGCATGGGCTGTTCTTACCTTATTCGTTCCTTTAATGACTTTGTTTGATAAAACTAAGACCACTAATGGATTGTACTCGGAAAATACTATGAAAACGACTATTTATTCATCGAAAACGAATTAGAAATGAGTTAGATATGATCAAAACAAGTTTTAACTACAACTGTTAAGATTCACTTGAAACCTATGTATGTTTTTCATAAATTAAAAATTGTACAAGTCTCTTTTCTTGAAAATAATTTCACTACTATAAAGTACTCTTTGAATACTACCAAATCGACTATTTATACAACGAAATCGGATTAAAATGAATAAGAAAATCACAAATAAAATTCACTCAGTTTTCACTTTTAAACCTATAGTAATTTATTGTTATTTCTATTAATATAGTTTATGATTATTACTATTATTCCTACTGTTTATAGTATTCTATATTAATATTTTCATTAGGGTTATCAATATTGTTATTTTACGTAAAAGTCACTATATTTATATTATCATCAATTCTATTTTTGTCACTAATGGTATTATTTACTGGCTATCTAAAAAAATTGTTGTTATATTATATGTGTATTTAATACTAATACTTTTTTACATTAAGGTCATTATATTTATATTAACAATAATTCTGTTATTATTTTGTCACTAATATTATTATTTACTAATAGTATGAAGAAGATTATTATTATTATACATGTATTTATTACTAATATTGATATTAACGTTTCAAAACTAATATTACTAATAATATTGTAATATTAAACTTAGTTTGTTTTGCAATGAAAATGAAACTGAAGTATAATAGAAATTTGATATATCTAAATACGATTTTTATAATCCTTGAAAGGTATAGATACTAGAATATACCCTTAAATAAATAAAAATATCAATTTGAGAGATAGATAAGGTTGACGGGCAAAGAATTAATAAGTAAAAATTTTCTACTAAAATCGATAGAACTTAAGGCAAAGACAAATCCTTTAAATAAAAATATAGAGAGTAATTAAGATCAAGAAAAGCGAAATGAAAATGAATAACAACAAAATATTCTTTACTAAAAGCATTAAAACCTTAATAAAAACTAACCATATACCGATACAAAATAGTTAGGCATCTATAAAGATTCAATTAAATTATTGAACGACGCAATAATTAATATAACGAGTTTAGTCAATGTCCGGCGATTAGAATCAGCGCCTTTAATTATAGGAAGACTTCTCTTACAGAAATAATCCAATAATAAATCTCTGTTATTTTCCTTTCATAGGAAATTAAATCAATTTCCGGATTATCGATAGCTTATACAACATTTAGCAAGGACCACAGGTGAGTTACTTGACTTTATCACATTTTTGTGCTTAGTATATTGCATTTGTAATAATATATAATTCAATTGATATGCATGAGATTGGGAATAATGGATGTTGTGTATGATTGAATTACAAATATATCATAATATAAGTGATAATCCTATTGTATGATAAATATTGTATGAAATATGTTGATGATTGTCTATAAATTGTAGATCGCCTTAAACTTGATTAACAACTGTTTGTACTATAAATGAAACGGACATGCATTGCACGATTTTGCATAAACTGCATATGGAATGGCAGCCTACTACGTTTAGTATTTCGGTTCTCTGGTAATGCTTGGTTTTTCTAGGCAAGAGGCTATTGGTTCTACGTAAGCCTACATTTGTTCCGTCGGTTCCATGAGAACTAAACTGGAAAATGAAGGACGCCGCCCATGGTATCGCGTGAAACGACTAACACTTAATGGAGTCTCTTTGTTTCAAAAGGAAATTGAGTAAAGAAACTTTACTCATGAAGTAAAGAATAAAGTGAGTGTTGTTATTCCTTCAACCCCGATGAAGAGGGCGTAAATCTTCATCCTGCTTTGGATTCTAGATCATCCAGGCTTGTAATGTGCATATGACTGATTATTGCATTACATATGATTGATAATTACACTTGGTTGCTATTGTTTGATGTGTGGTATAGTCAGGTTATCTCACTGAGCCCGTGGTTCGCTCACCCCCCTACAGTTTTTGTGCAGGATTATTACTAGCTGGGATTGGGCTAGGACTATGTGAAGAGAGCTTCTCCAACGAACTTATTGAAGATAGAAATATAGGATATGGAAACTTAGAATGTAAATTAGATGAATTTTGAATTTTGTATGTTGTAGTTTGAAAACCCAATTTCACTATTTGGTGGGGATACCGATTCTCTGCGATCTTGGTGGAAATTGGAAAATCAGATCCCATAGTTGAAATACTGTAATATATTATATCATTTGTATGATAAAACTTTATAAATAGATAGAGTCTTGTACACTCTGACATACAAGACGGCTCTCATGTTACAGGTGCACACGTGATATGATGGCTTTAGATAAATCCTGTTAGGCCCCTATATTAGAGTCGTGACAACTTAAACACACACACTGAAACATAGATAAGCAAACAATTGTTCAGAAAAAGGGCAAATTGCATACACAACTCATGAAAGTTTCATGTGCACAATTTAACCCAAATATATATATACATATTGAATCAAACGAAAGGCTTCTTGTGTGCTTAGCCCCCTATCTTTAAAATTGTGCATTTAAACCCAGAAATCTTAAAAACTATATTATTATTTTACTTAAGGGGAAATGGTAAAATGGGATATAAATGCTTTTTTTTTTTTTTGTCTCTTTTAATTAGAGGCTACGTGCACATAAAGCAAATATAAAAAGGTGCATTCGCTAATTTAACCGAAAACATTAAGCAAGCAACAAACCATACAAACATACTTGACCATATAGATTGATTGTGTTCAAACATGTCCACAAATAATAGCAGCTTATGGTCATTCATCATCCAAAAAGAAATCTTAATCAATGAAGAGCTCATCAAACTAGAAAATCGCAATGACTGAGGATGAGACCATTATACTTGCGTGCTGATTTCATCATGAAGGAATTCACTAATATGATTCTTTTCTTACAAGGAGAACTTAAGCAAAACATGAAATAATCATTGTTCAATCATACCAATGTCCAGGCAAGTCCACAAGATACCAGCTATCATTTATCCGGAAGTGGTTTATGCACTGTCTTTCTTGCAGGAAACATGAACATAATTATAATAAATACAATTGGTGAAGAAACCTTTAAAATGATATGATCTGTTTGCTTAAACTTTGTTCGTGGCTTGGCATTAAAAAACAGCCATATGAAGCAACACGCCGCTAAAAAGTGATGTTCAATCACTACTTTCTACATAACAAACAACATAAGGTAAGGTCACCATCTAAAATTAAATCCATTTTATTTACTTCCACTGTTGAAGAAGCAATTCAACTTTCAGCGAGCCATTTATTGTCTTTAGTTGCTTGACTTATGGCCCACAATTTTCACATTGCTACATCAAGTTCAAAACACTCATTCACATTTATTGTTTTCAATTTGAAATCCTGTTTCCTTTTTCAATTAAACTTTAAGCATATTAGGTTTGACATTAAGAGAAGTAAAAGGACCATTTAAGGTAGGAATGTTTTATCAAGTGAGTATTTTACGTTATCATTAACGATGGGTTAATAATGCCATTAATGGTGTTCCATCAAGTGCAACGTACCAACAATATATTAATTTACCCTATGTTTCTTCATTTGCTATCACATGGCACGGCCACAACAACTTCACCTTCTTCATCGAGACAAAATCACTGGAAACTTGATGGAGGTTATATCTAAATCTTATGGCTCGAAGTTTTAACATGGATTATTATTCAAAACTGCTAAAATCCATGGCCTAGATTCATTTGCATTAACTTTTTAAGTCTAATCCGTTGATTCAAAAGTTCACACGGATTGTTGGAAATTTTGAAAGAAAAGATCCGGTGGAGTTTAGCTAACATATATATGTATATATGTTTTCTTATCTATAGAGTGACTCCTTTTTTATATTATATTTTTATGGGGTAAACTATACTAGAAGGTATCAATATTTGGAAGTAAATTCATTTAAGGTATTACGTTTCAAGTAGTTAAAAAGAGGAATCAACGTTTGACAAAGTGAATCAAATGAGGTTTTAACTTTGGACTTGTTTTCAGTTAAGTTTTCTTAATTTTCTCAATGGTTAATTACTAATAACTTATTTGACCTACTTTACAAAATGTTAATTTCTTTTTTTAACCATCTAAAATGTTGATATCTTAAATGAATCTATCCTTAAATGCTAGATATCTTAAATGAACTTTGTGAAATGTTAATACTTCAAACTAATTTATCCTCAATGTTGATATCTTTCGATGTAATTTACCAAGATCAAAAGACTAATCAAAGGCTAAAATGATGATTATCTAAAAAAAAACATGTATTTTAGCCTTTAGAACAATTTTTTAATATGTATTACAAAACAGAAAATTCAAATTTAAAAGTCCAACAAATGGCCTCCATGGAATTCGGTAGAGCTCATCTTCTTCAATAAGACTAAATCAGTAAATCCTCTTCAATAATGTCGCCTGTAAATAGTTGGTGTTTATGACTTGGAGGGGAATAGAACTATCAAGAAAAACGATGCTGGAACAAGTAAGAAAGTTTCATCTGCTGCAGTTATTAACCCCGGAAGCTTGATGAAGGTACAAAGCCAGTTACATTGGGTTGCGTTGGAAGAGATATAGAAAGCGAGGATGGAAAACGATGATGCAATTTCACTTCAAAAACAATGAAAATTAATATGTTGTTTGACAAGTGGCACTTCACAAAACGTAGTTAACAATTTATTAACGGTCTATTAATGATACCTTAAATGACTTACTTGATAAAACACTGATACCATTTTTTAATTACTCTAAATGTACCTCAAATAAATTTACTAAAAACGTTCATACCTTCAGCATAATTTACCTTATTTTTTGCCTTACTGATTTTCTTTTCTTTTTTTTAAAATAATAATGTGAGTTAACGGGTCAACCTACAGGTTAATGAGCTAAGTATGTTTGGCTTGTTTTTTGAATGGGTCGAAAACCCCAATCCTGACCTGCTTTACAACCATCATGCACAAACAACAACCATCTCAGCATAATATATTTTATGGGATGGGAACTTACTGTCGTGCGATGGTGTCTCATTTGTGTCTCAATGAATGGGTATTTGATGCATATATAATGTAAAAAATCTCTAAAATAATGCAAGCAATAATTATATTTCAATGTCAAACACTTATTCGCCAAGATAGGAAAGGGACCCATCATGGAGACACCAAATTTTAATCCATTATGTATGTATACGCGCAGCAATGCCACAGATTCTTGTAACTAACGATAGCCAGACAGATACTAATCTTCACCGTGCATTTACCATCATAATCCTAAACCGATAGCCATTATATATGTCCATTATTGTCCGATCTCCAACATCCACTTCTAGTTCCGGTACCAGACGACAGTGTCGTCAGCGAGAAAATGGCAAATCGGAGTCGCTTGCTTAACCTTAAGCATTTGGAATGACAAATGTTCCGGGTTCCACTTTGTTGTATCCTCATGACAAACGGCAACAGCCTTAACCACTAAGCCAGTTTCACTTTTCGATGGAACCGTATATGCTTTTGATGATTCTATGGAGTGGCAATAGAACACTGCATATACATAGGCCATCTTATGACACACAACAAAAATGGCTTCAACATCCACATTCCCCGTCAAACAGTTCACGCTATGTTTAATCTTCTATTTCTTAATCTGTGTCTCGTCGTTAGATCTAGTTGATACCGCTTTGACGTTGTTTTCGTTTCCTAAGATTTTAGAGAAGTCGACCATGGATTCCAAAGAAGTTGCGCTATTTCTTTTCTCCCGACATCCCTGGTTCTTCGCATAATGTCATGGTTTCTTGCATATTGCTGGCGTCTTCGGATTCAGGAATGATCAAAAATCGGTGAAGAATGTATGTTAAGTTGTGAGAGGAAAAGGGTCTGGAATCAGCTATTTCGCGGGCATAAAGGAGACCAAGTCCGTTTCTAGGAAGAACAAAGAAACATTATGAGCATCCTTGAGTGCGGTCTCTACTGTAGGATGGTCATATTTGATTTTATAATTGATTCTACTATAGATGATACGAGTACGCCTTCCAGCCTTTCCAACAGGGACATCATAAACATCCTTGATTGAGTTGTCTGGTGGAGCATACTCGATTTCATACTTGATATTTAAATCCCGGCCGCCGGCAGAGGTGCTCTTGTTTTGTATGGATTCCACAAATATCACAATATGGATTAATTTTTGACGCAGCAAGTAAGCATGAATAAAACAAGACTACACGCTGAATGATCTAAAATACACACAATGATTGCAACAAGATTCAATTTAATCTCAAGAGAAAACTTTTATCAAATTAGGGTTTGAAAAGTATGCAATATGTTTAGCCTTGAAAGCAAGTCTAAAGAGCTATTCATATGGTTACATTGAGAATTCTAAAAAAAAAAAAATTAAATAAAAGTTGGTGACCTAGAAAGGCAAAACAGATCATATAGGTTGGTGGTGTAGGTATTAAGGTTGGCAATGTAAGCCTAAAGGCCAGCAGTGTACTTCAAGGCCAGTGGCTTACATGTCAGTGCTGCTTCTTCCTTTATTTCTTGGATGACTTTCTTTTGTTCAAATACATGCCCGCTATGTTGCCGGCGTCAATCTCTCTCACCTGAGAAGAACTCTACCTCGAGTTCTCTTTTGGATATAATGGAGAATTGTCGCGTAGAATGGGAAAAGATCAGCAACATTGGAGGTCTTAGAAATGCCCATAGAAGACCAACCACGTATGCATTGTTATTGATCTTCCTCATGATCTGATAGGGACCATCTTTCTTGGGTTGCAACTTACTACACTTGCCCATTGAAAACCTTTTTTTTCCTCAAGAAATACATCAACTGATCTCCTACATCAAACAATTGTCTTTTCTGATGCTTGTTTGCTACTCCCTTGTACTTGTCATTGGCTTCTTCGATTCTTTCTTTTATTTCAGCTATAGTAGCCCGCCAATGCTCAACCATGTTCTTGGTAGCTAGGGCTATCAACAAGCCGGGCTTTTGAAGGCTCGGGCTTAGCTTGTTTAAAAATTAATGAGCTCGAGTCAAGCCAAACTTTTATCAAGCCTCAAAAAGGTAGGCCCGAGCCCTAGCTTGTTAAGAATGCACAAGCCCGAGCTCGGCTCGTTGGGCTCATTATTATAAACAAGCCTATAAGAGCCCGAGCTTGAGTTCGAGCTTGTTTAGCTTAATGAGCCTTAAATGAGCTTGAGCTAGAGCTCTTTAAGAAGCTTGAGCTTATTTAATAGCTCATTTATGGTGACTAATCTTAGTTTCACATTTTTACCCTCTTTTTCCACCGAATTTGACTTTAAAAATTTAAAAAATTCATGTAAATTAATGGGATAATGATAAGTATTACACCCATATAAAATCAAGTAATATCTAGGTACAACATTTTTTTTTTCTAATAAATGAGATAATTTATCTATAAATAAAAAAGACGAAAAACACAAAAGAAGCAAGCATATTGCTTGTAGTAGCAAGTCTATACACAAAACAAATTTAGCTAGGTTCTAAGGCTTCTTCCAGCTTCAAAAAATTAACAACTTGCTACTAGCAAAATAAACAATCATTGAAGAGTATTCATACCAAGGTATAAAAGTTGATAAAAACATGAAAACTTCATTTCATAGAAACCGTAAAGCTCTTAAACTAGTCATGTGAAACACAAACTTTTGTCTATTTGCAATTTGCCTCCATGCTACTGCTAGTCCATTTAAACTTGTAAATGAAAAAGCAACAAATTTTTTGGACTAGAACATTGGTTAACAACCACTCTAGTTGTCTTCAAAATACATGTAAATTGTAAATGCCATCCCTTCGCCCAAAATAACATCATCACCAGATCAAACTAGATGATCCATAACACTTTTTTCCGCATTTAATAAAAGGCTTATCCTCTTAAGCAGCCATTATACACTTGAATAAAAACATCCAATCAATATATTATTCTCTCATTAATAAATGATGCTAATACGTAGACATTCAATCAAAACACTTGTTATTTTCTTATGATATTAGTTAGTAAGATAAACTGTTCTATTTAATTGAATAATCAAAACTAGAATGGCCCATTTGATGCTTGATTGTTGGAATTATGTTCATTAATAATACTTAAAGTAAACTAATAATATGCTTTTATTTCATATCAAATTATACGTAAAGTATTATTACTATTACTGCTACTCACAGAATAACCACAATCCAAACACAACAATAATGCACACCACAGACACACAAATAGAGATAAGGAAAACGTCTTATGTTAAGATAAACAAAATGGCATTATTTTTTACCATTGCTAAATACACATTCTACATATTTTAAGGCTCAAAACCGCCATTAAAGTGGAAGGAATAAGGGGAAAAAAAGAAAAACCAAGAAAACAATAATTAAAAAAAAAACCCAAGAAGACCAAAAGCCAGAGTTTTCAAAAATAGAGGAAGCGAAAGAAAAGAAAAAAAATATAGTAAAAGGCAAAAAGTATCAAAGCAGTAGGATCAATATATGTATGAAACACCATGAAGAACTGGAAGAAGACTACCGTGGAACATGACAACCAAATATACCCTACCAAAAAAAAAAAGTCTTTATGTTTCTTAATGGGAAAAAAATAAAACATAACAAAATACATGGATCATATATATGTATATATAATAGTAAAAAGAATGAACAATAAAAATCACACATCATTGTTATGACAGATAAAACACTATTAAAAGAAAAAAAAAGAGAGGGAGAGTAAAATAAAACCATGAAACCTTAACGTAGTACAAAATCAACTAAACATTACCTAAACAACAACAACAACAATAATGTGGAAAAAAGTATTTTTAATTAGACAAATTTATAATTAAATTCCACTAGCACACGTGTCTTTAACATCATCTTGATTGATTTACATTCAACCAGCATTCACTTTCATTCCATCTTTAATTTTCCCTCTTTCGCTTCTTCATAAATTACCCCCGTCACAGTTGCTCTTTCAATGTTTGAAACAGAATACAAGTCTGACTCAAACTTATATGTACCATCCCTCTTATTATCCCAAACTCCTCATCCATCATAATTCGTTTTTTTTTTTTTAATCTTTTATGGCTATCTAACATAAGCCAATATTCCCTATGGCTTTACCTATCAAGTCCTTCTCAGTAAACTAAGGTAAATGCATTGCATTTCTTAACATATAAAGATAGATAATAAAATAGTGGGGATGTAAGGTGCTCGATTTTCAAAAGTTGATATTTCCGTAAAAAAGATAATATTTCCAAAACACATACCTTTCTTCAGATACTCCTCTCAATTAATCTCCATCATTGTATCCTCATCCTCTTAGATACAAATGTTGATATTTTAATTAAAGTATTAGATGAAAAAAAGAAGTGCATATAATTTGAATCAACCATAGAAGAATAATAATAATACAAGTGTTAACACTTACTTTTCTAAGCTTTTCTTGATGTTATGAAGCTTGTGAAGCCAATCTCCTCCACAAACCAAAACCTGAATAGTGTTTGGAGACAATGAAGCATGATAAGGATCAATATATGACCTCTAGCACTAAAAGTAGCCTCCGATGCAATGTTGAAATAGGAACAATAAGGATATCCCGAGCCATTTTTACAAAACATTATATATTGACTGACTTAATTTCCCCAATCTATACATCAAAGGGATGATTCATGTCACCAGTGATAACATTATCTTCCAAGTAGATATCCAACTCACCTTTCGTTGGTTGAGTAGTTTGAACAAACATAAAAAATTTGCAATATATTTCGATACTTGAATTTTCAAAACCATCATTTTCCTCATTACCAACAAACTTCCTGAAGATGCAAGTCATGAATGCTTCTTTGGTATGCTTTCCAAAATTGTTAAGAGTATAACTCAAACATTTCTTGTAAAGAGTCTTGCACCTTCTTAATATTATTTTTTCCTTCTTCATCTAAATAAATCATAGAATAGCAAAACTGCACAAATTTCATTTAGAATCTTAGATCTAAAACAGTTGCTATTGCCATAAGCAAATTACATTTACTCCAATACTTAAAGAATTTTTCTTTCATTCTTCGAACCATTGCTCGAATATGATCTCTTTCATCATTCTCCTTAGAAATCAACAAATGCTTCACCAGAAAAATCTCGTTGAGATACAAATTGGAAGTCAAATAGTCACTTCCAAAAAAATGACTTTGATTGCCAAATTGAATTATTGTATTGTTGCAAATCTCAATTGCTTTTTCCAATCATCTTCTGTAGGTGTAGAATGATAACCTACCTTAACCTCTACAAATCTTGGGAATGCGTCTTTTAGTTTTATTGTAGTTACTAACATACATAGGTTGAATTCCAACATGTCGAACAATCAAGTATAAGCTTTCATTCACTCATACACAACTATTTTACAATATGAGCAAAAGCTTTCAATCTAACTTTTGGCCCATCAACATACTTGATACTTTCACAAACATCTTCAATAATGTATTTAATCTCTTGCAAGCCATCTTAGACATAGAGATTCAATATGTGTGCAAAATAGCGAACATGTGACAGCTTTCCTCCAGGAACCAATTTATTATTCCTTTCAAAACTCTGTGTTAATGTCGTAATTGCAACAGCATTATTCGTTGCATTATCAATAGCTATAGAATACACCTTGTCTTCAATACCCCCAATTATTCAAACACTTAAAAATGGAAGTAGCAATGTCATACCTGGAACGTGGAGGAGGCAAATGAACAAAGCTAAGCACCCTTTTCAGTAAGCTCCAACTTTCATCCACAAAGTGTCCAGTAAGTACCATGTGAGAAGTAGTCTGTCCCGAATTCTATAGATCTATAATCAAGCTAATTTTGTTCACTTCCTTTAATGTTGCCTTCAACTTCTTCCACTCTCTTTCATAAAGTGCACGGTAATCGTTCAACCATTGTGTGAAAATCTTTGTAAAATGAGGTGAGATAGTCTTCATCATCATATTGAATGCTTCTTGCTATACTGTATTGAATGGATGCTCGTGCGCAATGGATTCCCTCATTTTTGCTTGATCATATTTGAAATTTGCTACAACAAAGGCATCATTTCCTTCAATGGGCTGGAATGTAAGGTGTTGTTGGCCTCTTAAGTTCACCATTCTTCTACTACAACTATTCAAGTGCCGAGTGAAATGAGTAGTTGTACCATCCTTCATAGATAGCCTAGTATTACAATGAGTGCATTCAGCCTTTAAGGAGACATATGGAAGTTGGATTTCTTTGAATTCCAACCATAATTTGGATGTCTTCTTTCGTTTTTACTTTTGCAAAATTTCCTCGTTATTTGCATCTTCTTTAATATCCTTTTTTTTTCCTTTCAAACTCTTTACCATTACTGTTAGCAACTTCAGCTTCACTCATAATTTTAGAGAAGATCTGAAAAGATGACAAAGAATGATATGACGAAACACTGGAAATTTAGACAAAAGAATGAAAGACTTAGATTCACAAAAAATGAATGAAATTATAAACAATATAATAAAGCAATACCTCAAGTTGGATCCAAAAAATTCTTTACATAATTCTAAACTTGTTCATAGTAAAATTATAATTGCCTATATTTACTATTGAGTCACTTAAGCTCTACATGATTTAGTATTATTTATCTCCACTCTACTTATCACAAAAATCTAGGTGCTTTGTCAAAAATAAGGTACTTCCATCTTGCATCATTAAAAATTGTTTCCCACAATAGTTGCATACTGCTCTTTGCTTGGGGTCAAGGTTTATTGTATAATAGTGAAGAATGTGAGCATTGGATGCTCTAGAAGATACGTTTACATCACTTGACATCTTCTGGCAAAATCAATATAGTAATATATTATTCAACTTGAAAGCATAAACATAGGCACAAAAGCATCATCATTTAAACAACTAATGAATTATATTGGTTCGATTTAAACTAATGTACAATATTCTTTCCGTTTATTAATTTATTCTCTTCAAATACTTTAAATATTTCATGAATAATACTGCTGGAAATAATTTCTTTTATCTATAGATATAAAACACCCATACTCTCTCCTATCAATCATTAATAGTTTCTATTCAAATCATTTTGTGAAAGATGTGGTAACAAAGATGGATAATTGATCTAGGATCAAAGAAATCAAAGGAACCAAGGATTTAAGATCCCATTATGTTGAACATGAATACATTTCAATGTCTTGTTCCCATTAATCATATTTGGTCTTATTGTCATGATTCATGAGAAACCAAATTCATTATCTTTTGGAAAATAATGCTTATCTAATATATTTCTCAAGGAAAAAGAAAAAAAATGGGAACAATAAATTATATGAAATATATACAGCTTCTATTGCTTTTTGAATTCATAGAAAACTAAACTATTCTATTTTTATTCTTTTTCCTACCTAAGATCTTTTATAGAGCATATACCACTATTAAAGGAATAGAGGATTTATCAATCATCATTTGTTAATAGTTACTATTCAAATTATCTTTGTCAAAGGTGTTTAAAATGTATGTGTATAATCTCCACCTTCCAGCTAAATCCACTATTCTACTGTACAAACTTTATCTCCATCATCCACTAATGGGACTTGTGTTACCTCTTAATGGTTAGCAAAACAAAAAGCATCTTCATTATCATCATGCTAGTGGATGAATATATAACCTTACTAATTTCGCTTGAAATTTTACATCCTAGCTAGTAAAGAGGAGCAAGAGAAGCAAGAAAAACATAATTAAACGCTCAGTTAGCTAACAAAGAGATCTTATGTGAGCTAAGATGAACCTCAGCAACTGCAATCAGCCTCTGTTTCATTTCACTTAACCCTATTAACTGTAATCAGCTTCTTCTAAAGTCATGCACTTTAAAATCCACATATGAAAAGCAAAAGAACTTACCAATGGGTGCTGACTTGATAAAGACTAAGAGGAGCATCGACAGCCAGTAACTTGATGAAAATGATTTGGAGAAGTAGTGAACCGACGATGACACAAATCCTGAAAGTTCTAAGCTAACAGTGAGTTAGTGATGGTGAGGCAAATTTGATTTAGGAACTAGGGTTTTTCTTTAAGTGAGGTGATGACTTTATGCCATCCTTTCTTGTTATTTTTCTTTTTACTTTTATAAATTATTTTTACAAGCTTTTTATTGAACACTTGAACGAAAGTCCAGAACCAATTTTTATTAATGTCTACCAAAATCTTTTTTTTTAATATTTTAATCACTTTTCATTTCATTAAAATATATAATTTTACAATATATAAAAAATATATAATTATTATATTAAATATAAGATAACATTATATTATATATAAAGAGCTCATGAGCCTATTATCAAGCTTGGCTTGCGGCTTGTTATCAAGCCTGGCTCACAAGCTTGTTAAAGCTCTAAACGAGCCTATTCATGAGCCGGCCCACGAGCCTGTATCAAAGCTTGAGCTCGGCTTGTTTAGCTAAACGAGCTTCATTTTAAGCTCGAGCTCGACTCGTTTAATTAACAAGCTCAAGCCGAACAGTCTAAACCGAGCTAAGCTTAAGTAGCTCACGAGTAACTCAACTTGCTTGTAGCCCTATTGGTAGCTAAACTAATCTTAGGTTTCTTGGGCAACTTGATTAGGTTTAGTGCGTGTTGTGGCGGCTTAGTGTAGACTACAGAGAGTGGTGACTTTCTTGTGGTCCTATGAATAGCATTGTTATAGGTGAACTCTGCTTGGGCTATAGCCACATCCCATGGTCTTGGCTTTTCTCCACATATACTCCTGATTAAATTACTAAGAGTCATATTGGTCACTTCCATCTGCCCATCTGTCTACGTATGAGCTGTACTGTTGTAGTTTAGAGAGGAATCAAGCATCTGCCATAAGGTCCTCCAGAAGTGACTAAGAAATTTGCTATCCCTATCTGATGTGATGGATTTAGGAACTCCATGAAGGAACACCACTTCTTTAAAGAACAACTTTGCAATTACTTGCACATATGTAGTCTTCCTGCATGGGATAAAGTGAGCCATTTTTAAGACTTGTCAACAATAACAAACACTAAGTCAGTGCCTCATTCAGTACAAGGTAAGCCCAATATGAAGTCCATAGATAGGTCATCCCAAATGTTCTTAGGAACTGGCCGTAGTGTGTATAACTCATATTCTGGGACCATCCCTTAGATATCTAACAAACATAGCATCTCTGCACAATCCTATGACATCCTACCTCAAATGTGGCTAATAAAACTTGTTAGTTACTACTGTGATGGTCTTGTCTCTACCTAAGTGTTTAGCTAATCCTACCCCATGCTGATCTCTAATTAGCTTTTCTCTTAAAGAAGACTTAAGGATACATAGTTGGTTCCCTTTCATCAAGTACCCTTCATAAATATGAAACTCACCCCAAGGTTCTTTCATAATGCATTTTCCTTTATCTCCTTGAAGTCAATGTCAATTTCATATAGCTCTTTCAAATGCTCAAACCCAACAACCTCAGTGCTCATGGTTATTAACGGATTAGCTCTTCTACTTAAAGCATCAGCTACCTTGTTTTATCTTACTTATGCTTCAATTTAAATGGGAATTTCTAGAGGAACTCAATCCATCTAGCATGCATGTCTTGCTAATTTGGGTCAGATTACTTAGAAGCTTTAGAGCACCATAATCTAAGTATAGAACAAACTCCTTCTTAACCAGGTAATGCTCCCATATCCTTAATGCTCTCACAACATAGTAGAATTCCTTATCATAAGTGGACGAATTCTTCCTGGATTCACATAGTTTCTCAGTGAAGAAAGCTACTAGTCTCTTTTCCTATGACAACACAACCCCAATGCCTACCTCATTAGCATCACAATCCACTTCAAATAATTTATCAAAATCAGGTAGTGTTAGTAAAGGGGCACTACAAAACTTTTCCTTTAGCACTACAAAACTAGCCTCAACCTCTTCACCCTACTAAGATTTCCCTTTCTACAGACACTCAGTTAATGGAGCTACAATAGTACTGAAGTGCTTGATAAAACGTCTGTAAAAACTGGCTAATCTTAGGAAACTCCTTAGCTTAGTTACAATCTTGGGAACAAGCCACTCTCTAATAGCCTTCACTTTCTCCTCATCGACCATAATCCACTCATCACTTACTATAAATCCTAAGAATAACAACTTCTTAGACATGAAAGTACATTTCTTCAAATTTGCTTATAATTTATTCTCCTTTAGTGCAATTAATACATCTTTCAAATGTTTAACATGCTCTTCTTCATATTTGTTATAAATTAAAATGTCATCAAAGCAAACACTACAAAGTGACCAATAAAGGATTTTAGTACCTGATTCATGACGTGCATAGAAGTACTTGGCGCATTGCAAAGACCAAATGCCATCACTAGCCATTCATACAAGCACTTTTTTGTCTTGAACGTTGTTTTCGACTCACCTATAGGCTTGATTCTAATCTAATGGTAGCTACTCCTTAGATCAACTTTGGAAAATACATTTGCCCCACTTAACCTATCCAACATGTCTTCGAATCAGGGTATTGAGAATTTATACCCGATAGTGATCTTGTTAATGGCTCTGTTGTCAACACACATTCTCCAACTGCCATCTTTCTTCAGGTTTAGTAATGCAGGTACAACACATGGGCTCATAGTCTCTCTAATAAATTCCTTCTATAACAACTCTTGCTCTTTCTCTTGCAAAACCTTAGTCTCCTTAGGACTCATTCTATAGTGTGGTAAGTTGGGTAAACTCACCCCTGGCATAAAATCAATTTGATGCTAGATGTCTCTCATAGGTGGTAATCCCTCTGGCAAATCTTCAGGCAACACATCTTTGAACTCCTCCACCACC
This sequence comes from Combretum micranthum, assembly GCA_024138025.1. Classification (NCBI taxonomy): domain Eukaryota; kingdom Viridiplantae; phylum Streptophyta; class Magnoliopsida; order Myrtales; family Combretaceae; genus Combretum; species Combretum micranthum. Next base: position 450,925 of record JAMXBD010001159.1, read on the forward strand.
TCTCTCACTACCCTTGGCATATCACCACTACTCTTTCCCTTTACTATCATGGCCTGCTTCACTATGAGTGCATGCACAACTCTAGATTCCTTTATAGCCTCCTCTATCTCTCTTTCTAAGTGATGATGGTCAGAAAAGAGCGTCCCTCTACCTTGACAGTCTTAGGACAATTTGTTACCTTTAAGGGCAGCAAAGTGTACTTCATAACACATACCCCCCTCACCCCCACCCCTCCCAAAAAAAAAAAAAAAAAAAACAAAATGGCACACATCTATATCTACTATATCACAATAGACTTCTGTTAGTCATTGTGCCCTAGGCCAATTATGGATTTCATTTGATATATATATATATATATATATATAAATAAGAGGTATTTCTTTTGTATTGTTTGCATATTTTTTATAATAGAAATCCATGAATAATTTATTATTCTAAATGTTCCTAATGCTCATTATTATGGGAATAATAATGAATTAAATCTAGTATGAGTTTTTATTTGGTAAACATGGGATGTCTATTTGTATGGTGATACAAATGAAACTCACAGGCATATATTAGATGACTGTGTGCTGAACTGACCCGCTATGAGATCACTACATGGAATATTGTCATAAGTGATTTTCATAATAACTATGTCAACGTATCCTTAGACCTGAAATCACTATAGGTTCCAACATGAGAAATGTTATTTTCAACTTAATCAAACGTTATCTTTAACCAGATAATTATAAAGGTTAAGTTTGGGCATAATATATATCATGTAGAGGAAGTTGAGTGATTAAGATGGGATTTGTCCCTCTCATTATGAGAGAGATATCTCTGGGCCCCTCGATAAGTGAGACTGAGAAATGCATGGCCATGCTCAAATGAATTGATAGTGTGATAAATTTCATTTGTATTATCATATCACTTGAAATTGAGAAATGATAAGATTGAACAATATAAGAATGACACTCTCCATGTCTTATGTCAATATAGATATCATGTGAAAAAAGGATAATGACATAAATTAAGATTAGACAAAAATCGGATTACTGATATTCACCTAATTTGGATAGACATGATATCTTGCTAGAGACAATGATGTCATGTAGGTCTAAAAGGTGTTTAGGACCTACTGCCAACATAGGTGTACTATTGGGTCACACACAAAAAACGAATGAAATATATTATGGGTTTATATTTAAACCTATAGGAATTATTATATTTATTATTCTTAAATAGTTTAAGGAATAAAAATGATTATGACAGATAATTAATATTAATGAAATAATGTATTTTATTAAATATTGAATAAATATCTCATCATATATATTCTAGGGTTTCCTTTAGGGTTTTCTACATGTCTATATATAGATCTATAGACAGCCTTTTATCAGACTCTTTGACGTCACATTAGTCAGCAGAGAAATTCTGCAAACCTAAAAGAAAGAAAGAAGAAAAATAATTCCGACATGAATTGGATTCATGTTCTTGAGTGCTAGCACACATCCTTTGCATGTGGATACCGTAGAAGGGATTAAGAGACTGCGGTTCCTGCCAATCCAATTTGCTGATTGTTTTGAAGCATCATATATAAGGTATATTCAAGAAACCCCTTTTGTTCAAATCTAATCAAGAAACATGGATACTGGTATAGGGTTTTTTGTTTTTCCACTGCGTTTTAATAAAATTTTTGAAATTTTATATCAATAAAACCCTACAACTTCATCTTTATACTTGCCTATTAAGGATAGTAGTTTGCACCTCTCCTTTACATCAATCCTCTTAGGTGCTTTAATCCACCCTATAGTGTATAAGTTAAGGTGTTTTTCTACTTGTAGCTATAACTACTTCACAACCTCCATACCAATAATATTTTCATAGCTTCCACTATCAACTATTAGATCACATACCTTCCCATCTATTATGCACTTGATATGAAATAGCTGGTGTCGTAGGTATCCTTCTCCTACTTAGGTGCCAACATCAGCTTCCTTATAATACATGTTTGCTCAATCTCCTCCTTATCCTCATCATAATATTCATCTTCTCCATTGGGCTTACATAAACATCTTCATCTCTTTCAATAATATTTGACATTTCTCCTATTAGGACACTCATTCAATCGATGCCCTTGCTGGTTACAATGGTAGCACTTGCCCAAAATAGACTTTGCATAGGGATTGTTTTGCTTTTGATTATCCTTAACCTCGACAAGTTTCTTGACTACAGCCTTATCTTCTCTCTTCTTAATGCTCCCACTTAGTTTCTCCTCAACACTTTTATTCTTTTCTACCACAATTTTGCTGCTACATGTTCTGTCAACTCCATATTTTTTACTATTTCCCTCAAACTCAATACTCCTTTACCATAACATCATCTCTGCCCTAGGGGCCATGTTTTTAGCCTTATTAAAATTCTAAAGAACATGGACTTCGATTTTATCTCAGATCTGCAACTTCAAGCCATCTACATACCATGCCACATGCTGGCCTTCACACTCTCTCAAATCGTTTCACTCTGCTAGTCTCATGAATTCAGCTGTAGTCATAAGTAGAACATTGTCCTTGGCAACAATGCTGATATCACTGGAACAAAATCTACTCGTAATCAGGTGGTAAGAAATCCCTTTGCAACAATTGTTTCATACGGAACCATGTTCACACAGGCTACTTACCCTCACAGTACCTCCTATTTGAAGCCTCTCCCAATAGGCCAATGCACCCCCTTTCAATCGATACGCTACCAATGTCCCTCTTTTCCTTGGGGATCTCCATATATTTGAGGAATCTACCTGCTTTAGCAAGCCAATCTAAGAATTCTTCAATATTGAGAATGCCATTGAAATTAGGGATATTTACTTTTAGGTGGAAATCACCACCATCTCCTTAATCATACCCATGGTAACACCTTCAGTATCTGCCACCACCATCACTACCTCTCCTCTGTCGTTATCTTTCTTTATATAAAATAGCATCTTCCTCATTGAACTCTTCATTATAATTCTAAAAATCTTCAATTTACAGCTACAAGTCAATTGATCGGATCACCATAAGTGTCTCTTACCCTTGGTCATCTCCCACCAACATCCATGTCTCTATTAGTACCGAGTTCCATTGCCATTAGATCTTTAAAACGATGTTCCAAACATCAGATTCTTTGATCTATGGGTCCAATACCACCCTTTGAGCCTATGACTTAGTTCTCAAGGCTTCCACATTTGGAACAACATCAAGAATGTGACCGCCTCCTAAACTAGCATCTCTTGACATCTCCACTTAAATCAACTTGGCTCTAATACCACTCCAATGTAGTGACTAAGTATGGAAAACAAGACCACTCACCAAATGATCTTAAACACACAAAACGATTGCAACAAGATAATCCCAAGAGAAAACTCTCTCAAATTGGGGTTTGAAAAGTATATAATATATTCTTCCCTGAAAGGTAAGTCTAAAGAGCTATTTATAATGTTACATAGACAATTCTAAAAGACAAAAATTAAATAAAAGATGGCTACCCAAAAAAGTGAAACAAATCATATGGGCTTGCAGTGTAGGTATAAAGGTCGGCAGTGTAGTTATAAAGGTCGGCAGTGTAGGCCTAAATGCCACAATATACACCAGCGGTGTACTTCAAGGATGGCGGCTTACATGTCAGTGTTGCTTCTTCTTGTCTTTCTTGAACATCTCCCTTTGTTCAAATATTGTTTGCTATGTCGTCCGCATCAATTTATTAAAATTTCAAACCTGTACATTCTTAACTCTTTGTTTAAAACACACATGTTTTTGGTAATTGCTATTCAAGAAAAACTGGAAAGGAATTACTTTTTGCTTTTTGTTTTTTGATTTTTTTTTTTTTTTGCTTTTTTCCTTGGATGTAAGAAAGAACCACACATGATTGCTTAATAGTTATTTACCAGCAGTAATACAATAATAAACTTAGTGCCTGTTCATATAAAGGCAATAAAGAGAAGTTATGACTATATTGGAAGGAAAAAGTTTCGCTATCCTAGCTATTGTATCCTAACCATATCCCAAGCAATAATAATGCAACACATGTATATTGAGTGATAGTAACTGTTTGCTTTATTTTAGGGATATTTTTATTTTTAAAATTTATTTAACACTTGTCCAGTGTCTATTGATTGGAATAGAATGGGACAACATTTCTGGGACAACAAATATTTTTTCATATTGAGAAACTCCCTATTATCCTATCTACTTATGGAATAGATTGAAAATTTTTATTTTAAAAGTAACTTTCCAATTCTTTTATAGAGAGAATAGTTGTGACCACTTAGAAGTTGGTATTTAAAAAGCTGAATTTTAAGGTCACCATCTTAAATGGTAAACATATATAATATATATGTTATGTAAAATATGTATGACAAATATGACAAATTTTTATAAAAATTATGTAGACACACACACACACATAAAATCTAATTTTATGTTATACGTTTAACAACATACATGTATATATAAATTCATTTAATATATAATCTATACATTATGTTATACTATACATATGCGAGTTTTATAACTAGCCTAGATTATATTTAGCAAATAACTTATATATAACCAGTATATAAAAATATAATTGATTATATATTATATGGATAACATGTATATTACATATGTACATATCACCTTTTTTGTTAATATATGCACATATATATATATATATAATAGATTAACACATATTGTGTGTCTAGAATAATATATATTATATAAATATATACAATACAAGAGTACATATAAAATATGAATTATATTCCATATCAATAAATTTATAATCTTTTTCTTTTTAATTATTGTATGAACAACATAACTTAAGCACATGTAAATATATATATATATATATATATATATAAAACACATGTTATACAAAAGAATTGGAATATTAGAGGGCGGAGAAAGAGAGATCAAGGAATTGCAAACATTATATATTAAAATAGAAAATGTTAGATAACTTTTAGTTATATTCCATTAACCAAACAAGGGTTGTAGTATAGATGTATGAATTTGTTACAAAGAGATTACGTGCATCATGCGTTACTATCATGCAGCATGTGACCTTAACAGGAGTGTGTCCATAGTGACGTAAGAATGATCAAGAAAGAAGATGATATATAAAGGAGGGATACACATACACAATCTCAATAAGGTCAAGATTTTGACAGCATGACCTATCTCTATTAGAATTCAAATGATTCAAATATACCGGGGTATTAGTAAAGTTTGGCTGTCCATACCATTAAATCACAATCACAAATTATAGTCAAATTTTTTCACTAATAGATCATAAATGGAGCTTCTCTTTGATACAGACTGATCGAAGACTTCTCTTTAATAGATGAGCTATACTGTAAAACCTTGGAATTCGTCACTAGTTCCAGGAAAGAGTCAAAATTCAAATTAAAATTGGGTTCATAAATCAAATTTAAGAGCATGTTGTTATTTTTGTGTTATTTTCAACTTAAATACTACAATTATGAAGGGAAGTAAATATTGGAATATTTATTATTATTATTTTTGGCTAGAAAAATATGCATTCTTTACAATAAAGTTTTTTAAGATGAAGTAAATGTTGGAATGTAAATTTCTAACTATTCATAATAATTACAACTATTATATGGACATAACTAATTTATTTGTCATATCTATGTCACTTCATAAAGTAAACTAGTCGTTTGATGATGATGATGATGATGATGATAAATTTCCGTTTAGATTTTGTTAGAACTTATATTTGTTACAAAATCACTATAAAATAAAGGTTGATACTTAAATTTAGGGTTTATTATAAAAACATAACTTGTGTTTTGACCAATTTGCAAACACATCATTGTGTTAATTTTTTTGACAAATTGGTGACCCGAGTTTCATACAAAAGTGTCATCATAATTAATTGCTATTAAAGAGATACGTGTTAGTCTTATTGGTCTAAAAAAATTAATTTAATAAAAAATATACTAAATAAAATATTAAAAATAATTTTTAAAAATGAGAAAATTGAAAAAGAACAAAATTAATTTTTATAACCAGAAAAATATTGACATTATCATTCTAAAATTATTAAATAATATTGATACTTTTGTAGGAAACTCAGGTCACCTATTTCTTATAAAATATAACACGAGTAATATGTTTACAAATTGATCAAATCACAGGTCATGTTTTTATAACCAATATTGGTACATAAAAATTCTCTCGAATATATATATACTCACACTTTGTGAAGTCCACGCCTTGAAAAATTCTACTCGCACCCAAAGGCTTTTTAAGTACAGACCAAGAGAAGCATGCGCTTATTTTATTACGCATATCTCGATTCTTAGTAAACTAAAATAGTAAGTGCCATCTCTAAATGAATGGTAAATACCAACAGGGGCTTAACGATTCTCTAATGGCTTTTGGCATTGGAGTTCCTGGAAGCACGTTCTTCCATTATAACTTTAGTATAGCAGCAGCATCATTAACTACAGCAGCAACCTGAAAAAAAAAAAAAAAAATCCATGTGTTGAAATAGTATCTATATAAACATTTACTTGTAGGAAAAATCCTAAATAATGGACGTTGATGAACGTACGGCGAAAAGAGCAAAAATAAATGGGAGATTGAACATGAACGACCCCATTGTTGTACTTAGAGCTATTCTTAATGTTTTCTAGGCACCAAGATCCTAAGAGACAAGTAAGATTATGCAAGACACAAACTTAAGCACAAAGTCACATGTGCAGATCGTGTTAGGTGTGCTGTTTTATATAGGCAATGATCGAGAGTAGTATGCATGCAGAAGCGAAATTCAGTATCGATGGTAGATCATCCACATCGGCTCACTCCCACCAATCATTTCATTTTGAAAAAGAGAGATAGATAGTGATGCTCTATATTATAGAGTACACACGCTCTGGTAAATAAAATGGGAAAAAAAATGAATGGCTTACGTTAATTATCTACTATATGTGATAACACTAGTAAAATCTGGCTCGACGAGTGATTTTTTCTATCTCAGTAGGTCTAAATTTCACCATAGTAGATTTACGAAGACAAAAGTTTCACCTTAGATTTTCGCATGTAAAACTCCACCTTGTTAAAGAAACAGAGGCAAGATTCGCCTCATAAATTTTGTATGAGGCGAAAATTGCTTCGTAGAAAAAATGAGGCGAAATTGGCCTCATGTGTTTCGCCTCATGTATTAGCACATGAGTCCAATCTCATCTCTCCTTTTTTTTTAAAAATAAAAATTGCACAATTTAATTTGATGATGTAATTTATCTGATGATTTGATGCTGTATAATATATATGATTGTTTAGAATTTGACGAATTTGCATCAGTAATTTAAATTTTATAAATAATTTATGTTACGAATTTTGTTAATATTAATTATAAATATTAATATTTTATTAGAAATATTATGTTAATAATCATACTTAATCAATTTTTTACTTAAATTTAAAATTACTGAAAATATTATGTTATCACGAATATGTTTAAATTTGTGCAAATATTACACATTTCGAATCTTCATGTACCTAAAACATTAAATAATATTTATCAATTACTCAAATAACAACAAGATACTATCATGGTTTTAATGTTGTTGAATTTGTGGTAAGAAACTTATCAAATGATCTAAACTTGCAAAATTAATACATAAAAATAGTAGTTTAAAAGAATTAGAAATAAATATTAAATGATTTGAATGAAAGGAAAAATTGCAAGGATTCGAAGAGAAAAATGAAGAGAAGGAAGGGAAAATTTACAAGAGTGTAATCAGAGGAAAAAGAAAATGAAACAGAGAGCGGAAGGGAAGAAATATATAAAGGTAAGATAAGGTGAAATTTGCCTCAAGTAAATTATGATGAGAAATTGGTCTCATGTGCATAATGAGGAGAAATTTGCCTCATTATCCTAGTAATGTCATTTTCCCCCACCGACCAGATCCGATTTTTGATCTTGTGTGAATTTTGTCCAAAAATTATAGAAGATATGCTTAATTTGCCGGGTAATTTATCATATTTCATATCTACATTCTTAATTTATTAAAGATAAAAGTAAATAATATTTATTTAGGTTGATTATTAAAATTTAAAATCACATATATATATAAGTAAATATTATAAATAAAAATTAATTGACATGTGATATGTAAATTATATATTGATGGTAGGTTTTTTATAAAATTAAACTCACCAACATAAATTTTTTGCATGTTATAAAAATCTTATCATTAAAATCGTTATTTATAATATTATAAATTAAGTGATATATGATGTGTAAATTATATGTTGTTAATAGTTTTCAATAAAATTAAACACATCAAGGTAAATTTTGCACATTTTATGAAAGTCATTACTAAAATTCTTTCTTTATAATATTATCAATTAATTGATATGTGATGTGTTAATTATATATTGAATGTAGTTTTTTTTATATAAAATTGAACACATTAACATAAATTTTGCATGTTTCATTACAATCTTATTATTAAAATATGTTATTTACAATATTTTCCAAAAATTAAATAAATTTAATTTTATGACATAATAAAAGTAAACATAGAATAACATGCACGTTAATCATCATAGAATATGTCTATACAAACTAACAAACATACCACGAATCATAATGATCTATAGGATCCACAAAGCAATAAAGGAGTCTAAAGAAAACAAAAAACAACATAGTATGAACATTGAATATAATGAAAATATGGATAATAGGAATGCCTAGTGCCTCTAGTGCTAGTGATCACGACCTAATCTTGTAATGGATGTCCTCAGAGTCACTGTAGTTAGGGAAGTTGAAGCTGGTGTTGGATGATAAGTAAAAGGTTGTGTGAAGGTATGTGTAGAACACCGAGAGGAACTTAGACCTATAGCTAGAGTGACGCCTGGGAATACGAACAATCTAAGTGCGGATGCTTGTGATAAAAATTGAGTAAAACACCACCTCCTACCCCCTTTCCCACCGATGTTGGCGAGCACGACTTGATCTTGTAATGCATGTCTTTTAAGTCACTATAGCTAAGGAAGTCGAAGTTGGAGTTAGATGATAAGTAGAAGGCTATGTGAAGGTATGTGGAGGATACTGAGAGGAACTTGGACTTGCAACTGGAGTGGTGCTTAAGAATGCTTACGATCTAAATGCAGGTGCCTATGATGAAAACTGAGCAAAACCTACCATACCCCCTCTCCCTCAACATGGGGCAAAACCCGATGAAGGATGTTGGCCTCTCTACTATCTAGAGCTGTAAGGTGACTTGTGAGATGGATTGTGCAATGCATGCATGAATATAGATGGTTGGATCGACATTGCATAAAAACCCTCGCAGGGATGCAAATGAGGTGCTGCTGGTGTGAATGGCGTAAAGTTAGGCTGGCTAAGATTTGGGCCACTACCAAGAGTACCCATGTGCGGTGTAGCCTATTGGTATGGAAGGTACTGTCTGAAGGAAGACATCAAAGGAGGATGGACATAGTTCATTAGCATATTAATTTGCTCCTACATCTTCTCCATTTGATGTTATTGCATGTTCCTATCGTACTCAGGGTACACTAAATCCTCATCTCGTAGCTGCTTGTAGTAGTTAATCTTGTGTTGATCTATCGACATACTGTATTCAAAGCCACAAAGTAGCCAGATTTCTGCCTCTAAACCTCCTCCATAATATCCTAATCTGGCATAAGTCATTGACCTATCGCAGTAGCAAGATCATCTTTCTCCTTCCTTTTGAGCTCCATGCATGCCTAACTGAAACAAAGTGAAGATAATGTCAATGTAATGATACAAAATGATGGATATGGTGTATAACTCTCCTGATAATGCCATGCTGATAAGCCTCTGGAAACCCTGACCAGGCCTTACCTCTAGCTCCAGAACGAACAACTTTATTGATGCCATATGGTGGAGCAAGAACTCCAACTTAATCATCCTAGGACATGAGCACATGAGACCCATATATCCATCCAGCATGGTGATGGTCGCCTATGGGATATCCTCTTAAACTCTTCCTCTACCCAGGTCCCTTTGTATATACCCCAGCACCTCTTAGGTGCCATGATACTAGCCTTTTCCTACTTGACTGCCACAATAACCTCACCATGCTCCACTACTATGGCCCTTCGGTCCTCAGGGTCCACCTGAATGGGTAGAATATCAAGGAGGTCAGATGCGACATCTTCCCTATTTCCAGCTCATTCACTTACCCTGACAAAGTCTAAGCAGCTTAACTTTACTGGTCACCGATCTCTCTATCCTACTAATTGGTGAGCAATGTAGTAAACAATCCTCCAATATAATCAAATAAGAAAATTATTGCATCATTCTAATATAGATGAGGAAGACAAAACATTAACCATTCAAAGTGAAAATCTCAATAGTATACTGCTCAGGGCATGCCTCAATGTCCTGCATAAGTTGATCATAGAAATCTAAGCACTACATCTTGCACATTAAAAAAAAAAACCATTGTCAGTGATTTAGTACTTTAAGTTCATTACAAACAAATATATGTGATAAAGAAAGACAAATAAAAATAGGCATACAGTCTATTTGTTCGAATCATCATCCCCTACGCTACTACAACCCTCACATGTGTCGGTTAGGCATGCAAGGTTTCCTAGATAAAAAAATATGCAATTGATTGGAATCATCCAAGGCCTTTCAACCGTTTGTTGCATTGGCTTCTCAGTTGGAGGTAGCTCATTTGATTTACCACCTTTTATGGATTTCGATTGCAAGAGACACGAGTAAATATGATGGTGTAGAACCTTCTATACAATCCTCCAATCACTAGATTGCTTACTCGGGTCCTTTAGGTTAAATACCTATTGTGCTTGATCTACAAGAATGTACAGGGTCATTATCGTACCATGTCCTTGCTATGTTGATTGAGATGAGGTCTCTATCGTTTGTTCTGGTCCTTTAAGTAAAATACCTGTTGTGCTTAGTCCACAAGAATGTATTAGTCATTGTCATGCCATGTTCTTGCTGTGTTGACTGAGATGAGGTCTCCATTGATACTTTATGGTTTGTCTCAACCTATGTCAAACCACCTATGAATAAAATTACTCACCAGGACTTTACATAATTTAATTGAATAATTTCAATGACAATGCCATAAAAGGTTATCCATTATTTGTCATTTGCACCAATGAGGTATACACAACTGTTCTATGATCTTAATCTCGCCTTCTTTGCTTTTGTGTTGTATCGGACCCCATTCACAACTCAAGTGTTATAGCTATATTGATGGATATCTAGGCCCTACCCCAAGGCTTCTAGATCTTCTGACACTTGTTGCCTATAGATAGACGTAGGTTCTATAATCTGCAAAGGATGAGATTGATGAAGTTGACCATTAGACATATCAATGAATATCTATTCTAGAAATTTGGGGGAGTCGCAACCTTATTTTTAAACTACTCTAGAAATGTTTACATGATATTACTCCTATATTGCATGCCTCGTGCATTTAGTTCTTTCTTGAGCTCCCTGGAAGTAATTTCATTAAAATTCCACATTAGGAAATAGTGAAATTATCGTGTTATCAGGTCATAAATGAATGCAAATGACACCACATACCTTATAAACAGTTGCAACTCCTCACAATTATTTAACAATGTCCAATGCATTCTATTGAGTTTGACATCTGAGCCTGATATAGTGCATGCACCTATCAACATACAGATTGAAACAAGAGACAAAGACGTAAATTTATTTATTGAGAAAGCCACAAATGACTACTAGGAGCATCTGTTGCAATTGAACATGACAATCATAGCTCTTCACACCCCTCAAACACTCTTCATTAGCACCTAGGCAAGACAAAATATAGGAAGCACATCCATTTGGCATCTTCACATCCTTAATTGAGTTATGGACTTGTCTCATGTCTAAGTAGACTCAAGAGCTCTTCTCACTCCTATAGTTTTATTTAAGATTGATGGTAAAGGTAAACCTGTGGACAATTAAATTAGCTCATACTCTAAACAGGTTGGGCTGCGTTTGAGGAATCTTTGGAAAAATTTGTCCATCAACACCTATAATGGTTAAGGATGCAACCAAAATGGGTTTTAAAAATTTTAAACCTGTCCTCATACCTTGTGGGGTCTTCTGAAATCTATCCTAAACCCTATTATGTTTTTTTCATAGACCTAAAACTCGCTCAATAGATAATCTATCATACCTAAACCCAAATTCAAATAAGCTTAATGCCCGACTCAAAACCCATAAAATTAATGTATTCAACTTTCCAAAATGTTTTATGCCTAACCATTGATGGATCATTTCGTAACAAAAGGATGAAAAAGGTTGCTCTAATCTTATATTAATATGATTAATGGATTAGATACTTTTAAAGATGAGGC